>CM025792.1:43262352-43843421 GCA_014635995.1 Sarcophaga peregrina
ACGCGAATCGTACTTAATTGTGTTTCGTGTAAAAATTAAGTGGAGACAAATCGAAGTCAATAACATCATGCGTATTGTTAAGTATGAATACGACAAGTATTTCCAACTTTGAGTATGAGTAGTATTTGTATGATATTAAAATATGTGTGAATGCATATAAGTATCAGAAATTATATGATTTGAATCTACTTATCGTTTTGAATACTCGTTTCTCATCTCTGGTCTAAACTGACAATTAATGTGGTTGTTATACATGACATTCAACTACAAATGCAATTAAAAAATTTATAACCATAGCAGGCAATGCTAAAGATTTTCGGTTCGCTCTGACGAATATATTCGTCATAAAAAGCTAAGAGGTTAACAGCTTTACACCCAATAAAAAGGTAGTGCCTGGAATTGATGTCTATGTTAAGAAGCCATCAACTTCTTGCTAATGACAAGGTATTGTGGCTATTCCGCGCTGCGTAAGGTGTAAAAGAAGATTATGTTCAGAGGAAAATCACTTAAACATGGCATGGCTTTATTGTACGATATTTGACATACGATTTGTTAGGGAAGTATCGTAAAAAAATTTTAATCAAAAATAATGCCCTAAGGAAGGTCGAAATTTAATAAAAAGAACCCTTTTATCATTTTAGATAAAACTCAACTTCTAATATCTATAACTATTGATAATTTAATCCCTCTTAGATCTTAATGCAGTGTTTTAATAGACCAAAAAACTTCTTTCCCATGCTATTCCTTCATTTCTTCTTAATAAATGCCTACAAATTGACAATTCAACATCATTAAAAAGTTTTCTTTTTCTTATTTTCGTTGTCTTTTCTTTTTTTTCTCTTACACATTATTTCTATTATTGAATATTACAAATAAGCCATGAGAAAAACTAGAGATTTTGTTATTGTTAGAAAGAAAGTAAGTGAAGGAATGAAATACTATGATGGAGGGGTAAAGAGATGGAGGGAGAGAATAATAATTCTCAATTTAAATAACAATGACTATGTAGTTGATAAGAATATTATTTTATGAATTGTATTGTTATTGTTGTTGTTGTTATTGCAGTTATTATATTGTCATTGTTGTAATCGACAAAGACGTCAATATGAACATGTACATCTGACATTTACAGAAGGCCGAGCGAAAGATTCATGGGAATAAATTCAATTTTATTAGAGAATTTTTAAAAAAATTACAATGAAAGTGAAAAATTGTTTTTCGTTACATTTTTAATTAAATTTTCTTATCAAAAAATATGTCAAAATCATTAAGGCAATTATTATTTTTTATATAATTTGGAATATCATAGCAAATATGTTGTAAAATAAGTCAGTCAGTTGGTAAAGTTTTGAACAGTTTAAATTTTTTACATTAAATATTTCGTCCACAATGAATTTATTTTGCATTTTTTATAGACTTTCAATTGTAATTTAGCCTTAACATTTGATTATATTCTCGGCATCCTTTAAAGAATTGAAATCAGCAGAAGGTGCGCACATATGTCCACTACACGAGCCTTCAATAATATTTCTGTAAGGGACACTAACATAATTATCACGTATTGCAAGGATTTTAAGCCCATAATATTTCAATAATAAATAAGGGCAAGTAAAAAATATTTCAACAAGGCAGCTCTAAGACCACACCTGCGTGTCCAAGAAAAAAGCGAAAGACATTTTAGGAAGGTCAGGTAATGGTACTGGCTGTTGTTGGGAAAATATCAGGATATCAACAATTAGCAAATATCCCCACCATCATACCAATCAGAGATCAGCAATAAGTATTGAAAACGATGAGTAGGGTCGAGTCATACTTATAATTTCAGCAACTTATACGCATTCATACTCATTTTAATATGATACTTATACTACTCATTCTCAAATTTGAAAGTACTCATCGTATTCATACTTAACAATACGCATGATGTTATTGACTTCGACTCGTCTCTACTAAACATTTACACGAAGCACAAAATAAGTATGATTCGCGTACGAGTACTGCAATACTCACAAGAAGATTGTGTGTATGTTTTGCTTTTTGTCTTTGTCTTTCCTTTCTTCTTTGTTTGCATATGCAAGAACAACAAAGGCTGTAAATTTTGATGAAGGATTCGAATCGCTCAAATCACTTATAAGTATTTTAAGTATTTTTCTAAATTTATGGATCAGCATGAGTAAGCGTAGGAATCAAACATATTTCAAATGTTGTGAGTTAGATGTCAACGTTGTACTTATACTCATTGCTACTTATACTTATAAATCAATGCTGTAGCGAGTACGAATGAATCAGAGTAGTTGAATTTCAATTCAGTTGATTCACTCATATTCAAAATTGTATGAGTGCTTATGAGTAGCGGAAAAATGATTCACTGCTGTTCTCTGATTCAACCATCCAATTCAGGCCAAAAAAAAGTTAATAATCATCGATCTTTAAGGCACGCCACTGGCAGTGATATCCTGGCCAACATTGTCCTTAATAGTTTATGTTCTATAATGTCCCTGTCAGTAGAAAATCGACACTAAACACATATTTTTTCGGAAAGCATTGTACAGTCATTGATCTTATGTGAACTGGTATCTTTTTATTTCTTTGCTCAAGTACCCTTCTATTCAGAAATGGGCCTCATCGCAAAACTGGATATCAGATGACACTTGGAACATGGTTTCTCATAAAGAAATCTATTGGAAGTGGAGAAACAATAAGCCAGCAGAATGGATGTAAATACATTATTGGTATTTCGTTGTAGTGTTGCACTGGAAATATTCTTCGATCAGAGCAGAAATTTTGAAGAATGGCCCCTCCATCCATAGTTTAATGATATGGTGAGCGGAAAGTTGTAAAAGAACAAAAGATTGTGACGAGCACATTCCGAAATTCTTGTTAGCCTACCGAATTAGTACGACTATTGCTGCCAAGATTGTCTTTTGAAAACAGTGGTGTTGTCGAGCCGAAACGCTCCGGAACGTCGTTCCGGTACTTCCTTTTTGGACAGGAACATGTTCCGGAACTAAAGGTGATTTCTGATAACGAGAATTGGGTGACGTTTTGAAAAAAAAAATTTTTTTAAAGAATTAAGGTTTCGTATATACTGGGCCGATACTGGCGACGAGCGAAATGGGTGAAATCTACCTTCCCCTGTCGTTAAATTTTGACATGAGACCTAAAAAAACGCCGCCGCCATAATTATCATGAAAAATCACCCCCGTCTTGAAATTTGGGACATGCGACCGCACAGTGAGACCGCTTATCCAGGACCGGCCCTGTCTCTATAATTATATATACGATACACGTGTTCCGGTAAAAAAAAATAACACAACACAACTGTTTGAATGGTGCTCAGGTTACCTGTACCTATAACTATAGGGCCTAATCAAGTTTTATGACTTTGTGCGCAATCGAATTATAAATTGAAAGCCAGATATAATCTAGCTGATCGATGATATAGACGGTTTTAAAGAATATCAAGTGGTTTTAATCTGTAGGCCCTCGCGAAAGGAAGCATTATCTCTTAAATTATAGACTCTTTGGGTGGGACTTTGTAAAGTAATCAAACCATTAAATGGCATGGTTTAAAGAATTCTAAAGCATATTCGATCGTGATCTAAAATTAAATCTATCTATTTGAGTAGAATGTCTTGACAATGGTTGGTAATAATAGATGAAAGGAAGCATATATGGCAAACAGACAACAACAAGACACACATATGGTACGGTAAAAAGAATTCCACACACAAATATGTAGGAATTCATTGAAAGAAACCGAAACAAAGATGCAAAATGCAGTTGCCAGACATAATTAAATAGGGTAGAATGTAGAGAGAAACACAATGTTCCCAGTAAGTTGGGAATAGTTAGTCAAGGATAAGATGAGAGTGTGAGCACTATAAAAACTAAAGTTTAATCTTTGTTAATAAGAAGCGTGAATAAAATTGGTTGCTTAGTGTTTTGGGTAAAGGTGTGTTATAATTTAAATAAATTAAGGCTTCATTATTATAAAAAGACGAGAAGTATTTAAATAAATTTTAAAAACGTTTCAACATATTCAATCACCTATGGCGTATACGCAATAATTTTTATTTTTTCATTACAACAATCATACGCCTGTGAATAAAAAAATCTTTTAATTGCTTTCCACCATGCCATTTAAATATTTTCTTAATTGTTTTCTATTCGAAATAAAAATATAAAAAAAAAACATTTAAAAATTATGACTTTTTATAGAAAAAAACTTTTTTAATTGCAATTCATTGTTGAAGGAAAAGTTTCAAAAACCAAAAAATAAAATAATAATTCGAGGTTTGAATTTTCAACTATTCTGTAGTTTTTTTTCATATTTTTTTTTTTTCAATTCGCAACGTGAGAGCATGTGCATATGTATGTAAGTGTGTCAATGTTTCACTGTTTGAATGTTTGCTGCCACAGTCAGTAGACAAAATCGTGTTTTTTTGTTTTTGCATTGGCCCAAAAAACAAATATTTTTTATCCATCCCCCTGCTTTCACTCTTTTCAACAGAGTTCAAGTTAAGTTTCTAACAACATTGATGCAAACGTAGAGGCAATATGATAGTGCTGTTGCTAGTGCTAGTACTTGTGCTGCTGCTTACTGTTGCTTGCAACAGCAGGGCACAAACTGTGCTAATGAATTTCAAGTGTGGTTACAAAAGTGAGGCATCAACAGCAAATGAAGAACAAACAAAAAATAATTTTTTTTTCCTTGGTCCTTATTTGGCTGCAAATGTTTGTGAAATGATAAACAATATACACAATAAAAAAAAAAAAATAAAGACAAAAAGAAAAAAACATACAAATGTACGAGCAGTACATAGCTCCTATCACACTCCCAGCTGCTGCTGCAAAAAAGTTTGTGCAACAAAAAGTTGTTCCAAAAATGAACAGGAAAAAAATCACCGGAAAAAAATTGGTGTGTTTGCAAACTTTATTCTGCCGTTAAAATAATTGAGCAGAAAATATTGTAAAAAAATAGCAAATTGAAGAAAAAAAAAGGGTTTTTTTAAATTTTTCTATGCAACATGCTATATAACAGTGCTTGATCCTGTTCAAATGCTTTATCTTTCATTTCATTTTTTGGAATTGGAAATAATTTAAACTAGATGACCCGTGCGAATATTTCGCACCGTTAGTTGTCATTTTTGTAACATAAAATGAAAATAATTAATAGAAATTTCATTAAAAGTATAAAAATATTGGAAATCATATGTTTAAATGCTTTTATAATACTTCTTTAAATACAATGTTAAGGATAATGGACATGATCATCGTTAACTTTTTATACGTACGAATCCTTAATACAAACAAAAATATCTTTAAACGTACGCACTCGAGAAAAAGCCACGTAAAACTGCCCATGTGAAAAGACCGGTTCTGGTAAATTCAATTCTACCTTTTGAAGGATTTGACCTCGTGCTTTGTTAATCGTCATAGCAAAAGCAACTTTCACAGGGAACTGTTTTCGTGTCATTCGGAAACGCACAGTTGGATCAGAAGGCGTAAGGTTGATTCGGGGTATGAGTACAGTTTTATCGTTATGAATAATTTTTACTGATATGATGTGCTCTCCCAAGTTTGTTACCATTAGCCTGGTACCATTTATTAACCCCTGTTTAGCATTAAGATTTCTGATTAACATAATTGCAATTGGTCTTTTCAAATGCACGTTCTTTATATTCTTACGTTGCACGTTATTTTTATTCTTATTTTTCTTAAAACCTTTTTAACTGTTAAATATTAGCTGATTCTGTATATATGTATGTTTATATTAAAAGACACCGTATTACTGCACTTCATAAAACAAACAATGCCATGACAATAACGACATTACCAAAATGGCTTTTACAGCTTCATATATTATTATGTGGAATAGCATTACAATTAAGCGACCCTGTTTATCGCACTTGATCTAACAACTACTGCAAAGTATTGTTAAAACAGCTTTTTACAACTTAATATGCATATTATATATAACTGACTTAGCAGTAAACGGCATTATAGTAAATAGCAGTCTTGCCAGAATGGACTTTAATACATACTATATTATGCGACCCTATATTACCACACTTGTACAAAAACATATAATCATAATGACAACAGTATTATCATGAAGTTCTATATAAAATATAATTTTTATCAATGAAAATATAAATTTTTCAATTTCTAATTATTTTTCGTCATTAGTGTTAGATATATGCTTTAAAATGAGATATCATTCATTAAATTTGATGCGGAGTTATAGGAGATATTTGCAACCGACAAAAAAGTGCTGTAAAAATAATATTTATGATAATATTGTAATGAAAAATCATTTCTACCCATACGTTTATACATATTAGATAATTATAAGTTTAGTTTAAGTTAACCAACTCTGTTCTTATGTTTCGATTATTATGAATTCTAAAGAATTGAAGAACAAAGATCATTACTCGATCCACCCCCCCAAACCGAAGGTACGTGTGTGTACAGAAGAAATAATAATTGATTATTTAATATAATTAATTTTGTATTTTATTTATACCCAATTATGGCAAAATATTTTATTTTATTCTCTCTCTGCTCACCCCCACATATACATTTATTAAATTTCTTTAATTTTGTTTTAATTCTCCCTTTTTAAGCAATTTTTGAATTTCAAATTAAAAATCGTTTAAAATTTTTTTCGTTGCCTGTTGCCTTAATTTACGTTTCTTTTTAATCTCTCTCTCTCTCTTTTGCTTTAATTTATTATTTTTTTGTTTTATTTTTTGTTATTGTATTTATTTTATCTATAATTTATACGCAATCACACTCTTTACTCTCTTTTACTCACTGTGTGTCTCGTTTTTTATATCTCATGCTAGTTCTTCTCCTTGTCGATATTAATTAAAACCATACAACCATACAACTACAGAGAAAAGTGTTGCTTGCATTGCTTTTTTATTTTGTAAATTGTAGTGAAATTTAAGAGAGAATACACACACAGGACAGCATATCAATTTAAATATATCCATACACACACACACTCATATACTCTGACAAATGTATAGTACAAGTACACATTTAAAGTGAACATAAATTGCAATTAAATTCACTTGTGGCATTATGAACGTTCTTTTTTTTGCCTGAGGTACTCAAGTGCATGTGTATGGGTATGATATGGTTAAGTACATCTACTTACTCTGGTATACATGAATAGGCCCACTTTAATATTTCCTTACTTTTTCAGTTCGTTACAGTGCAAGTTTTATAGAAATAAAATCAAAAGTTAAAACTTTTTTATAAAATAAAAAATAAAACAAAAAAAAAAATTTGACAAACTATTGTTAACTCTTAATTAGACGAATTAGTGCTAAGACTTTGCTAAGAAAAAGTGGAGTAGTATGCAATTAAGTTAATCATCTTGAAAAACTCATAGACAATACTTATCTGGTGTACCGGTATAAAGTGGGCGTCAAGGTTCAAATATGTCCGAACCTTTTTTTTGTAGGTAATGACATCTGTCAAATACAGGGTGGCTGATATGTATTGCAACCAACTTCAGGTTGTTATTATTTGTAAACCGCTCGTCTGACAGTTGATAGATTTATTCTAGTGACAGTTCATTTTATTATTTACATGCTTACAAAAGCATTTTGATCTACTGCATTCAGAAAAAAATTATTCGTAATGGCATACAAGCGTGATAGTGTGATTGCTTTATATTTGGCTGGAAAACCACAGGTGGCTATCGTTAAAGCCCTCCAGCATTTAAATGTGAATAAATCTTTTGTCTCTTGTATCATTGCTAGTTACCGTGATACTGGCAGTGTTGCATCGCGTTCAAAAAGTGGACAAAAAAACGGTAACAACACCAGAATTGATCGGAAAAGTGAAGGCCAGATTTGATCGAAATCCACGCCGCAACGGTATAAAAATTGCTCCTGAGCTGAACATATCGCGAGAACAGATGAACACATATTGAAAATTGAGCTTGGACTAAAGCTATTGAAGATTCAAAAAGTGCAAGAGTTCACCAAAGGACAAGAAAAGTTAGACTGGAAAGAGTCAAGGGGTTACTTTGTTTGCACGAAAGTGGCATGTTACTGAATATGGTTTTCTCCGATGAGAAGCCATTCCAAATTGAGAAGTTTGTGAACAAACAAAATGATCGGGTTTACTTGCCATAGAAGTCAGCTGAAAATTTACACCTGCGATAAAAAAGTTTTAAAAAGAAATTAACAGACATACATGTTGCTGAGTCGCTTCTAATTATAAAGCCACCACTGTAAATGACTTGCTGCTATTTGATTAGAGTGTATTGTAATTTGGAGGTGCATGACCTCTATTATCTTGATCTATTTTAGAAAATTGAAAATGAAATGTTTAAAACACATCCTTCTATTGATTCATTCCGAAATAGTTACAAATCAAATTCTTAAATTGATTAAATTCCTTTCGAATTAACAGTAAAGCAATATAAATTAAATTATTAATGAAATACATTCAGATAACTTTACTAAAGTGTGTGTGAAAGAGGTAGAGAGAGTGAGAGAAGTAATTCAATTAAAGAAGAAAATTAATAACGAACTATCGATAGCCTCTTAAATTTAATTCACTTGCCACACTTTACCATTACCGCCATCATCCATTGCCAATGTTCATAAATTGTGTGGTCATTTCTCAAAAGACGTGATTTCGAATTTTCAGTGCATATTTTCACCATCAACAGTATCTCTCTGCAAATTAAAGAAATACAATTTGCGTTGAAGAATTTAACACAATCATATGAAAATATTATCATTTTTAATGCTCATGTTAAGCTCATTTATAATACGAAATGGATTTTTAATTCTTTTTCTTTTCACCAATTTTTATTTTCAAAATGTTTAACAGTTTGTTTGATGTTCTTCACACTAACAAAACATTTAAATGCACTGGGAAATTAATTAAAGAAGATGAAATTTTATTAAGGAGATTCTTAGGTTAGGTTAATAGGCCAGCTTTTTAAATGGGCACAGCTTATTTGTGTCCTATAACGTCCTATTGTAACATCGATTTTACGATCTCCAAAACATTCCGTGATTCTGATGAGGTTGTGAATTTTTTTTTCAAATCGTCTTTGGCTAAACATATTTTGTTAATGAATTCTAGTTGTCTAAGGAATCTTCTTCTCAGGTTCCCAAGAGCCGGACAGCACCGGAAAACATATTCTGTGGTTTTTTCTTCAGCAGAAGTCGTTATGAGGTAATTCCA
Source organism: Sarcophaga peregrina (assembly GCA_014635995.1). Classification (NCBI taxonomy): domain Eukaryota; kingdom Metazoa; phylum Arthropoda; class Insecta; order Diptera; family Sarcophagidae; genus Sarcophaga; species Sarcophaga peregrina. The sequence continues at coordinate 43,271,575 of CM025792.1, forward strand.
GGGTGAACACTGCGTGTGCAGTGAGTTTTCTCAAATAGAATATTGATTCCTATATATGGATCTGTTCTACATACATAAATTCATTTTGGCCTAGATCTGTCTGGTGCCTTTACAAGTGAGCTCATTCAATCTTGTCTTTGCCCCTGAATGGAGTTTTTGTGAGTCTTTACAGATGAACGTCAATCTAATGCGGGAATTCATTTGGATTATACGCGGTGCCAACGACAGTCTTGTTGTTACCTTCCATGTCCCCGTTGTCTAGGGACACAAAAGGCCTTCGTAACCTTAGAATAACTCCTCCAGAGACGGGCGGCATATTCTCCAGTTATCTAATGGGGAATAGGCATTCATCCCCTTACGATACACTCAAGCACAGAATTCTCGCGATAACTATGTCAGTCAGAAAAGTACTAAAATAATCTGGCAGAGCAATGGACGATCTAATTTTCATTTGTTGTCAAAAGATTCCACATCCGAATTTGTTGCATAAACTGGTGAAAAGTTTGAATGACGATTCCATGAAGAAGTAAATGTAAATCTATCCGGCATCTGCGGTTTCAGGTATTATGTAGTTATTAAGTGTATTCAGACCAGCCATACTTAAAATGTTCGATTCGCCATAGCTTCTGTACTTCCTTGCTCTTATGGTTCTCAGTCTGACTTCCACTTGTTTCGCAATCATATCTGGTGGTAGCCAGTTAAGGAGTGTAAATATTTTCTTGAATGATGTCACTCTAACAGCAACTGTTATGGTTGCCACCATTCTCATAATCTGCTCAAACACATTCCCTAAATTCAACTACCAAACCGAAACATAATAGAAAGAGGAATAAAGTATAGCCACAATATATTTTAAATTTTAATACTCCAGTTCAGGCCTATTGCTCTCCTGTAATTATAAAGAGCAGTTCCCGCCTTATTGATTCAGGATTGTTTATTCAAGTTCTAGTTAGGTTTACTGTCCTATATGATCTCTAGATATTCGGCGCTATAGATAGAGATAAAGTGAGAGCTAGGGTAGGAAATGCTCATATTCAAATTGTAATTACAAAAACAATGTCGTCTGAAAAGGGATACAATTAACTTCGCATAATATTATAAAGCAAGAATGATAAACTAAAGATTACGCCATCACGCACACAAAATTAAAACTTTCTGCTCATGTTGAATCAATGACGTCACGAAAATTGTTTTCATTGTTTTCCTATTGGCTAATGATAATGTAAGTTATATTGCAGGGCTGCAAACTACATTCACGTAGTGCATACACTTTTCAGAAGAAATGTTCATTTTCACATATGAAAACTACTTGGAAACATTTAAAATATCATGCACAAGGCGTAATCGTTAGTTAATCATTCTTGATTATAAAGAGTATACTGCTTTCACAAAGCATGTTAATCTTATTCCGTACTCTAACAGGTATTAGAATAACAGGGTTGCCATTTGGCGCTCCTTGAGGACAAGTAGCTGCCCGAGTTTTGTGATCGGAGACTGTCTGCCATTTGCTGAAGTTTTTTTAAGTTTTTTTTGTTTGGTGATGATCGTGAACACTTTAAAATTTTGTTTTCATAATTGGTCATTACAAACCTTTAGTCGGGATTATGACCTAGCTTCTCACACCTCTTATGTCGTATGGGTTAGTTTTGTACATAAGTGACGAGACCTACAGTTTAAAGTCTACTCTGGACGACAGATTTTTGAAAGGCTCGTTATGACAATTTTATTTAGTCTCAAAGTTTTTGCCAGAAATCTACTAAGAGCCTGTCGTCGAAGAAATATTTTCATATTTTCATTTTGATGTCTGAGTTGGGGTTTGACCCCGGGGTTTACATGTAATAAGGCAACACACTATTTACTAGACTACGGCGTGCACACTTTGCCTTCAAATGGTAGTAATTCCCTCCACGTTTAATATCTATTCCTCTCCTGCATATTTTTTCTTACAAGGTTTTTATTATCTACTTAAGGATTTCCTCCAATAATTGCATTTCGACCTTTCGTATCTCGTCATTCAATGCCTCCTGAAAATTGAGCTACCCTAATCAGCTATGGCGATTTAATTAATTTATTCGCAAATACTTTATACAATCGTCGTACGATTAATTCGTTTATGTGGCATGCGTGAGTATGTTAACCCTCATTAACTAGAGCGAAACATCATTATTTGTGTCCAACTGAGCCTGCCAATGTCCGTGAGAGTCCTCTGGCCAGAGACTTTTTAATTGTTTTTTTTTTTTTGTTTGTTAATTTGTTTTGTATTTATTTTATTATGCATTTAAATAATTTTATTTTTAATACATAACTAATGTGTTGTTATTGTCATTTTTATTGTTATTGTTATTATTCTCATTCTGTGTCACTGTTTTTGGCACTCTTTAGAAAACTGTTGCTATGTTACCACCATAAATATGGAAAAAATTAAAATTTTTTTTTTCATTCATGTTGTTGTTTTCTTTGTTGTCTGTTAATTTTAATGAAATTATAATTGTTGTTGTTTTATTGTAGTTGTTTTATTATTGATACATTGTATTTAATTTTTAACGCATTCAATTTACTTTACATATCTCTACAGCGGTGATGACGAAGTATTTTGTTCAGGTTTAAATATGTAACCCCGAAAAATGTTAGTTCCAGACCAGGTTTTGATTTCATTATGAAATTTTTTTTTAGAAAATTCTATCAATAGACGGACTATTTAGAATTTCAGTGTTATGATAAGCCCTTATTTAAAGGTTAGCAGAAACTGAACGAGAACACAAGGTATTACGTTAAACACAATACAATAACTATTGACTATCCGATGTCACAATAGCCAAGACAATCGTGTCCATTAATTAAGGCAACAACTGTCAAGAGCGTAATCATAAAATAGGCAGGAGATATAGTACAAACAGTTTTGTTCTGACTCTGGCTTGTGATCGATTCCAACATAGAATGAAGACACCGTAGTTTTGTAGGTTTAGTGTGTTGGCTTATTTGATGTGAGGCCACATCAGACATCTTCAGAGCAAACAAATTTGCCATGAAAAGTTTCTCAAAAATCTGTCGTTCAGAGTCGACACTATAAAATTAAGGTACACAACATAAGTGGCGTAAGAAGCTAGGTCATAATTTTGGCTGAAGGGTTGTAATGGCCCATTATGAATGAACAACCTTATATACAAGCTCAAAGACATCGGGCTTTCGCTTTAAATAAGTAAACGGAGTAGTCTGCAGTTAGTGAGTTGGCCTATTATTATTACTGTTCAAATCCCAGGTAAGACATCAAAACGAAATATAAAAAAAATATTTCTTCGGCGACTGCCTCTCAGAGATTTTGCCAGAAATCTGCTGAGAAATCTGAGAGTAAATAAAAATTGCCATGAAAAGTTTCTGAAAACTGTATGTCTCGCCATTCATGTATAAAATTTAGGCACACAACGTGAGTGGTGTGAGAAGCTAGGCCGTAATCCTGACTTAAGGGTTGTAATGGCCAAACGAAATATAAAAAAAAGTATTTCGTTGGCAATCTTTTGACAAAATCAGTGAGAGTAAAATAAAATTGTGATGAAAAGTTTATTAAAAGTCAGTAATTTGAAGCCAAAGTTACACTATACTTCTCGTTTCTGATGGAAACAATAAACAAATACAGCCTGAATGGTGTGAGAACCTAGATTGTAATTCTCACTAAATCGATATATACATGGCAAGGTGGTTTACCTCACACTAAGCAAAAATTATAAACTATAGATTACGCCATCACGTACACAAAATTAAAACTTTCTGCGCATGTTGAATCAATGACGTCACGCAGATTGTGTTCCTATTGGCTAATGATAATGTAAGTTATAGTGCAAGGCTGCCATCTACTTTCACGTACTTCACACATCTTTCAGAAGACATGTTAATTTTCACATATGAAACCTTTAAAATAGTCCAACTAGGTCATCTAACGGGAAATCATGCGCAATGCGTAATCTTTAGTTTATCATTTTTGACACTAAGTAACACAATGGGCCATATAGGCTACTGAGTGAACTTGCCTGTAAACTAAGTTGTACTTGCTAACGGATCCTAACTAAACTCGACCAATTATGTAAAGTTTCGTAAAAAAGTCGTTGTTAACTTCTTTTTTCAGTTTCAAGATTGTAATCTCTGGAAAAACCGGTAACATGCCAACCGTTTATTGCGTCTTTGAAGACTTTTGTAATGATTGACCATGTACAGTCTTTTTGTTTTGATTCATATTTTTGAGCAATTATAACTTAAAACTTCATTTTGCGGGTGTTCAAAATCATTTTGTGAATTTTTTTGATGTTCTCATTGGTAGCAGACTATTTGAGGTGTTGAGGTTAGCTATGGTGTAGTATACCACACAATCGATGAGGATGTGCTCTAAACGTTTCTTCTCTTTTTAATTTGCTTTTAAATGTTATTGTTATGGACATTTTAACGAGTATTATTGCCATTGTTATTGCAGTTGTTATAACTCCATTTAAGCATAATTATAAATAAGAGAGAAAGAGAGAGAGAGAGAGAGAGAGTGTAAGAGTGAGAGAAAGTGTGAGCAATACTACCAAAGGATGTCTCTCTTTTTAAAACACGTGCCACTTATTGGTTTCTCATTGCAGTGGATTGTTTTATTTTGAATACAAAAATTAATCCAGCCGTTTAACCTGATTTGCATTTAAACTACAACAACAAACATATGAAACGTAGTACAAATTACGTTTTATTTCGCTATAATATTAATATTGTTGTTGTCTTGATTGTTAATTTGGTAATAATATTGGGAAAGTCTGAACATTTATTGTCACCAGCGAAATAAAATTTAATTAAAATCGTATTAAAAATGAAAAAGAATTTTTAACATTGAATATGCATTCGTTTTATAATTGCCTATTAATTTAAGGGCTTTAAGTTAATATACGAGGGGTGTGGTATAAGCATTTTTTGAAAAATGGTAATAAAATATAAGCACATCAAACGTTTGGTAATAAGATTAGACAAGTGAATAGTAAATTTGTTTAGAGCTGTCTGTTTAAGACTATCATTAGTTCATACATAACATACTTACTGAAATGGTAATTATTATAAATATTATTTCTTAAGCACTTTTTTTGTCGGTTGCAAATATCTCCCATATCACCGCATCAAATATAATGATTGATATCTCATTTTAAAGCTAGACAGGGTCGCTTAATAGTAATGCAGTTCTACATAATATAGTATGCATTAAAATCCATTCTGGCAATACCGCTATTTACCAAAATGCCGTTTCCTGCTAAGTTTGTTATATATAATATGCATATTAAGTTGTCAAAAGCTGAAAAAAGGTCCCGCCACTTAAGTATAAAATTTAACACACACGACATAAGTAGTGTGAGAAAGTAACCACCACCTAATAAGGCCATATACGAAAGGAATCTGTCAATGTTTCAAAAACTATTTATTTTTACCAACATAGCTTAATTCATTAAATATTTGCCTGATCTGACACTCCGCATATTTTTTTGTTTTTTAACTTTCATAGCGAATGTCGTGTTACTCTTCAGGGATTTATTTGTTTTCAATATTCAATTTATTTTAAATATTTACGCCCTCCATATTGTCGTTGTCGTTGTCATACCACCCCACTCAGTTGATATTTTAATAACAGAGTGAGTATTTTGTTGTGCTGTTACAAGCGTAACACTTTGTAATTTCCTTACAAGCAACAGCTATTGTCACTGACTGTCGTTGTCAAGGATGGAATAACAGAGGGGATACAACAGTACACAGCATGTACAGACTTTTTAAAATAATAACTACCAGGAGACAAACCATAGTGAAATCATTTTATTTTGCAGTTCATACAGTAAAGTTGGGTATGACTACGACGTTTATGTGAACTTTATTAATAAAAACACACTTCAAACCTACATTGTTATTGGCATAAAAACTAAATTTTATTAAAAACAAATTGTACAGAAATTAATTTCGAAAATAGTTTTTAATTAAAACAGAAGTTAAAGTTTAATTTCAGTAAGAAAATTTGTAATTGGGATCAGCCACGTTTTAAGGTTTTCAATCTTAATTATAGTCTATTAGGTAGTGTGTTGTCTCATTAGACGAGATCCTGTGATTCGACGCCCGGCTTGGTTAACTCCGAATAAAACAATATATTTCTTTGGGTATCTTCCTATAAGTAAATTTCTGGTGAAATAAAATTGCCATGAATTTTTCCTTCAAAAATTGGTCATTCGGAGTAGATAATATCCTTTAGGTCCATAAGCTACATGAGAAGCTAGGTTGTAATCCTGACTAAAAGATTATTTTGACGCATTCATTAAGTAAGTAAGTAAGTAACTTCCTACCTGAAGTAGGCATAGCGTTCGTCTCATCATTTTCTACCGTTCATTGGTGACTAGGTTCTTATACTATTGTATTCCATTTACAGTCCAGCCCAATTCTTAATACCACATCTTTGGTTTTTATTTTCCATATTGTCATTTAAATACCAAAGAAAATATTAAAATTCCGTTTTATATAGTTTTCTCAAACATTCTGTGACCTAACTTATACACTCTTAGGTAACAAGTCTCAGTTTTGGAAAATCGGATTATGGACCGATAGACTGAAGTTGGTTGGACATGGTTTGATTTCTGATTCCATTCCGTTTTACCATGAAATTCCTTTTGGTACCAAATCAATGTAATTGGGCGTGATTAATATTTCAGGCATTTTGTCGTATAAGTCCACTTTAAGTAATTCCAATAAGCAAATTTGTGGTTCTGGATGATTCATTCCATTACAGTCATAAAATATCGGCTAGATAAAGAATATTTTGTCCTTGCAAGTGCTGTCCTCATTGCGCTGCACTGGAAAAATTGGAAAAAACATTCGAACATCCGCTTTGTCTTCTACAATAAATAAATAAACGTTATGCCGGTTAAAGCTCAATTCATTCGGTGCTAGGGTACACTAAAAGAAAGCCTAGTTATTAAAGCTAGGCTTTTAATATATTTATTGAACCTTTGATGGAATAGTATGCATAGGAATAGGATTTCCGTATTGGCTACTATATTTTAAAGCAGACTAGTAATCAATCAATTAACGGAGCTTTAGTGCTTTATTCAACAGCGACAGGTTCCTATGGGATTGAAATACTTTTGGATTTTTTTCCACTCACCAACGATTTGCCAGATGTTTCTATGCTTGTAGATTGGTGGTATTCCTAGTAAAATCTTCTAATTTCGGAATTTCTTCCAGTACCTGGACCTAGAAAATCTACTCTTAATTGCTTTTGGGATTTAATTTTAATATCTCTTAAACGCTGACATGTATGTCGCCCAGAGCTTAGCTTAATATTTCTAAATTCCCATATCATTGTTATTTTTATTGCTAACACTACTGTCATCACCACTTATCAACACTTAATAATGATAACTGTCCTGTTGAGCTTTGCTCTCAAACGCTTTAAACTATTCTAACCATTCAACTACTATTATCAAGAGATTCTTTTACAAACAATAGGAATAACATGGCATTAAAGCAGTAGAATTAAAACAATCTTAATGAGACACTTTGGAAGGAGAATGTAATTCATTAAGCGTTTAAAGTATCATCACAATGAGTAAAATGTACGTGAGTATGTACAATAAGAGACAGTCAAATGTCTGCTTATGGGTATGAGAGAGAAAAACGTTAAGGTGGTCTACAAGCATACATTTATGAGTGCATTGTGAAAGTGAAAGTGTTCATTTACTGCAATATTTTCACACATACGAGTACATACTATATATGTATGTGGTATTAGTATGTGGTATTATAATGGGTGATTTTTTAAAAGCTATAGGAAAATTTTTCAAAAAAAAAACACATAAAATTCGGAAAACTGCGTGAAATCTTTATTTGAATCGATAGTGCAGTCCATATAATTTAATATTTGAAGGTTATTTCATGCAAATGCTGACCGCGACTGCGTCTCAAATGATCCGTCCGCTTAGTCCAATATTGGCATACTCTTTCCAATATTTCGGCCGGTATCTCACGAATAAATGCTTCAATGTTGTCTTCCAATTGTCATGCGACGAATCGATAATTTATGGTCATCATTAACACTGTCCGATACAATTGCGATATTTTCTTTAGTTCGCACTCTACGTAAGCGTGTTGATGGCTTAATGTCCAACAATGTAAATTTGGAGCGAAATTTATTCACAATAACCCGAATAGCCGCTTCAGTGGGTCGATTACACTGACCATAAAATGGATGAAGCGTGCGATGAACTTTCTTAACAGAGCACGCATTTTGATAATAAAATTCAATGATTTGCAAGCTTTGTTCGTTTGTCAGACGATTCATGGTTAAATTATAGACGTAAACTCAAGATGTTTGACAGTGAAACAAAACACGAAACGTGCGTGAGTCTTTTAAACCAGTGTTGCCAAAAATAGAATAGCTAAAAAACCACCCGTTATATCATGATAACATAAAGAAGCTATTGAATGGTCCTTACTTAGTTTTTTTGGTTTTGGTAGATTCTTAGTCCGGGATTGAAAGATGTGACGTCACCGTAAAAGAACTCGGCTGTTATGAGATTAATTCGGAAAAACTGTTCGAGGAAGCAGCTTAAACTATGTGGGGGATCCAGTTCATATCAGAGTTCTAAGCAATGAATCTTGTAAGCAGAGGAGCTTCCTTTACGCGGATGTGGTCAGAACCTCTGTGTGGAGCGTGAAAAGATGTTTGGAGGCAGAATGTCTTCTCAAGCCGAATGGAACGAGACAATCTAAGGGGATGGACCCCTACTCATGCAGACTATTTTGGATACGCTACTGTCATTAATAAGCACCTTGATCCTCTCCTGTATGCGGTGGAGAATCTTCAAAATAGACTTTGAAACACCGGCCCATACACAAGAGTTGTACTCCATCCGAGGTCGGATTAGGGTCCTGTAAATAGCAAAAAGGTCGGATGGAGTGAAGTGTTTTCTGCACCGTTTTAAAAAACCAAGGCACTTCAATGCTTCCTTCGACACTCGAAAAATGTGATCCTTCCAACGCGCATCATAACTAATTCTCATGCCCAGAACATTAAGAGCATCCGCCTCCTGAATATTTACATTACCCATAGATACAAATGATAGAACACCAGCACCAGCATCATGCCGGTGTGTCAAAAAACAATTTTGGGTTTTGCGCGCTTTAAAATCAACCCTGTTGCGAGGCCCCACTCAGAGATTATTATCAGGTCAGTTGTGAGAGCATCATTCATGTTCGACCTCCCTGTAATCTCCAAAAGGCTCGGTCTACGATCAAATGAATATGAATGACAAATGTTGCTGTCATCCGCAAAAGAGTAAATAGGATTCGAAGTAATAGATAGAAGATCTTGTCGGAAACGATGCCATCTATAACCACTCTAATAGCGAAATCTTTGAGAAAGCTCGATATAAATTGAGAGAAGTGACTACCGAGCTTCAAGCAATCTTGGCCTCACCAAAGCGTTGAATGGAACCATTCTACCTTTTGGAGAGGAACACTAAAAAGTTGGCAAGTAGAGCGCCCTTTACGGAAACCGTACTGGCGATCATTTAGCAAACCGTTGGACTCCAAACACCTCACAAGAACGTGATCTCCATCACTATCGAAGAAGCATGATCATCACTTTATCATAGTTTGACTTTAAATTTATAGTGCATTTAATAATGTCAAGAAGCAGTCATAAAAAAATATGCCGGAACAAAAATTAAATCATCGTGTATGACACTTTAAATGGCACAATTTATGCGTTGTTTTCATTTGTGCAACATCAACTACGTCATACACTTCAGTCCATATCAACTTAGTTAACGTCATTGATTTTAATTATGAAAGAAACGAAAAAGAGAGGAGATTTTATCATTGAAAATGAATTTTCTACTGGAAATTAAACACTTTGTTTATGGCAAGTCATTACCCTATTGAGAAAAAAAATTTAATGAAAAGAATCTTTAAAAATTTAAATATCCTGCAGTAATATAACGGTTATTGGGTGTTCTTATTTTTTATGTCGCTAAAGGAGCCTTAAAAGCTGTAGTTTTTACCGAAACTTTAGCAGCTACTGTAACAGATTTCTACTCCTACTCACTGTAGTGAGTTTATAAAAAAATTATTTTTTTTAGTTGTGTAAATAGTTTAAGAATTAAAAAAGAAGCAAAAGAATTAAAGAATATTTAGAAAGAATTTTGTTCAAAGCGAAACGAGATTTAGCTGCGAGTGAGAGGTAAATAATTCAACTTAATGGGTTCAACCAAAACTACTCCATAAAGTTTTAATAACTTGTTGTTGTGGTTGCAATTATCACATCGCACCTTCTGTAGAAACTGTAGCTTACAATACAGAATTTGTGGATTTCTGTCAGTCCGTTGCTACAAATCACTTGTTCCCCTCCAAATATAGTATCTGAATTTCTGTAGAAGCAGAGGGCTACGGATCAAAGCAATTAAATTCTGGCTCAACCTATACTATGGACTTGCTACTAATAGGCACGTGCGGGAGGATTATATGGCTCCTTAGAGCTTTCTAAATACGACATTGAATTTTGGAGTGCCAACTAAGCACTTTTGTTCAGAAGATTTGGAGTTACTTTACGAGACCATTGAAACTTATACTGCTGGCCTCAAAATGCTAGTCGGAGTAGATTGTTTCGTTTGTATTCGAGAGTTTATTAAAGTTCTTATGGGCTGTTTGTAATGCTGTGGGATTTTCTCTCAAAACCTTCTTAATTTACTTCGACAATCATGTTGTCATCAAGTTTCTAACTAACGCCACCTGACATTTGTCCTCGGAAATTAAATATAGGAAATCTTAGAAAAATTTCGGATTATTTAAAGAAAACTTTTATAAACGTTCTAGGCCATTAGGATAGCGTTCGAATTGCTTTGCTGATGAAATGGGTGGGGGACCAGTTCCCCCCGTCCAATTCACGAACAGTTTCGATTTTCATAGTCTGTTGTCCTCAAATGACTTCTATGGCTGTGGGAAGGAGGAAGAGGCTATCTGTCATGGATATTAGGTTGATCTGTGAATGTTCTACTTATTTTTTTTATATTTTCGGTTTCCTATAAGGAACATACATACACAATTGGCCATTACAACCCTTCAGTTAGGATTATTGACCTAGCTTCTCACACTACTTATGTTGTGTGTGTTAATTTTGTGTGGTGGGAGCTACAGCTTAAAGTCGAATCCGAACGACAGATTTTTGGAGAAGCTCTTCGTGGCAATTTTATTTACTCTCAGAGTTTATGTCAGAAATCTGCTGAGAAGAAATCGCTGAAGAAATACTTTTTTGCATTTTATTTTGATGTCTGGCATGGGACTCGAACCCTGGCTGTACGTCTAATAAGCCAACACACTACCTACTAGACCACGGCGACTTCCTATAAGGAACATATTTATGATATGACAATGTGTCTTAATTTTAGCCTAATTGACTATCAAGAATAGTACGGCAACTAACTTCATCTAACATTTGTAGATAATCTGGGATTGCAGTCCATTCGGGAACTGACAGTATTTCCTAATTAAGGTAAGCAAGTATTGTTGTGTAGAAATAATAAAATACAGCAACCAAACGATCTATTGTCTGTAATGCAGTAAGCGATCCACTGGTAAATCAACCACATACGTATGCATGTGTCCGCCAAGAAAGGCGACTGTTGCTTAGGAATACATAATTCTCGGGGACAAGTCCCTTATTTCGCTTGAAAAAAATCCGTTAAAATTTCGATACAACAGTGAAACTAGATCACATTGCAACGATGCTCCAATGAATCAGGGGAGTTCGATACCCTAACGTCCTAACGTCATTAACGGGCAACTTCATGCTTTCTTCTAAGCGGTCGAGAAGTCTCAAAATAGGCATTGAGGCAGTGCCCTGTAAATGAGAGTTGTATTCCAATCGCCTTCGGATATATGCGGTGTAAATAGTAAAAATATCAGATGAAGTGAAGCATTTCTTACACTCTCTTAAGAAACTAAGGCACTAAAAAATGAGTCGGTTCTAGCGTTAGGTTAGGTTAGGTCGTAGTGGTAGCTCTGATTTCACAAAGCTGACTTGAGCACGCATGGCTGTTGTGATGCCACGGGTGAACGCAGTCCCTGTACTAACCAAGTTCCGCCAAATCAGGCGGTTCTAGCGTACATCACACTGAATTTTTGTGGCGATTTTGACGATTTTTTTTCCCTAATAATTGACGATTTGATGCATTATTTATCTGGCAGCTATGCTAATAGGGTGTAATGGCATTTTATCAAAGCCATTTGCCTTAAGAAAATCTATTATCTTTCTAAAATTCTATTCAAACTCCACAAGAATGTTTGAAAAATAGCTTTAAAATTTTTAAAGTAAGTCCAACACGTTTAAAAACAGTTTTTAGAAATCCGTCTTTAAGAAATGGATCGTTTAAATGTGTTTACTTTCCATTTATATTTCGTTTCAAATTCGATTATTTTCAGCTTCTTGAAATAAAAAAACAAAAAAACAAAAGAAAGAGAAAAAAAGGGGGGGAAGACAAAAAAGTGTCTTGAATAAATTGTACGTAAAATTTTGTTCAATTTCAATAAATTTTTTTTTTGTTCTTCTGTCTTCTAAAATAAACACACCAACTCATATGATTTGAAGTACACACACACACACGCATTGTCTTTAAATATGCATGTTTTCTTTTAGCCAATTTGAGTTTTTTCCTTTTAACCAACATTTCTTCCACAGTGCATGTTTATGTGCGTTTGTTAAAGAGTTTTTTTTTTCGTTTTCAATTTTTAGTCTCTTTGCTTTTTTTTTCTTTAAATGGAAAATGAAAAACTGAAGTAAAAAATTCAATTTGCCTGTGAACAAATTGCTTGCCATACAAAAATGAGCAAAAAACTATACAAATAATAGAGTTGTTGTTGTAACTATTTTTCAGTTATCATAATATGTTTTTAATATACTTAACATGATCTTGTTATAATAAAAGAAAAGAAAAAAAGAATCTTGAAAAGGAACACAAGGAAACTCATGCATACAGGGTGGCTGATATATAATGCAACAAAGTAAAGCGCAATATGTATGGAAATAACATAAAATTTTAGAATCAGTTTAGACTTGTGCGAATTAGTCACCTTTGGTACGAATTATGGCCTTCTAACGGCTGACAAAGCCATCACAGGCTGCACGAAAGTGGCTCTGTGGTATTGTGGCCCATTCCCGGCGAAGCGCCGTCTTGAGATGATCGACGCTTTGGTATTTTTTAGTGAGAAGCTTACTCTCCAAAATACCCCAGGCGCAAATGTTCAACGGATTTAGATCCGGAGATTTTGGTGGCCATTGTGCGGTAGAAATGAATTGAGGAACCTACTTTTTAAACCATTCTTGGATAACGCATGCTGAGTGCGGGAGTATGTCCATGGTCTGCGACCGAAATGCTTGTCTGCCCAGCACTTCAAGACTGTCTTTAAGACATTTTCCCCATAATATTCGGCATTTATTTTGACCCCACAGTCAATGAATACGAGTGAGGAGCGACCATCGGCCATTACGGCGGCCCACACCATTACCATTGGCGGCGCTTGAATTCTAGTGGCCAATCGCAGGTGTAAATTTTCAGTTGACCTCTTTGGCAAGTATATTCGATCATTTTGTTTGTTCACAAACTGCTCAATTTGGAATGGCTTCTCATCGGAGAAAACTAAATTCGGTAACTGGCCGCTTTTGTGCAAGCGAAGTAACTTCTTGGCTCTTTCCAGTTTAATTTTTTTTTTCATCAGTGAGCTCTTACACTTTTTGGAACTTCAATGGCTTTAGTCTAAGCTCATTTTTCAATATGAGTTGCATTCGTTTTCGCGATATGTTCAGCTCACGAGCAATTTTTCTACCACTACGGCGTGGCTTTCGATCAAATATGGCCTTCACTTTTCGGATCATTTCTGGTGTTGTTACCGTTTTTTTTTTCGTCCACTTTTTGGACGCATTGCAACACTGCCAGTATCACGGTAACGAGCAATGGTACGAGAAATAAAAGATTTATTCACCTTTAAATGCTGGAGATCAAAATGCTTTTGTAAGCTTGTAAATATTAAAATGAACTGTCTCTGGAGTAAATCTGTCAGCTGTCAAACGAGCGGTTTACAAATGATAACAACCTGAAGTTGGTTGCAATACATATCAGCCACCCTGTAAATGTTATTAAAACTGCATGTGTTTCCTTTAATACCTCCAGTTAAATGCAATAAGGCTGTACATCCGTACAATGTTTGTTATTCAAACATCAATGATGTGTTCAGAGATGGTTACAGTATTTGGTTGCAAATTGTATTAAAAAAAAATAAAGAGAAAATCATGTTAAGAAAATCTCCTAAATTTGTTACAAAACGAAAATTAAGTAAAAATTTTTATTATATGGTAAATATATTGTAAGGGAAGGATACTATAAATTCGAAATATTTAAATGTAATGAAATGAATCTATGTACGTTTGTATGCATGTATGTTTGAACGGCTGAACCGATTTTCTTGAAATTTTCACAGTATCTGGAAGTCTAGAAGGAGTTATAGGCTACTTTTTATTTTGATATTTCAAATAAGTGAGGCGCCACGTCCACATATGTAGCATTACCTGCTATTGTAAGATAATAACAAGATGGTTATATTGGAAAAATTATAACAGCAAGATACTTTAAATTTTGTACGAATAACTACAGTTTCAATATAAATATTTGGAACCAAAATGTGCGAACTATCAATAGTGGGTGTGGCACCTCCCATATAAAGTAAATACGATAATCTGTATATCTGAAAAATTGTAACTGCTAGAATCCCATTTTTTGGGATGCATATCTAAAATCATCATACCTTTGGCGACATGTTCATATTCTAAAATTAACTATTAATATGTGTTTTCAGTTGCATGACACAATCAAAAGAAGAATTAATAAATTGTGTATTTCCCAATATCGTGCAAAATATTAAAAATTTCCAATGGTTATCTGAACGTGAGTTACTAGCATCCAATAATATTAACGTTAATTCCATCAACAGCAATATTCTCAACAAGATCGATGGGAATCTAAGAACTTATTAATCGATCGACACAGTTTCAAATATTGAGGATGTCTTCAATTATCCAGTCGAATTTTTAAATTCGTTAGATTTATCAGGCTTTCCACCACTTGACTTACAGTTAAAAAACGGTGTTCCCATTATTTTACATAGAAAAATTGATCCTCCACGATATTTTGTAATAACACTCGACTAACAGTAAAAAATAAAAAATGATGAGCAATATTATTGAGGCGAACATTATAACTGGAAAGTTTAAGGGAACTGATGTATTGCTGGCACGTATTTCTATGACCACATTGGAGATGCCTGTAATTTCCTATTCGCCTAGCATTTGCAATGACTAAATGGTTAATAAAGCCTAAAGTTAGTCCTTTCAAGTTTGTGGACTCAATCTAGATAATTTATATTTGTCTTATGGAGAACTTTACTTTGCATGTTCGTGAGTAGGAAAACCCGCAGGTTTATGAGTATAAGCATCATAGGGAAAAACAAAAAATATTGTGTGATTCCCCTCATATTTTTGGATCAATTGTAAGAATTTGAAGCTTTTTTAAAAGGAGAGATTTATCCCTTTAAATAAAATGGTATACATATATAACCATATTATTTGAAACTATATATTAGGATTTTTAATTTGGTTAACCTGGAAAATATGATTTTTTCTTATTTTATCAAGTTTGACCATTCATAAGTGCAAAGTTAAATTAAAAATATAAAAAAAATGTTGACGTTCTTAAAATGCATTCTCTTGTGACCAGATTAACACTTTGTTTGATAAAATAGAACAAGAATTATCTTAGTTTTGTAGGATTTTAGAAATATTACTCATTGGCATCTTAGTTACTCATGTGTATTTAATTTGTTATAGAACTGCATAATTAACCCTTATCTGTCTGTATTTGTCCAGAATTGCTACACACCTAAAGTTCAAGTTGGGCAAAGTCTTAACTAAATTCGTTCTGACTGCCACCAGTTTAAAAGTCTGCTTCAGAGATCAGCAATGAATTGTTTTTCCGCTACTCAGAAACACTTATGTAATTTTGAGTATGAGCGAATCAACAGAATTGAAATTCAACTACTCAGATTTATTCGTACTCGCTACAACATTGATTTATAAGTATAAGTAGCAATGAGTATGAGTACAACGTTGACATCAAACTCACAACATTCGAATCATATATTTAGAAAAATACTTATAAAACTTATAAATCATTCGGGTGGCTCGAATCATTAATCAAACTTTACAGCCTTTGTTGTTGTTGCATATACAAACAAAGAAAAGACGAAGACAACCAGCAAAGCATACAAATAATCTTCTTGTGAGTATAGTAGTGTTCGTACGCGAATCATACTTATTTTGTGCTTCGTGTAAATGTTAAGTAGAGACGAGTGGATGTCAATAACATCACGCGTATTGTTAAGTATGAATACGACGAGTACTTCCAAATTTGAGCATGAGTAGTAGTAGTAGTGAATGCGTATAAGTAGCAGAAATTATAAGTATGACTCGAATATGCTCATTGTTTTGAATACTCGCTGCTGATCTCTGCTCTGCTTCAATAGAGGGCCAAAGTCAAGCCTAATGAGTATAACAAATAATGCATTAGTTGTTTTGCTGCAGAGTGCTTGTGAATTTCATCCTCCGTTAGAGGTAGACTTACTCATAGATTTTTTCAGGTGTAAAGTGCTATGTCCGACTTCTTTGCCTTTTCAATTCTGCCATTAAAAATAGGCACGTTTAACGTAAATAATTTATGTGTCCAATGAAAAGAAAATTTGTTCTGAGAGTTTTGATGTCTAAATCATACGATGCGCACCATTTTATTATAAGATTGGAGGCCTGCTTATACCTCAAAGAATGGTTATGCGGATAAAAGTGAGCCAGAACCAAAGATCTTAAGACAAGTCTTGCGTAATTATATTCCCTAGAAAGGCCAAAAGAACTCCACATTGCGGTTAGTAATAACATTTGAAGACAATAGTGGCGATTAGCGGTGCATTATTACAAAATTCTCACAGAAATAGTGCTTTAGTTAGAGAATGTGTGGCTTATAATTCGAATTTATAGATACCATGACGTTCTAAACATGTGAACCTATCTTCAGGATAATTTTGATGAATCCTGCATTTTTATTTATACCGCCATTATAAAGTCCAACTTATGCAACAATATGCCTATTAATCACGCCGTAGAAAACAAGACTGGACGCTAGATCAACAAGCAAAATTGTTGCAGAGTATCCAAGTAAGTAATTGCTGAATAACCATTGCATTTGTATATATTAATTGTTTAATGTCATTAAGCCATAATTTCCTTATAATGATACTAGAAGACCAGTTACTAGCAATTAAGTAAGCTGAGGCCATATGATAATTCACGTTTTTTTTTTTTTTTTTGGCTGCAACAAAATATGTGTGGAATGCAGTTTCACTACAACGGAGTTACGAATCACATAATACGGCCTATTTTGGTTACATACACATAATTGGCCATTTGTTTCAGTCACGAATACAGCCTAGCTTCTCACGCCCAATTATGTTATGTGTGTTAATTTCGTTTAAAGCCGACTCTGAACGATATATTTTTGAGAAACTTTTCATGGCAAATTTATTTACTCTGCTGAGCCGAAGAAATATTAAAATTTCATTTTTTTTTTTTTTATAAAATCAGCACTCAGGGATGACCCCTACTCATGCAGTGCATTGTGAAGGTTTTAGGAAAGGTGGAAAGAGGGAAGATGCGAACGGTAAGGAAACGGGTTGCTGGTAGGTGACAATAAAATGGCCAGTGCTATACCTTTACCATTCGACAGTCTACAGCAATCGTCCCCAAGAAGCCCGCAGTTTTTCGCACCACTTATGTTGTGTGTGTTAATTTTATACAGAAGTGGCGGGACCTACAGTTTAAAGTCGACTCCGAACAACAGATTTTTGAGAAACAAGAAGAGAAAGAAAAGAAATCGCCGAAAAATACTTTTTGTATCTTTTTTATTTTTTTGATGTCTGGCCTGTCATTTTGTTGAAGATGTTTGGGCTTGATCTCACGTGTAATAAGCCAACACATTACCTAGAGAAATTCCAAGAAAGAAATTTGCAGGCAGAATAATTTCTATTTTTAGCTTTGTTAATTGGCTACCGAGATCAGGAGATATGACGTTGTTAGACTGCTTAGGTATTTTCGAAACTGCGTCAAAAACTGCAGCGAATCGTTCTAAGATTTGTAGGGCATCAGTCGTCAATTTATCTTTTATAAACTACCCGAAATATGCGGAATAATGCTGCTAACGGCAAGCTAATGGCACTGAAATCGTAGCTTCATTTGTGTTTTAAGTAATTAACTTTATCCATTCCAACGATCAGACGTATGATTAATATGATTTGAATATTTTGTTTTTAAAACAATATTAAGTATACGCCCTCAATTGTTTGGTATTTTTTTAATGGCTTCAATAAGTCATTTCGTTTGCCTTGAAATTACGAATAATTTATCGTAAAAACAGATTTCAATGATTTATTTTCATTTGAATTTGAATTTAATTTGATTTCATTTCATTTCATTAAATTTCGTATTTATTTTTTGATTTTCTGATTTATTTTTATAGTATTTTCCGCATTTAATTTTTTCTTTTCTGCATTAGTTTTTGACTGTGGCATATTTAAATGTGGCATGCCACGATGTCTGTCTATATGTCAATGCATTGTAACATTTTTTAATTGATTGTGTCGATTTAAAGGTCATCAGCTCATTTGTCGTCTATTTTGTTATCGTGTCACACAACAATTTCAACTATTAAAACTACACAATAGCCAAACGCCAACGCCAACGACAACGACGACGTTTGGCTATCTGGCTATTTGGCTAACTTGGCCTATAACAAATTGCAAATGATTTACGCTACAATTTCGAATTTATTTTTCAAATTATGTGCGTGGGGATTTAGTTTTCTTAATATTTTTTTTTTTCGAATTTTATTTTCTGTTTATTGTTTACAACAGACTGTGTGTCTCTGGTTTCTATAAGCGGTTGAGGGTGTGTTAATTTTTTTCGTTTTTGTTAAAATTAATTTGATTTTAATTTTTTTCAATTTCACATTGAACTATACATGTGGGTAAAGAAAAACTTACTTATTCTTTTTATTTTTATTTTTATTGAATTCGCCTTACAAAGTGTTGACAGACAATTTAAATCATTTTCAATTACCTGTAAAGACAATAAAATAAAAAAAAAGAGAAAAATTAAATAAATTACAGTTAATGGTGCCCTCAAATGAGGGCGTACTTTGTTAGTGGAATGTTTAAGATTTTGTTAAAAATTTGCTGAAATTAATAAAAATATTTCAATGAAAAGTTTATATTGTAAAATTCTAACATCAGAAATACGAGGTGTACACTAAAAATTATGCAACTTTTGTTACTACCTATTTTATACTCTTGGGTAATATTTTTTAACCAAAACCTTGGCCCTTTATTGAGCCTTAATTGAAGAAATATCTTTCCATTGAACCACATGGACTCCCACGATATCAGGTTTGACGGTATGGGAAGAGATTTTTTATTTTATTGTCTCACATCGAAATCGTTGTCCCTGAACCGTCGAAACCATCTTCCGCACTTTGCTTCTTATAGAGCATAACCATATGTATGACAAGTTTCCGATGCGTTTCTCCAGCAGTCTTTTCCAAATGAAAACAGAAAATAAATGCTTTCCACAAATCGTCATTTTCTGGTACAAAATTCGCCATCTTTAACACGATGATGTCCTGATTATACTGAATAGAATATTGTTACGTTTTAACCTTTTTAAAAACGTCGTAGAGTCGCCGGGGTCTAGTAAGTAGTGTGTTGACATATTAGACGTAAAGCCAGGGTTTGCCAGATTTCTGGAAAAAACTCTGAGAGTAAATAAAATTGCCATCAAAAGTTTCTAACAAATCTGTCGTTTGGAGTCGACTTTAAACTGTAAGTCCCACCAATTATGTATAACACACAACATAAGTAGTGTGAGAAACTAGGTCAATAATCCTGACTGAAGGGTTGTAAATGACCAATTATGTAAATATGTATGTTAAAACGTTTAAATATGAGTTTGTTAATTGTTAATTAAAATCTAGTATGTGTTTAATTTCAGTTAGTCTTTATTGTCCGCACTATCTTATATGTCACTGTTTCCAATTTATACAACAATAACTATAATAATTTGTTGTTGTTGGATATTTTTCTCTGCTTACAACCCTATTGTAAGAACAACAATTTTGCTCGCAAGAACACTACTCTTTCACTTAGAACTGACAGAATTACTACTGCCTGCTATATCTCTCCATTTTATATGTCCGCAAAATCAGTATGGAAAACGTTCACGGTTTCGCATTCTCGAGAATTCTATAGCGACTGCATTGCCGTTTGTGTACTTTGTTTTAATTGCTTGTTATTGCGTTCGCTTACTTGTCAATTCCCTTTATTTCATAGCAATGTTGAAGCTTTTCTTGTAACATGTTCATTATGGTTGTTGTTCATTGTATTCGTTTGTGTTAGTGTGTTTGTTAAACCGTTTCCCTTTCCGTAACAAAATGATTTACAGATCTCAACATGTTTGAGAAAGGTCAATATGTTTGACAGAATATTTTTGATAGATGTCAACATGTTTGACAGAACATGTTTGGGTGATGTCAACATGTTGGGCAGACTTCAACATGTTTGACAGAATATTTTTGATAAATGTCAACATGTTTGACAGAACATGTTTGGCAGATGTCAACATGTTGCACAGATTTCAATATGTTTGACAGAATATGCTTAACAGCTGTCAAAGAAAATTAAGTTAAAAACAAATGTTCTTTTTGGAAACGTTTGTATCGATGCTCACTTTATAACGATGCAGTTATAAAGGTCAAATAGTTAAATATAAAGTTTACAGCCATATCAAGATTTATGATGTAAATGAATTGGTTTCCTATAGGGGATGTTGAAAAGGGCTGGATACCTAGGTATGGGTATCATTATGAGCATAAACATGATAGGTCTAAGTGGAGTCTTCTTCATTCAAGACATTAGGATATTCTGTAATTTAAAATAACCTAACCTAACTGTGATGTCACAGTAATATAATACGTAGTGTGTTGGTTCGTATTCGATGTGAGGCCACAGTTTAACCCCTGGCTCAGTACATCTAGAACAAAACGAAGTATAATAAAATATTTCTTTCGTTACTGCTTCTTTACAGATTTCTAACAAAAATAAAATAAAATTGCCATTAAAAGTTTCACAAAGATCTGTCGTTCGGAGTTAACTTTAAATTGTAGATTGAGTCTTTCATGAATGAAATTAACACACACTACCTGGGTGGAACAATATACAGAATAATTTTTATTTTTTTTTTAATTGTAAACAATTATTTTGTTTAATAATTATACGGTGCAACAGTGAAAACACGCCCGAATAACAACATAGTCCACGTTGTTCAGTTAGTTGCGTAGAACTCAAAAATACATTTTTTTTATATTTCTCGAACCCTCCAAACTTGTTTGATTTGACAAAAAAAGTTTTTTCGACTTTACAGACAAAATTTTGAATTCTTCAAATATGTCGAACCCGATTTCCCAAATTTGAATCTTGTTAGAAAGGGCAGATATGGAGCTTTAAAACGGTATGCATATATCTATTCTTCGATTTAATATGCTATGAAATTTGATGGAGTAATCTTGGAGAATGCAAATTTTTTTAATTTTTTTAAGTTTGACCATTCATAGTAGCAAGCTTTATTTAAAAAATATGAAATTATTGATAACATTCTGAAAGTGCATTATTTTGCGAAGAGATTAACACTTTGTTTGAACAAATCGGATAGAAATTACCGTAGTTATTATTTAAAGAGTCTAACAGTCGAGTTATATCTTTTCTATATGTCATCTTATCAAATGAACTTTAGGTTCAAAAATTTTCAGACTTTTTAATGGATTTTGATTGCTTATCAGAAAATGTGTCAATTTCAAGTTTTAGCGACCACCGGAAAATGGCCAATGTTTTCGCAAAGAAAACCGACTTCTGGAAGTCGTGAAAACGTGAAATTGACACATTTTATGATAACTAATCAAGATCCATCAAAAATTCTGAAAGTCTTTGAACCGAAAGTTCATTTGATAAGATCACATACGAGTATATAAAAAATATCACTCGACTGTTAGACCCATTAAATAATAAATACGGTAATTTCTGTCCGATTTGATCAAATGATGACTCAATCTCTTCACAAGAGAACAGACTGTAAGAATATTATCTCTTATCCGATATTTTTTTATTACAGTTTACTCCTATGAATAGACAAACTTGAAAAAATATGAAAAAAAATTCGAATTATCCAAGTTTACCTCATCAAATCTCAGAGCATATTAAGTCGAATAATAGATACATATGTATTCTGTTTTATAGGTCCATATCTCTCCTTTCTCACAAGTTTTAAATTTGGGAAATCGAGTCCGATATATTTGAAGAATTCAGAATTTTGTGAGTAAAGTCGAAAAAAACTTTTTTTTTGTCAAATATAAAAAAAGGTGTTTTTGAGTTCTACTCAACTAACTGAACAACGTGGACTTTCTAATTACATACATAATTGGCCATTACAACCCTTCAGTCAGGATTACGATCTAGCTTCTCACACCACTTATGTTGTGTGCGTTAATTTTTATAAATGAGTGGCGGGACCTACAGTTTAAAGTCGACTACGAACGACAGATTTTTTGAGAAGCTTTTCATGGGAATTTTTACTCTCAGAGTCTTTTCCAGAAATCTGCTGAGAGGAAGTCGCCGAAGAAATATTTTTTCGTTTTGATGTCTGACCTGGGATACGAACCCGGGCCTTTTGTCTAATAAGCCAACACACTACCCACTAGACCACGGCGAGTCATCTAATTACTGGGGTGTATTTTCACTGTCGCACTGTGTAATAATTTTTCATAAATTTTGATATATCCTATCCTAAAAAAAACAAAATTTATTTTTGGTCTTTAAATCAAAAACTGTACACAAATGTTGGTAATTTGTTTATGGATTTCCTCTTTTGAATTCCTGTTCTACTAAATCGATGGTTTAAATTTTTTTTTGTTTGTTTGTTTCGTTGTCGTTTTTGGTAATGATTTATTTTGTATTTTTTAAAACAACAAGAACAACAACAACAATTAGTTTAAACAAAATAAATAAATTGTATTTTAATAAACTTTCCGTTGTTATTTTTGTTGTTTTTTTGTGGAGTTTTTTGTTTTGAAACTTTTTTATGTCAACAAAAACAGCAGCAACAATAACAACAAAAAAGTATTATAAAGTTATTGGAAAAATAAATAAATATTTACAAATATGAAATAGTACGGCTGTGTGAGTGTGTGTGTGTATGTGCATAATTAATTGCTTTTATTTGTTTGTTGTAATACAGCCATTGTTTGTTGTGTACATATGTATTTAAAAAAATTTTTGTAATTTTTTTTTATATTTTTCTTATTGTTATTGTTGTTGTTATTTATTGTTGTTATTATGTATTATAGTATGCAGTCTCAATATATTATTTACAATTTTTGATTTTGGATTTTTTTTTTAGTATCCTTCTTGGTCCCATAAACTGTAAATCATTTTAACGCTTTTTCTCTTCCTTTCATTTATATTTTCTTTCTATTTTATTGGTCTATAGATGTTGGTATGAAACTCTTTTTTTTATTCATTCCTATAGACTCTGTTATGGGGGTTCTTTTTTTTAATCTAAAACTGTTGGTCTATTTTGGTTTGGTTTTTTCCTACAACTACTGCTGGCTGCTATTTTCATGCACACAATTTACGAACTTAATTGTGTGAATGAAAATTTGTAATTTAATGACTTCAATATGTTTTATAATTTCATTTTAAATTGTATGCTGGTACAACAGAAAAAAAAAGAAAAGAAAATGTAATGGAGAAAAAGTGGCCATTAAGGGTTATCAAAAGCATTACAAAGGCATTTAAAGTTAACATTTTTGTATAAAAAAACCCAATTTTGTAGGAAACATCCGTTTTTATATAAAAAAATCCATTTTTGTGTGAATTTTCTAAATTGACAACATAAATGTGGACCCGGATAAGGCATAAATAATGTTACGCTTAGCGAAATGATAATATAATATCGTTTAATATTAACGATAAACAAAAGCTACAAATGCAAAGACTATGAGGCAATGCGTACACAATACACACGACACAAACATCGAACTTATTATAACTAAACCAGCTGCGACAAGTATGAGAGAAATAGGGAAGGCACAGACAAGTAAGCAGACGCAACAACAAACAATGTAGTCGCAACAGGATTCCCGAGAATGTAAAACCTCTTCATTCCACTTCGAGAACCATCATCAGACTGAAGAGGTTCGCAGATAAAAAGGCAAGAGAAAGCAGACAACCAGTTCAGAGTGAATTCAGTCAACCTTGCGTGCAGTTGCGTATGAAGTAAAAAGTTGCGGCGTGAAGAAAAGTTGCTTTCGTAGTGAAGTTCACCGAAGAGTTGTTAGTGTTTACGCGAGCAGAAGTGTTGTGCTTACAAAAAGGTTGTAAGCAGGTAATAACGAACAAGCTGCTCTTGCTTATAAAAAGGTTATAAGCAGAGAAGAGTATCGAACGAGCACGTATTGTTATAGTTATTGTTGTGTACTTTGTATAAGTTTGAACAGTGTGACATAATAGTAGTGTGAATAATAAAGAGTTTCATTAAAATAAACACAGATTTGTTTTTACTTGTTTTGCAATCAACGAACTCATAATTAAATGTTTTTAAAAAGGTAAAAACGTAACAATATGTTCATTTAAAAGAATGAAGGAGATCCCTTTTAATGACAGACCAAAGAGTTTAGGATCACAAATCAGATGCAGCATATGGGCGTCGGCCTACATGGGACTGTAATCATCTCCAACAAAACAAAATATGAGAAAAAAACTTTTCTTCGGTGACTGCCTATCAGCATATTTCTGGGTGACACTCTGTGAGTAAATAAATTTTAAAGTAAGTCCCGCCGCTCTTGTATAAAATTAAGTCATACTACATAAGTAATGTGAGGAGCTAGGTCGCAATTATGTATGTACATATGCTATTAATTTAATAAATATGGAAAGGATCGTTCTAAAACATACATATTGTTATGAAAAGGGAAACAGTCCAACATCGTTTAACATTAAGACGATAAACGAAAGCAACAAAAACAGAAAGAAAACCACAAGTCTAAAATAGAAGGCGATAGGCACAAGTAAGCGAAAATGCAACTACAAAAATGCAACCAAAATACACAAACAACAATAAAACTACGAGAGTTCTTGAGAAAGCGAAAACACGATCTAGAAGTAAAATGTCAGACTGTTTACGTGTGCCTATAAAAAGGCAAGACAAATCAGACGACGCTTAGTAAGAAATCAGTCAGTCTTGTGTGAAGACACGTTGCGTGTGAAGAGATCTGTAGTGGTTTGAAGATCTCCGATGAGAGCAAAGAAGAATAATACGTAAAATTATAAACATTGTCACACAAAAATAGTGTGTAAAATAAGGAATTTAATTGAAACTAAACATCAATTTATTTTTATTTTATTTGCAATCAACGAACTCATATTTTAAATATTTTTAAAATGTTTAAAACGTAACATTATATTCACGAAAACTGTAAATGCTTTTGCTTTACATTTTACTTCCGTAAAGTTGCATTCATGTTAAGTATTTTAACTTTCAATCGTCTTGAGCAATCTACAGAGTTGTTAATTGCTCATGTTTAAACGACTGCTTTTATCCATAATCAGTATGAATAAACTTTATCAACCGTTTGGTGGTTTAACTCAAATTGCTTAATAACCTGGCCTGCAGAAGCTTTATTAAATCTATGTATGAAAGGAATATAAACCTTATGTTTAATGTAAGAAACAAAGTCGCAATACTAACTAAAGTATAGTACTAAAGTTGTCCTTTTAAAATTCTCATGATCGGCGAGAGTATATTTCTAGTTCTAACAGATTTGGGTATTTAAGACGCCTGAAGTTAGTCTAATTATAGTCAGAGTTTCCTCTTGATGATTTGTAAAATTTTCTTTAGTCATTATCTTTAAGCAATGTTGCCACCTTATGAAGTCGCCGTGGTCTAGTAGGTAGTGTGCTGGCTTATTAGACGTAAAGCCAGGGTTCGAGTCCCAGGCTAGATATCAAAATAAAATACAAAAAGTTCTTTTTCGGTGATTTCTTCTCAGGAGATTTCTAGCAAAAACTCTTAGAGTAAATAAAATTGTCATGAAGAGCTTCTCAAAAAATTTGTCGTTCGGTTTGTAGTTCCCGGACACAAAAAAAAAAATTAATTAACGGACACAGTGGTGTAAGAAGCTAGGTTGAAATCCTAGCTGAAGGGTTATAATGACCAATTGCGTAGGTATGTATGTGGTGATGAGTCCGTATTGAAATACTGCATACTATTCCATACCTGGAATAATTGTTAATCGACTATTTACAGTCCAGAACAGTAGTGATCCTATTACTCTAATTGGGATTTGACTATAAATCCCTTTGAGTTAAATTTAACAAATTATAACCAGCCTATATCATACGTTTGCTGATCGCCCTTATCTCCATTGAAAAATCGATCTATGTTTGCTTTCTCATTTTTCTATACAGACTTTCAGTCCAACGCTATCATACATTTTAAAGAGTTTTTGCCAGAAATCTCCTGAGAGGAAGTCGTCGAAGGAGTATTTTTCATATTTCGTTTTTTTGGAGATGCTTTAGCTGTGATTTGAAACGTGGTCTGACGTCTAATATGCCACTACCTATTAAACTAGGTTGACTTAAGAACAGCCATACCAATTGGGAATCTTAAAATGCAAATAAAATCAAATCGTACACAGTGAGGAAAGAAGCGAGGGACGTAACAAAACAATTCATTGATATTGAAGGCTCATTGAAATAGTATTTTGGGGAAAGGCAACACAAGCCATAAGCTTCAATTGCAGATGGAATATTCTGATTTAAATCTACGTTAAAGAAAACAGAAATCTTAACATCATAAATAATGACAATTATTTAAACGTCATAGCTCATTGGGAATACTCAATGAACTGTAACTCAGTAGTGTATTAATTTCAATTATTATTTTTATTGACTTTTTATCCATCTTCCCAGAATACATGCATACACATACGTGTTAGGGATACCAAACGGGATTGAGTTTCAAAAATCCCGGAATTCGGGAAGCAGGAAATAAAATACAAAGAAAGCAAGACAAAAAAAAAAAAATAATAAAAAGTTAAAAAAAAATAAAATTTATTCATACGTATGTAAATGCATTAGTTTTAAGGAAATTTTTTTCTATCTAACGTGATCTGGTAAGATTGAACGAGTTTTGTTGCCAACATATGCTACCGTTTGAAAAACCCTTTTCGCAATCAACATTGCACCTCTACCACCTTCTGATGTAAATAAATCTACTTCTTTGGGCAGTTGAGTATCTAAATCAGTTACCCAATTAATTCACTTTATAGGGCTTTTGTATTCTTCAATGGCATTAAATAACCTTTTAGCACTCTGAGGGTTCTCCTCATCTGAGATGCTGTTATCGAAGTCGACTGATATAGAAAAATCAAAATACATATTGTTACCTTTTTACCTTTTTAAAAACGTTTATATATGAATTCGTTAATTGCAAACCAAGTAAAAAAAAAAAAAACAAATATCGTTCCTTTATTGCAACATAGTCATATCTCAAAAAATTAAATGAAATGAATACATGTTGAAAAAAAAAAATCATTTTTATATCCCAAGCTGAACCGAAAATATAGCAAAAAATATTTGCGGCAATTAGATCATAGGACTTATGTCTTGAAAACTTAAAATCGCATTTTGCCAAGTTCAAGTTTTTTTGAGATATGACTATATTGCAATAAAGGAGCGATATGTTTTTTATTACAATGAAACTCTCTTTATTATTTACACTACTTTTATATGCCACTGTTCAAACTTAACCGATAGAACGTACACAATAGTAACTACAACAATTTATTGCTTGTTCGATATTATTCACACACTATTCGCTATACTGTTCACAACGGAAATCTTTGAACTACGACTTTTGCTTCAAACGCTACTGCACGCAAGACTGACTGAATTCACTCTGACTGGTTGCCTGTTTTTTCTCGCCCTTTTATATGAACGCCTTCGGTCTGATGACGGTTATCGAAGTAGAAGGTTTGTGTTCTCATCTTCTCGAGAGTTAGTTACTGTATCGTTGTTTGTGTACAATGTTCTCGTTGGTTGTTGTTGCGTTCGCTTACTTGTCTGCCTCTTTTTCTCTCATACATGTTGCAGCTGGTTTAAGTTCGATGAATGTGTTAGTGTGTATTTGTGTCATGTGTAATAAGTACGCATTGCCGCATTGACTTTGTATTTGTAGCTGATACCTTTTGTTTATCGTTTTTATTGTTAAACGATATTAGGTCGTTTCGACTATTTTTGTGTAACAATATGAATTCACAATCCCGAAATTCAAGGGAGAAGTTTTTAAAAACTTGTGAATCCCAAAAATTCCGCGATTTCGGGATTTCCCGATACCTATCACTTTTTTATTCCCATCCCCATTTAATTTTTTCGTCTTCCAATTCAGATAATTGAAAATCTAGTTTTTTTTTTCATTTGTTTGTTTGTTTATTATTTAAAGGTGTGTTTTATTTATTATTGTTGGCATATTTAAATTTTTAATTTCTTTTTTTTCTGTTGTGCCATCAGTATCCATGTGATCTGATTGTCAGCCATTATTGAAGATTACATAAGTTAGGTATTAAATTGTTGGTGAAAAAAAAAAAAAAAAACAAAAACACACGCGAATTATTTGCCAGTGTTGTAAATTTATTTATTTATTTCATGATTGTAAATGTATTTTCGATTGTAATACTATTTATTTATTTATGAATTTTGTATTTTTACATTGATTTCTAGACCAGATGTGGCATCATAAACAAATTGACGTTTATTTTCAGTTGTACTGGCTGCTGCTGGTATTGACGCGGCAATAAATTGATGAAAAATAAATAAAAAGTTTTTATTTTTTCTTCTTATTACACAACCCGGTAAACAACACTGTACAGCATAAAAAAAAGAAAAAATATCAACAATTTTGTAACAATAAATACCACAAATTTTAATTGAAAGTCAATGAGGCCTGTTTTTGTTTTTATGACGGCAACAGCAGTAGTAAAATCATATAAATATTGACAAGCCAGCAACGACAGTAATCATAATACTCGTAATACGAATATTGTATGATTTTTTTTTAATAGAATTTTATTAGAAAATAATTGAACATCAAAATGAAAAAAGAAAAACAAAAAATTAAAGAAACAATTTTTGATTGTGTTTTCTTCATTAAACAGTTTATTCGCGTCTTCCTTAAGGGGAGATCGTCTTTGATACGTACGAATCTCATGACTTTGCTTCTTTAAGGCGGTATATTATTTTGTTAATGTGTTCCAGAGATCAGCAATGAATCCTTTTTCCGCTACTCATAAGCACTCATGCAATTTTGAGTACGAGTGATTCAACTATAATCATTCGTACTCGCTACAACATTGATTTATAAGTACAAGTTGCAATGAGTATGAGTATAACGTTGACATCAAACTAATAACATTCGAAATATGTTTGATTCATACGCCTATTCATTCTGATTAATAAATTTTGAAAAATACTTATAAGTGATTCGAGTGACTCAAATCATTCACCAAAATTTTGAGCCTTTGTTGTTGTTGCATATATAAACAAAGAAGAAAGGAAAGACAAAGACAACAAGCAAAGCATACCCACAATCTTCTTGTCGGCGTAGAAGTATTCGTACGCGAATCATACTTATTTTGTGCTTCGTGTAAATGTTAAGTAGAGACGAGCCGAAGTCAATAACATCAATGCGTATTGTTAAGTATGAATACGACGAAGTACTTACAACTTTGAGTATAAGTAGTATGAGTATCAGATCAAAATAAGTATGAATGGGTATAAGTATCATGCAATTATAAGTATGATTTGAATATACTCATCGTTTTGAATACTCGTTGCTAATCTCTGAAGTGTTTATAGATTTGTTAGGTTAATTTAGAAACCGCTTTTCAAGGAAAATTTCTCAGTTAGGCCAGCATTTAAGGACCACTTGTAATACCACAATCAAATTCAAACTGGGGAATAAGTATTCCCTAAAGCAAATCAAACCGATTGCACAATAAATCTTTCGTCTTTTCTGCACGGTGAAAGATGTTTGAAAAAAGAAGTCAAAAGGTCCTCCGCCTATTTATGATAAGAGCAGGGCACCGACACTGAAAGACGGTCTCTTTCTACCTAGCCATGCGATGTAAAGACAGAAGTGAGTCGGTCCCTTCTCGATTTGTTCATACGTGTCCAACAGAGTCTAGCCATATTGCAAGTAGCTGCCTCCTGTACAACAAGATTGATCTTCACCGCAAAACGAGTGGTTAATATTCAAATTAAACTGGGCAATCGGAACACATATGCTCTGTAGCATAGGAGATTGCGAAATCCGTATTAGTCCTGCTGGCCAGCTCTACAGTAATGAAAAAATCCTTTTGTCCCGTAATTCATATAAGAGTTACCTTTGAATGAATCGAAACTTTGCTGTAAAATATTCACCTTTTAGGAACGAGGATAAAAGTTTAAACTACATTCGTTCGGGACTTAATCACAGCCTGGCTGTTCGAGTAAATTAAGAGATTTTCAGGGAATAATTGCTATGACCTCTATCTGAAAACACACCAGTAGTCAGACAGCCCATTTGGAAGTTTTATGCAAGAGCCCACCCTTTCATTTATCTTTGAGCCATCAGTATAAGCCCATTGGATATCTCAGGATCTTCAGAATTTGGCATTTAGAAAGTTGTAAAGAATCACATAATTGACCCTAAGATCTTTATGTTTTCTCATAGTCTGCTATCTGTCCATAGCTTAATTTGGGGAAGGTTTTTGGCTTCCTTTGAAATTTATGTGACACCAACTTGCCCTCTGCCATAATAGCAGGTACGAGGAAAGACAATTGATTATCGAAAATAGTGCTTTGGTTGGAGTGGATTAGAGCGCATTGGTGATAATCCTCTAACCTAACCTATGCCAACGTAATTAACACAAAATATGGTTTTTATTTGCATTAACGTCAATCAAATTGCAATCTGTTAAATTCTAAAATGTCCACTGCAATCTGCTGCCTAATACCCGTGTTCAAAGTTCTAAAGTTGAATAAACTTTCGTTCTAAAAATGCTAAAAGAAAACAAACCCACTTCAAGCAAGCGGCCCACAAACGTTATGTAAGCAGAGGAAAACAACAAACATTTTTGATTTTAGTTTTTCTCTAGACAGTCATAAATCAAAATTAATTTTGTTTTTATTTAAAACGATTTTTTCAAATCTGATCTAGACTTCCTCTCAGACATGTTCAATAAATTTTAAAGCCACACACGCATTCAACTTTTCGTTTTTACTGTGATTATCACTTTGAAAATTTGAAATTTCAATTTCAACACCATTTAATAAATTAACAAAACCAAAAAAAAAAACAAAAAATATTTTTTAAATTTTTAAATCAAAAGTTAACGGCACAAACAATTTTGAATGAATTAAAAATTTTTTTTTTTTAAATTTAAATTAAAAAGTCCAGTTATGATCTTTATGAGACCATTTAAGCCAACATGGCAAAGAAACGTTAATGTCGACACTTTAAAAATTGTGTAGGAAGACGGAATTCAAAAAGTATTTTCAATTGTTGTCACTACACTCATGGAGGTGGTATATTTAGTGCGACTAAGAGCTGGCCTCTGAGATGTAAGCGTTCAAAATACTGCCGAAAGGTCAGCGGCATTTATTCGTAGGCGTACTGTCTTGCGATCTACTGCTGTAGAACAAAGAAATGGTGGTCCCATCGTCTTAAAACCATAAGCCAATCTGCGCCAATGCTTCTATTTTAGGCTAATAAAACCAGTAATCGTTGTGGTAATATGCTCCTTTGACTACGACTATCCGCAAAGCGGTGTTATAAGATAAAGGAAAGAGGAAGTAGTGTCCACATGAGGATAATGCAACGGAAAAATGTATTCTTATTGGAATGTATTGTGCGATCCATTGGCCACTACTACATAAAATATGTGGAACAGGTCGCTTTATTGCTCTTAAGCTTTATTTCTCTTGTCTCACATTTGCCTCAATGGGTATGTCATCGAACTTCAATTTCATGAAAAAGCAGTCGAAAACAGTTCAAAATTTACAATACACCCTGAAAGATGCCTTTAAATGATCCTTAATTACGTAGGGAAATTTCCATCATTCATGGACGTGGAAATAAAAGTAGCATTTGCTAGGGACTTAGTTGGATAATTACTGTCCGAGTTAGTTAAGATATTTGGCCGGATAATTGTAATGCATAGAGGCATATAAAACCGAATCTTCATCTTCGTCAGGGTCAGGGAGGAAGAGCAGAGGCGTTGGGTCTATTCTGGACAGTAAGACAACAGATTGGCTGCTGGGCTTGGTTAATACCAGCTTATGGTTGATTGTCGGTTTTATCACGGCGCACTTAGAAAACAATGTAGAAACAAATGTTGGTCAGGCAGTCTATATATTACTTAATTGGTAAATCAGATTACAACACATCTTCTCACACCACTCGGGTCATGTGTGTTAAATTTGTGAAAAACTTTCCACGGAAATTTTAATTTATTCTCGGAGTTTTTGCCAGAAGACTACTGAGAGGAGAAGTTGCCAAAAGGAATATTTTGTCATATTTTGTTTTGCTCAAAAAGTCTGAGTCCAGCATGCTACCTATTAGAATATGCGACTGAGATAGGCAGTCTACAAGAAAGTTTATTGTCAGAATCAAAATTTTTGGAACCATTGGCATAAACAGCAAGGATCATAACAAAAAAAAAAAATTGAAATTCTACGCAAGCCCTAATGGTAAGGCTCGAAGTCACTGTGTTCTAGTAGGTAGTGTGTTGGCTTATTAGACGAAAGGCCAGAGTTCGAATCCCAGGACACATTGTCGTTTTGATATGTGTCCTACGATTTCGGCGACTTCCTCTCAGCAGATTTCTGGCAAAAAAAACTCTGAGAGTAAAAATTCCAAAAAAAATTTGTCGTTCGAAGTTGACTTTAAACTCTAGGTCCCGTCACTCATGTATAAAATTAACGCACACAACATAAGTGGTGTGAGAAGCTAGGACGTTATACGATGGATCAATTCGACTACCGGGTACTGTACTTGTCAGAATTGACAAGTACATGTCCTCTAACCTAACCTAACCACCGGGTACTGTACTTGTCAGAATTGACAAGTACACGTCCTCTAACCTAAACTAACCTAACCTAACCTAACCTAGCCTAATGGTAAGGCTTAAAAATTTTGTTCAAATATTTAAACAAATCCATTAAATGGTCCACAAAAAAATTTGAATTTTTTTTGTTTTTCTTTTCTGAAATTGTTGTACAATAAACATGTATAGCCTACCATTCATTGAGTGGACAACAACACCTGTTATTAATAACAGTAGTGGGCTAAACTTGAAAAAATATCGACTTTTTTTAACCGGCCTGATATTATTTAATATGCGTGGTTTAGTGGCATGTAACCGTTAAGTGTATAGCCTGCCACGATAATTTTTTTTGTTTTTCTTTAAATTGCAATGCAACATTTGCAACCATTGCATGGCTGTGTGTGTTTGTTTATTAATTTGCATATAAAAAGAGAGTTGAATAAACGTTTGGCTGTTGCTGTTATTTGTGGATATTTTTGATCTGGTTATTAACGCCAACATTTAAATTAAATTGCATGGATCGTATACATGGATACGGAGCTACAAAGCAAACAGTTTTCATACGATTAAATCAAAATAGTGAGCCAACAAAACAAATAGAAAGACGCTAAACAAATACTCTGTCATTTTGAGTTGTCAGTCATATGGTCATGCAGTCTGTTATCGAAGCCAAAAACCTATAAAACGGTGTACCGCGGTATGACATGAATTAATCATTTGAGAAGGCTTGCAAAAACAATAGTTTTGTTTGAAATTTTTTTTTTCGATTTTTTCTATTGAACGTTAGCATGCCGAATTCTATTCAAAGCCGTAGATATGTAGATAGAATGTGTTTTGAATACAAGAAAGGAAAAAAGAAAACAACACACACTGTAGTTCAATTTTATTTGTTTTGCATTAAAATGAATACGAAATACAATTTTAAAATGCATTTTATTATAGTTTAGGAGGGGAAATAGAAATAAATAAATTTTATGAAATTTCAAATAATGACCGGTCATTATAATAAAACATATTTTTTTGGTTTTGTTCTCAACAACCATTATTTGCTTTAATTTGGTTTAACTAGTGCACTTTAAATAAATTATTGTTTTCCCTTTGAATAAAACTGTAATTTTTCGAGATATTCCAATATTAGTTGCTGTAGTCTATTATGTAACTGTGTTGGCTTATTAGTAGGTGTGAGTTTGCGGTTCAAACCGTAGGCCAGACATCTCCAACAGATCGAAATATGAAAAAATATTTCTTAGCAGATTTCTAGCAAAAAGTCTGGTAGTAAATCAAATTGCTATGAAAAGTTTTTAGAACGATATATCGTTCGAAATCGACTTTGAACTATAGCTCTGTCACTCATTTATAAAATTACCACACACAATATAAGCGGTGTAGCAAACTAGGTCGTAATCCTGACTAAAGTGTTGTAATTAGAGTTTGGGAATTCCTTGACTTTTTCATTTTCCAAGAATCCCGGGAAATTTTTGATTCTTTTTATACTAGCTTAAAATAAAACTAGTTTTATTTTAATAGTTTGTCTGTTTCTAATTTCAGATTTATTGTTTTTTCTTTGCCCCATTAATATCGTTTTCAAACTTTTTTTGTAAACATTAATATACTTGTGCAACGGAATTAACTTCATCACTTTCAGGCATAGCTGCCCGATAAATGGATCATCACATCGTCAAGTATTTGAGAAAAAATTGTCAAAATCATCAAAGACGTTCAATGAAATCGTAAAAAAATGGTCAGAAATAAATAAATAAATAAATTGAAATGTTTTTAAAACAAAAACAAAGTCAATGTTAGGCAGCGATTATATCGCATCATCTATTCCTATGTGTGCTGTTAATATTAGAATGTCAGAAGATCTTGACTTTACGGGTATGAAAATTCTGTATGATGCTCGCTAGAACTGACTCATTTTTCAGTGCCTTGGTTTCTCACGACGTTGCAATAAATATTTCACTTTATCTGATCTACTTACAAATTACACAATTTATAACCTACCGAAAATGAAATACAATAGGCCTTTAAATTCTATTTTGAGGCTTCTCGACCGCGTACAGGTGAGGCCGTTGTAGGGCATAAATCACTATAGTGTCCCAACTCCATTGATTCATTGGAACACAGTTGCAATGTGTCTTGTGTTACTCTTCTATTGCTACTAAAATGGATATTGCTCGAGGAGTTGTTTATGAAGATCATGTATTTCTACGTAACACTCGTCTTTCTCGGCCAACACATCCGTATGTGGTCGATTGGCCAGTGCATCGCACACGGCGTTACAGACAAAGTTATTTTGTTAGACGGACTATTCGTATGTGGAACTGCCTTCCTGCAGAGATATTTACTGTTACTTATGGTATAAAAATATTCAAACCTAGTCTCCATAAATACTGCACTCTCTTTCCTCTTTCCTAGTTTCAACAACAATGCCAACCAGACAATTACAAGCACTTAGAGTTTCTGGTGGGAATCAAGCTTACGGACTTGGCACTTATACTAGGGCAAAGGGGCAACCATTAATAAAAGAATATAATGGGGAAACTTGCATAAGATTTTGTATCTCCTGATACATACTTTAGTGGTGGTACTATACAGCTTTTCCATTTGCGAGTAATTTTCCATCGACTTAAAGTTTCTTAAGTTTAATGCAAAATTTTTGCTTTTATGTCATATTTTCCAGCCCTACCTGACACTACAATGAATGACAGTTGCATTGAATACTATAAATCCTATATAAATGTATGTAAGTATGTATGTGTGCTTTCTAAAAATTGGATTAAATTTCCTTTAAGGACGACCTTCTGTTTTTAGTTAAAAAAATCTTAAACACTTTTCTTATGTATGCGTGTGTGTGTGTAGGTGTTTGTGTGTATTTTTAAGAAAACACAAACACAAATATTTTCATTTTCCATCTCCCCCCACTTGCTAATGTTAGTTAGTTGTAGTTGTGTAAAGAAAATGTAAATTTTCTGTTTCTAATTTTCATCAGATCATACTCGTACTGTTGCAGTTGCCATTTGAATTTTCTGCTGATTCTTCTTCTTCTTTCTTAATATTTTTCTTAATTTTATTTTTCATATTTCGTCGTTTATGAAATACAAAAATTATACAGTGCAACTGATTATTTTTGTTGCAACATTTTTTTCTTTTTGCGTTTTTTTCTTCTCATTACAAGCCATCTTAGAAAAATGTTCAAGGATTTATATGCATCAGATTAAGAAACGGAACGAGAGGAGGATGTAGGTTTTCTTTAAATACGAGTATCCTTTTTAAAATTCATGTGTGCAACACACACACACAAACTTTTTTTATATACGAGTACATACATATACAGAGGCAAAGGCAATTTACAAAATATTGTAGAACACCATAATAAAATGTATTTCGGTCTTCTTTTCTTGTTGGTTTTTTTTTTGTTTTTTTTTTGAATAAGGAGCAGAAGAAGAAAATGAAATAGTCTTGCATTTTAATAGACTTTCATGCATTTCTCTTGTGCTTGCCTTATTTACCATCCATATTCGCTGGTATAATGAATTGTTTTAAAATGTATGGTATGCTCCTCTAAATGGAAGCCAGTGAAATTATAGAAAAAAAAAGTTTTTCCTTAAAAGGATACATAAGGATATGAGTAGAAAGA
The DNA here is from genome assembly GCA_014635995.1 of Sarcophaga peregrina. Lineage (NCBI taxonomy): Eukaryota > Metazoa > Arthropoda > Insecta > Diptera > Sarcophagidae > Sarcophaga > Sarcophaga peregrina. The sequence goes on from CM025792.1 coordinate 43,308,598, forward strand.
GTTCTAGTGTACACCTCCTCTCATGCAAATATTTATTTCTCTCTAACTATCTACGCTCCTTTCTTTCTTACATTCTGTCTCTCTTTAGTTGTCTTAAGACTCTGCAATATGGGTAAAAGCATTATAGAGTTGCTGAAACTGAAATTAAATGCGACAAAAAACATTTTATTTCATTTAAAATTTTTTCGTTAGGAAATTACAAACGACTGGTAAACTCAGAGTTGGAGAAACTTAAGAAAACTCAAATAATTTTGCTTTGAAGTATAAACTTACAAGAGCTGTGGTATTAAATTATCTCTTGATACTCTCTTTCAAAGTGAGTTTGTCTGGTGAATTGAAAGAAATAAAAAGGTCAGGTTTCAAATCAAGCTTGTCTTAGTACATCCTTCCAGGCGTCTATGCTTCTTCCGTGCCATCGCTTGTTTGTCACACCAATCGATCTACATAATTCTCGTATCAAATACGCATCTCCAGCGAGTATTCTATTGCATCCAAAAAACATGGTCGAGCGGCTGCGCTGACTGGATGTTAATGTGCTACGCAACATCCATGTCGTTGATGAGCGAGCGAAAATCACCGCCAACACACACTGAACCGAAAATCTTATACAAAATTTTTTTCTGGAATATTCTCTAGGGTCTAAAGGAGCACGGGAAAATGATCGACTTGTAGAAATAAATTTCGTTGTACGAGGCAGATCTCTGCTACTCAATTGCCTACTGCATCTAGAGTGATCCTACAGTTAACCTCTAGATTGACTTCATTTTTGCCGGTATCCTCAGAGCCAAGATAAACGAGATCATTGGGAACTTCGAACTTATGGTTATCGACCGTAATTTGGGGTCCGAGTCTCTACTTACCGACAAAATACACATCGTTTTTTCCTAGCTCCCGTTCAATAGTGTTTCGACACTCTTCGACGACGCTGCGACCATTGCTTAATGATCATGTGACTGACTGAAGTCACTGGTCAAAACACTGATTGGACGTTATCAAAGCGGCTTTAAAACTAATGAATCCACCATCCGTGCATACATAATTGGTCATTACATCCCTTCGGTCATGTTGTGTGTGTTAATTTTATACTGTAAGTGACGGGACAAACAGTTTAAAGCCGATTGCGAACGACAGATTTTTTTGAGATGCTTCTCATGGCAATTTTTACTCTTAGCGTTTTTGCCAAAAATCTGCTGAGAGGAAGCCGCCGAAGAAATATTTTCGTATTGATGTCTGACCTGGGATTCGGACTCGGGCCTTTCGTCTAACACGCCACCTACTAGACCACGACGACTTCATCATATTTTCTTACTGTGAAGAAAATATTTGCAGGTAAGTAAAGTCGTTTTCCCAATTCCAATACACTTCGCCAGCGCGAAGTAAATTAAATCACCGTACTCCAGCAGGTGTGTTGACTTATTACATGCGAGTTTGTGGTTCAAAATCCAGTTTAAATATTTCGAACGAAATGAAATATGAAAACATATTCCTTACCATAATTTCCTCTCAGTAAAATCTTTAAGAGTAAATAAAATCGCCATGAAAAGCAATTTTATGAAATGTGGATAAAATTAATACACACAACATTGGCGATAAGAGAAGCTAGGTTTTAAGTAACCCTGACTAAAGGGCCAATTAAGTAAGTAAGTAATAGCCATGAGCTAATAGCTTCACAGAGAATGGAGATGTACCAGTTTTTCAATATAGATTGGCATTCTCTAGAATTACCTGGGCCTGCTATGGGACCAAAAAACAATGGTAGATTGACACAAAACATTCACTAAAGTCGATCATGGGTTTCGTGGAAGACGCAAGCCAGTTTAGACCTGGTAGTTGCTGCCAGAGATGACAGAAATGCTAGGAATGTAGTCAGTTCTGGAGCGTTATTCCCAGCCATTGCTTTGGCCTGAATCGTATTGCAGTAGTCAAGCTGGAAACGAAATAAAATGGAAAATTTTCGATCATCTCAGCTCCAAGAGGTCAACTGTGGCGTATTGAAAGTTTCATCCATTTTTTTATTCTTGAAATTTTGTATTTCTTGTGGACTTACCCATACCTACACTATTATATTCATCTAACAAGAGTACAATTGCATAAGAAAATTGTTTTATAGACATTATTCATGTCAGACACTGCATGTAAAAGAATACATACAAAATGAAAATTCGTACAAAATTTTAAATCCCTACCAACCTCGTATTATAAATTCGAAAGACTAATTTGGTTGGTGGAACAAAACCGTTTTTGAGAGAGTTTTTCGCCCACCAAAATTGGTGAAATTATTTTGCAAACGAACATATGCAATGTGAAACGTTTTGTTTTTATCCTTTCTTCCTTTCATATAACATTCTGTGGGCGGTGTGAGCATGTGTAGGTGTATGAGTGAGTGTATAAATATTTACTTGTATGAGTATAAATGAGGATTCGTAAATTCATTAACATAACTTTGCTGAGCAAAAACTAAATTTTCTTGTGTTATCAGTTTGCATCTTGTGTGCTTGTGTTTGTGTTTGTGCTTGTGTATGTAATATAATACTTGTATTGTTTTGTATGCTATGCAGTCTACTTTTAGGGTTTAAGCCTAATTTTATTGAGTTTGTACAGAAATTCGTCAGAGAAAGTTTGTGAAGCAAAAGAAAAAAGAAACGTTAATCAGCAGTGAAGACATGTTTTGGTGAAACAAATGAAAAATTTCTTGTTTTTCATTAGATTTTCATAAGTTTACTTATCTGTTAATTGTTGCTTAAGGCAATTTGATTATAAATAAATAATTTTAATTCATAAAGCATAAGAGGCTTTAATTGAAATTGAAAAGAAATATTATTTGAGACATCACACAGTAGAGGAGTTCATTCACATGAGTAAAGCAGGATCAAACAACAGTTCTTTCAGTTTGGTGGGACATGAAAAACTACTGAAAAAATTTTTTATACTAAATAGCCAAATAGTGAAAAAGTAGGCTGTAATGATATGAGCGCCTTAAAGATGTGAATACGCTGACGACATTGATATCATAGGACGTACCAAGCATGACGTTACTGATGCTGTTATTGCTTTGAACCAGAGTCTATTAAAGATGTCTAAATAAAAGCAAAACGAAGTTGTCGACAAGTAGGGTTTAGCTTTAGGTCGGAGTGGTAGCTCTGATATTACAAAGCTCACTTAAGAACGAATGGCGGCCCCTTGTAATGCCACGGGCAAACGCAGTCCCTGTACGAACCAAGTTCCGCCAAATCAAAGAAAAGGAAGAGGTTGGTCAGCGCAAGGGCTGCACAACAAAAGCACGACTACCTCGCACTGGAAAACCAGCCAGAAAATTTGATGAACGAAGCTATATCCTTGATATCAATAGATGATAGCTCCGTGAAGCTAACAAGGAATGGGGAGCCTATATCTACACCTAGCAAGAGACGGACACTAGCAAAGAAAGTGAAGAACAGTTTCCTCTTCCTCAGTGAACCTGCATCCACGGCAGAAGTCGTTAAAAGGGAGCCTCATTCTAACAGCGTGTCTACCCATAATGCAATAACCCGTAACCACGGCTACTACAGTTGAGATAACATCACGACCGAGACCAAGTAATTGGTTGGTAGGCCTTCCATCCATCCTGGGACAGGTGAGTCTAGCGGTGGAGCAGGACTCCTCATTTACCCAGGAAAGGTCGGCGTCCCGAAGGAATCTCCATGTGGCATACCCAATTCAACAGAAGAGGATTAAGGAAGGAGCGCACCAGCTCTGGTGAGCTCGTTGGCCCTACAGTTTCCTGAAATATCACTGTGCTCGGGGATCCACACCAAAGAGACACTGGTGGAGCGCCCTGAGACAAGGTCGAGACAGCGGCGACATTCCCTAAGAATCCTAAAGTTAATGACGAAACCTGACAGAGATTTTATCGCAGCCTGACTGTCTGAACGACAAGTAGGGCCATGCGGGATATTGGATTCCAGATTATGGCCGTTTATTACACTTCCGAAGGCGAAATGGGTATTTGATGCGGAGAGAAATTGGCAAAGAGGACGACATTGTTTGCATTGGAAGGACAAAGTGGAGAAAGCAAATTCCCTGGAAGGTTGCGTCAATGCAGTCCGAAGTCCGTTACTTGGGTTGTTAATGGCTAGCTAAGTAAGTAAGTAATGACGTGGACTGAGGTAAGATCCCTCAGCATATTTTTTGAAATTGTCAGACACTGGGGAATGTAACTTTTTTTTTTTTGCAAAACCAAAGGACTGAAAAATTGTATGCTAAGTGCGCGCGTCATTGCTTACAGACATGTATATACGCATACAAAATTGGTCATTGCAACCCTTCAGTCAGGTTTACAACCTAATTCCTCAAACTACTTATGACGTGTGTGGTAATTTTATAGATGAGTGGCGGGACATACAGTTAAAAGTCTACTCCGAATGACGGGTTTTTAGCAACCTTTAAGGGCAATTATACTAACTCTTAGGGTTTTTTGTTAGAAATCTACTGAGAAGAAATCGAATAAGAAATATTTTGTTTTGATTCGAGATGTCTGAACTGAATGTGAACCACGACCTTACGTCTAACAAGCTAACACATTATCTACTAGACTACAACGACTGCAAACAGTATCATGGAAATATTTCTTTCCAGCATTTTGTAAAATTTCAAAATTTTAAGTTATTAGCACCCATGGGTATGACATGGGTTTTAGCACTTCATATCTGTTTTAAACAGTAGAGTGCCATATGAAGGTCAATGCTGTTCCAAAAGTTTTAATTACAAAAAGCTTAGGTAGACAACAGCGTGTAGCTGCATTTAAATTGTAAAGTTCAGCAAAGCAGTCCACATTCGATAATCCATCAGTTCTTACATACTTTATTGCGATGATCAATATCAATAAATTCCAGTTTCTATGGCTTAATTACGCCCCCTTTCTATTAGGTTAAATTGTCTCGAATTGATTTATTTCCTCAAACTTGAAAAAAGGCAATAAGGGGGTAATCAGTAGTTTCTCATTGTAAACAAGATTTTGAAGTTGTTAAATATCGTTGAAAATATTCATGTTAAGAAAAATCGATAACGCAATTTCCGATCATTTGATCAGTTCAAGCCTTGACTACTTTTTTCAGCAAATCTGGCAGATAGACACCAATGGTGGCTTAAATATTGGCTTCCAAACTTCGATGAGACGAATTTTGGGGCTCAACATTAAAGGTCGTTAATCTACTTTGTTAAGGATTCTAATATTAAACTTCCTTATAGGCTGTCTGACCACTTCCGTGTTTTCCAGGGGGAAGTCATAGGCATTTCGTAAATGTCGCAATGCTTGTTAGGTGTCGGAATTTTAACTGAAAATCTCTTGACTTACTCGGACAGCTAGTTTCGATTAAATCACTAACGATCGTATTTTCAACATTCATTCTTGTTCAGGAATGCTGAAGATTTCTAAGGGAAATTCAAAAATAATTCTTATTTGGGTGGTAATAGCATTTCTGATGAGGTCATGATGCTGGTACGGAACTCACAATTTTGAATATATTACAGGGCGCAGGTTTCCCGTTTGCTGGAGTTTCTTAAGTTGGATTAGCTTGCTTTTTTCATACAAAAAAATCAAATCCTGGAATTATCTATTTAACTGGTCATTACACCTGCTTAGTCCGTATAGAGTTCAGCAATGAATCGTTTTTCCACTACTCATAAGTACTCATGCAATTTTGAGTATGAGTGAATCAACTGAATTGAAATTCAACAACTCTGATTCATTCGTACACGGTCCAACATTGATACAACGTTGACATCAAACGCACAACATTCGAAATGTGTTTGATTCATACGCCTACTTATTCTGATTCAAAAATTTAGAAAAATACTTATAAGACTTATAAGTCATTCAAGTGGCTCGAATCATTCATCAAAATTTACAGTCTTTGTTGTTGTTGCATATACAAACAAAGAAGAAAGGAAAGGCAAACAGAACAAGCAAAGCATACACACAATCTTCTTGTGAATAGAGTAGTGTTCGTACTCGAATCATACTTATTTTATGCTTCGTGTAAATGTTAAGTAGAGACGAGTCAAAGTCAATAACATCAAGCGTATTGTTGAATATGAATATGACGCGTACTTTCAACTTTGAGTATGAGTATGAAATCCCGATAAGTATGAAGGCGTATAAGTATCTGAATACTTATTGCTGATCTCTGATGTATACATATCAGAAGCAACATGCAAAAGATAGCTTCAACGATTCAGAGATACCAATTTTGTTGAGAGGAAATAAAGAGCGGGGAAGATCGCCAAAAAATTTTAAGACTCCGAAGTGCATACATTATTTGATTATGATGGCACTTTGGGTCACGAAAAATTGACAGAAAAGTTAAATATTGCACGTGCCACATGAATTGTATGACAGATAGGATGGAAAGCCGATGCGAAATTTTTCATTCAGTCCCAAACAATTGGCAGAAATATTAAATGTTGCATAAAAAATAATTTCTTATCACTGATCTAAGGTACGGGAAAGAAGCAAAAGTGGAATACCGAAAGTTATTGTTTTAAAAGCACAATAGAAAATCAGTGTTGAATTGAATTTTCGCAATCATAAATATTAAAAACCATGAATTAACTTGGGGTAGCAATTAAGTTTGGCTGCAAAACTATTTAAATTCAACAGGAGATGAATGCTGAGTGCCTGGTGGTACCAGGAACGTGTGGTCTACCATGAGCTCCTAAATTCTGATGAAGCCGTTAATATACATCAAGTCGTTAATCAAATGATCAATCTGAACCACGCACATATCGATAAATGACCAGAATGGGCCACAAGACATGGCAAGGTAACTTTGCAACATGGCAATGCATCAGCGCACAATGTAAAACAAGTTCAGGATAAAGCTTGTACACTACCTGCTGTATTCACTACACTTGGATATTTTCGGATACTATTTGTTTTCATCAATGGGATATGCATTGGCTGTTCCCTATTAGGATGTCGAAAATTGAGTGACTAATTGGTTTGTTTGCTTTGGAATCCACAAATTGAAAAAAAAAAAAATTTTTTACTTTCGAATTAAAAATGAGGGCTTTATTTGAATCAATAAACTCTTAATCTTACCGGTACATATGGTAATTAGATGCATAGTACAAATCTTTTGAATAAGACTTACCTGAAAAGAAAAAAAAAAAACAATTTTGTTAAGAGTTTTAAAAATTTCAAAGCATCAAATTAATGTCAAAGGTCAAAAACCAAATCAAACAACATAAAAAATGAAATTTAAAATATTCCACTGAAATTCATAACAGTAATTACACAGTGCGACAGTGCAAATACAACCGAGTTTACGTTGTTTAGTTAGTTGAACACTCTAAACTTCTTTTATTTGACAAATACAGTTTCTTTCGATTTTACGCACAAAATTCTGGACTACTCAAATATTTTTTATCCGATTTCCAAAATTTACATCTTGTTGGAAAGGGGAGATGTGGACCTTTAAAACGTTATAAATATATCTATTCTTTGAGTTAATATACTATGAAATTTGATGAGGTAAATTTTGAATATTCGAATTTTCGTACTTTCTTGTTTACGTCAATAATTTATTTTTCTGGATTAGATATGAAAAAACAAAAAGAAAAAATTAAAAATCCAAATACCAATATCAAGAAAGGGGCTTAACAGCCCCTTAAGAATTTAAGCAGTAGCGAATTTAAATGTATACCAATCAGTACTTTAGTATGAGTAGTATGAGTATCATATTCAAATGAGTATTTAATGCGTATAAGTATCTGAAATTTTAAGTATGACTCGAATCTACTCATGGTTTTGAATACTCGTTGCTGATCTCTGGTCCGCATGATAAGCTAGCTTCTCACATCGGTCATGTTGCTTCTCACTACAGTGGCGGGACCTACAGTTTAATGTTAACTTCGGACGATCGCATTTGTTTTGAATCTCAGATTTTTTGCCAAAAGACTATCGGCCAAGATGTGTGGGCTAGAGGTTGAACCACTTACCCTTCTTTAATATGACAACAGGCTACCTTCTAATCTATGTTGCAATTTCTGAAGTAAATCTGAATCTTTAAATTTAAAATTTCATGGCGCCTATTTTGACTACAAAGTATGGAAATAAATACTAATGAAGCAGAATGAGTGAATAGTGAGATGGTGGTAAGAGTGTGTGTGGCTGTGTTTCACATTGTTTTGTTCTCATATTTTATATGAAAAATATTGTTTTTGCTTGAATTTATCGTATGAATCGTATTATATTTTGTAACCTTCTGGAACGATCGTTATATTTTCATGGCACGTTTTGGGGGAACATGTGTTTTTGGTCATTTAATTGCCACCGCCGTCACCAGAAACGCACAGTGTATTGTTTGTCAATTTCTCTCTCTCTCTCTCTCTTTCTCCCTCTATCCTTCATGTGATGCAGCAATAATGACAATAACCAACATGCACACGTCTATACATATGTCCATGTATGGTATGCAATACAATGTTGCATGTGCATGTGTTTAGTGGCAAACATGACAATGTGGCAGCCTACAGAGTCAGAAAAGTGTAAAAGATACAAAAACACATATGGACACATAGAGAGAGAGAGAGAAGGAAAATGGACAAATAGAGAAAATATTTTATATGCAGCATGCAACAGCAGCTTTATGGAGCCGTTTTTGTTTTTGTTTTTTTATTAATGTAATTGTTGTTATTGTGGTGGTCAGTTTTGTTGTTGTTGTTGTTGCTATTAGTATTTTAGTTTGTAACGTGTTCAAAATAACAACAAAAAATAACAGCCATAGCAGAGTATAATTGCCACAGGCGTTTAGATGTTTTAATAAAATGCATCCGTTGTGGCAAAGTGGGCATATTTCTTTTTATGCCGCACAACACACAACACGTTATACAAACCATACACACCTACACACACATATGTTGTTTGCTAAACACGAATAGAGCAACCAGAACATTAGAATTTCCTTAAAAAAAAAAAAATTTTGGAACAAAAAATTGGTAAAGAGTTGCTGCATTTTGAACATGGCTTAGAAAATTTGACCAAAATTCAGGAAAACTGTGTGTTTTTTTTTGTTTTGAGTTTAAGGAAACAAAAAAAAGAAGAAGAAGATGGAAATAGAAATAGAAAATGGTACACTTTAGCCATGTACTTAGTGGCAGTGTTACATTATTAACCACAATTCGGTTTTTATATTTTTGTAGTCCAAGATGAGCCCAACAAAAACAAAAACAAAAAACAAACCAAAAAAATTTTTATTTTCTGCTCTACATATGCCTGTTTGGGGAGCATGTACATCCGTTAAGGAAGCGGGTGTTGCACATACAATTTACCATGAATCTTTAACTTTTTTGTACGAATGTATTGCATTGTTTCGTTAAGTTTCAGGCTCTTGTTAGTCTCTGGTGTATTTCAATTTGTTTGCCATTTAAAATGGATGTCCTTAATTTGTTGTTGTTGTTGTTGTTGTCATTCAGCTCCCATTGTTGTTGTGTTATTTTCAAGCAGCCAACCGACTAACCGATACAACTGGCCAAATAACATGATGTTGCACACCAACATTAAAGTTCAACATGCATTTCCTGTGTGGTTTAATCGTAAGCCTAGGCATACTGATAACATAGGGTTACACCTTAGACGGTTTATTTTTAATGTTTAAGAAATCTAATAAAAGTATGATATTCAGTAGAATACAAATGCTCCTTAAGAGCCTCAAAATTTTGTACTTAGATCGTAAAGCTTTGGAGAACCTAAAGTTGAAGACAAAAAAGGAATTTCCAATTCCTATTGGAGAAGTCCTATCACCCTATGGAAATGGAAAAGGATAAAAAGGTTATTTAAGCAGAAACTAGACAGAATAACAACAAACCGATATACGTATACGCAATCGTATAAGATGGAAATACTTTGCAGAAGGCATGTACTTTGAAGAAAGGTAATGAAAAAAAAAGAAAAAACAAAATCGGAGTCTGTAAAGTCGCCGTGGTCTAGTAGGAAGTGTGTTGGCTTATTAGACGTAAAGCCTGGGTTCGAGTCCAGTACAAAAAGAGTATTTTTTCGGCGATTTCTTCTCTTTCTCTTCTTGAAAAGTTTCTCAAAAATCAGTCGTTCGGAGTCGACTTTAAACTGTAGGTCCCGCCACTACTGTGTATAAAATTAACACACACAACATAAGTGGTGTGAGAAACTGCGGGCTTCTTGGGGACGACTGTCTAATGGTGAAGGTGTAGCACTGGCCATTTTATAGTTACCAGCATCAACTCGTTTCCTTATCGGTCGCATCTTTCCTCTTTCCACCTTTCCTAAAGCCTGCACTATGGACTGCATGAATAGGGGTCATCCCCTGAGTGCTGGTTTAATAAAAAAAAGCTTTAATGGAATTTAAGGTTTCTTAAATTCAAAGACTTTATGGCTGTAAAACTTTTATAAATTTTTTATAATAATAGGGTTGCCTACTTTCTATCGCTGGCTGGAAACAACGATTGGTTCTGTTAAAATCTATTGGCTAAGTATGGCCTAATGGCAGGTAAATAGAAGGGGAATTTTGGGAACAGCTGCATTCTATGGCCACCATGATAGCCAGGCTACAGCAATGCATTAGGCTTTTATGTGGGTAGATTGGAGGAATTTCAAAACAGTTTCTACGACATGACGCGACGGCACTAGAGTCCTCGTCCGCATTTTAGTCTATTGTAATTACATAGTAGTAAAAACCAAAGTCATGGAATCTATGGTTATGATAATAGGAGGCAAGTTGCCAATGAGAGCTGTTAGTTTAAATAGCCGACAGTTCATTAGATAATGAACACTTCAGTTTGCTGTACGATTTTGAGAAATAATTTGGAACGAAACTAATTTGGAACGAGCATACTCAGTAAAATATCGATTGGCAAAATACTGGATTGGCAAATTCTGAGCCCATAGGGAAACTCGTGGGCATTGAGCAAGCAGAAGTTAATCACTTACGTAATAAGTCATTACAACCATTTAGTCAGGACCTTGCTTTTAACACTATCCATGTTGCGTTGTGTTAATATTACCCATAAGTGGCGAGACCAAGAGTTTACTCCGTTAAAAACTCCCACAGTTTTTGCCCAAAAAACAATTGAGGGGAAGTTGCCGAAAAAACGATTGTTTTTCAAATTTCTTAGCTGTGGCTTGAACCACGGATTTTCGTCTTAAAAGCCAAAACACTCCTTACTATTTTATATGTACGTCGTTAACTACGTGTAAAGATGTTCTCAATACAACTTGGACTGAAGGTAAAGAGGATCGGACTAAGCAATACTTTCTGACAGGTCGTTCGGCTGTTCTTTATTAATCTTTAATGCAGACAGAACCTTTATGTAGAATGTTGAGTTGCATGCTTATCGGAATTAAAGATAGAGGGCAACTGACATTCTTCTCAATCCGAATGATGCATATACAGGTGGCTGATATATAATGCAACAAATTGAAGCGCTATATTTTTTTAAATTTTTTTTTTAAATTTTATTGTTCAAAAGTAAAAAATGTTGGAAATAACACCAAATTTTGGAATTAGTTTAGATTTGTTCGAATTGGCCACCTTTGATGCGAATTATGGCCTTCAAACGGCCGACAAAACCATCACAGTTTGCAGGAAAGTTGCTCTACAGTATTTTGCCCCATTCCCGGCGAAGTTCTGTCTTGAGATGATCGACACTTTTGTATTTTTTGGGGAGAACCTTACTTTCCAAAATCCCCCAGGCCCAAAAGTCCAACTCATTGAGATTCGGAGATTTTGATGGTAATTGTGCGGTAGAAATAAAGCGAGAAACCTCCTTTTTAAGCCATTCTTAGTTGACGCGTGCTAAGTGCGGTGGTGCTGAGTCCTGTTAGAATGTCCATGGCCGAAATGTTTATCTGTACTGTCTTTAAGACATTTTCCCGATAATATTCGGCATTTATTTTGACCTTACGGTCGATGAATACGAGCGTGGAGCGACCATCGGCAGTTACGGCAGCCCACACCATTACAATCGGTGGCGCATGAGATCTAGTGGCCAATCGCAGGTGTAAATTTTCAGCTGACCTCTTTGACAAGTGAATCCCATAATTTTGATGTATTTTATACGAACATACTTTGAAGCTTATCCGATAGGGATCAGGATGATTCTGATTTGCTAGGATAACAGATTGGTAAGCCGTGCATTGGAAGGGGGCAATATATCGTTAAGCCGTAGAACTTTTAATCGTCTTTAGTCAGTAAAACGGATGCAAAAATTTCTAAATTTCTCTTAAAAAACATTGAAAAATTTTTGATCATTCCATTGCATCACACTGTACGCTCAAGATATATTCGCTTGTTTTAAATTTTTTTTTCTTAAATTCTACTTTTGCTTGGTTGCCTCTTCATTATCTTTGCATGTGGCTGATAAATGTTCTCTTCGAATACATTGAGGATGTCAATCTGTCCAATTTGAATTAAAGAAAGCACCACAGCCAGAACAAAAAAAAAATGTTTTTTTTTTCGTACAAGAGTTCGAATCAAAAGTTGAATTGTATTGTTGTTCGTAGAGTTTATTTTATATTCGCCTAAAAAAGCATTGGAGTATTAAAAAGCAAATTTTAATTTTAAATGATGTGGGGAACAAATTTAAGAAAGTTCGAAAGCAAAAGTTGTAAGCGAAGTAAGGGATATCAGGAGGCAGGCTAAAGGTAAAGATATATTTAAGAGTACTAAGATGAAAGTAATTTAAGCCAATTTTAAGAGTTGTTGACTTAACAAACGAATTCCAGATACTTACCATATAGCTCCTCTAATACTCGAGAATTAATTGCGAAATCAATTATTATTCGGACATGCCTTGTCTAAAAAGCTTAATTATGGACCGGATCTAAACTCTTGGAAAAGGCTAACATTCTTCCCTAGAAAGACATTCGGATCCAACAACGAGATCAATTGAGAGATTGAAAGAGAGATACAATCGATGTATGAGTACAAAGAGCGTTGATTGCGGAAATCTAAACACCGTTCCTGATAAAATACGGCTAAAATATTTGTATAATGTTGTTATATTACATTGGACTTAGCTTCCCATCGCTATGTCCCCATTGTTCAACAAGATACATGCATTCATACATAATTAGTCATTACAACCCTTTAGTCAGGATTATTAATCTAGTTTCTCACACCACTTACGTTGTGTGTGCTAATTTTATATATAAATGGCGGAACCAACAGTTTAAAGTCAACTCTGAACGATAGATTTTTTGAGAAACTTCTCCTGGCAATTTTAATTACTCTCAGAGTTTTTGCCAGAAATCTGCTGAGAGAAAATCGCCGACAAAAATCTTTTTGTATTTTATTTTAATGTCTTGTCTGGGGCTCGAACCCTATCTTTAGGTCTAATAAGCCAACACACTACCAACTAGACTACGGCGACTTCGGACTCTTGTAGAATGTTTACCCAAATAAATGGATACTCTCTTGATCTTCGCTGTATGGTTCCTGCCTTAAAAACTCCTAGAATTTTCACCTGAAAATAATTGTATGCTGTTGAAAGCCAATAAGATTCGCTTATAAAAGTTCCATAAATGAAGGCACCAGCCTAACCTAGCCTTGTGATCCCTATCTCGTAACACTCGGTGTATTACGCAAGTAAACGTTTGTGGCCATATAACCCACCAACAGTCAAAATGCTTTGTCCGAGCTAGTTTTAATCCTTTAACAGCAAGGGATGGCTTACTCTAGAGAAACTCACTAGACATAACACTTTCAGTTCACAAGAGGCTTCTAAGTGGCACCTACTTTACAAAATTCTCAACAGGATATATCGTGTTTTCAACTGGCACCTGTGATACCAACAGAATCATATTAACGCAGCAGTAATGTTTGTGTTGAAGTCGCAGTAGTCAAGTGGATAGCGTGTCAGCTAATTAGACATGTTCAATGAGATATCGAATAAAATTGAAATCCGTTATCGGCCAAATCTTGGCGATAGATATTGCATTCAAATCTGTTACGGAAATCCGTAAGGCAACTACAACGAGAACTATCGATATCGATAACTAACTGAGAATATCAAACTGTATTGCCATTTCTATTCGGTCAGGTATTATAAGCCGTCGACACAAGTTTTGCGTGTCGGAAAAATTAGCAATTTTATGGTCAATTAAACCTAGTGAACAAGCCATTCCTTCAGTTATTGATCATTTTCTCCATAATTGCCTTAATCCTTAACATCAACTAGATAAATAATTGTGCATGCTGTAGAGCGAAGTCTTAAAGAGGTCGGTGACATATGGATTCGTCATTTTTCTAAGCTTCTTGGCTTTTATTCTTTAATTGTGTGAAAAATTTTACGTAAGAATTTTAGCTATAAAGCCTTATAAAATGCAGATCGTTTAAAAATTGAAACCCCACACATATCGCTTGTGTCAGGATTCTGTTGATTGATGTTGACGATCTCAATTGAAGCTGGTCGAAGATTAGCATTTTTATTAATTAGCGTACTTGGGGCAAGCTATTAACAGATCATTATTACATCTATTAAAATTGACTGTTTGGCGCGTTCTACAGGCTGGCGGCATTTATCGGTTTTTATTTTAAACAAGGAGCAGCTGTTGTAGTATTTAGTTGCAATGGTGCAACTTGCTGTACAGAGAGTTTGGCTGTTAGTCAGTTTATAGAAAAATGCGTATGGTGACAACGTTCATTCGTGCCGTAGCTCTGGTAACTCTGGTAACATTGGACACCGACAATTAAGTCATTAATCCCATGTGGTCAAACCCAGTAATAAATAACTTCAATGGATATGTGCCGACGATCAGATTTGAGTAAATATTTACTTACTTGAATTGTCCTTACAACTATATAGTCACGATTATGATTTAGCTTATCACAACACCCAACTCGTGTATGTTGAACATATCCATATGTGAGAAGGAACTCATTGCTTAATGTCGACTGTAAACGATAACTTTGGAAAATGAGTTTTTGCCAGAAAACTGCTCAGAGATATTCGTCTAATAAGCCAAGACACACACCACCTAATATATTATGAAGACTTTAAAAAATATTTGCAAAGAAATTTTATACCAGATTACAATGAAAAACTTAATTCAAGGAATATTGCCTTCTTGATTTTCCATTCGGCTATAGCTGGATTTATTTAGGACTAGGGAAGTTTCTCTCTAGGGAATGGTCGACCCTAACCTAACATTTTAAGTTTTCATGCTCCAACACAAAACAAAGATCTTACCGCAATAAATCAATATTTAGCAGAAGTGTTTGACCACTAACTGATATGAAATGTTGGTCATGATCAAAATATAGACAATTTACGATAGAATACTGAATACTTTTCGATTTCTTACGAATGTTACATAGTTCTAGCTTGAACAACAATAATGACGGTAGGGTATATTGAATTCAAAAACTTGACTAGACTGACAGCAAAGTAACGTTTAATAAATCATTCATAATGGGCATGTACGTTTAATTGCAATTTATGCAAATATAATTACAATGTTGGTCATAATCAATCTTTAGATTTCCTTTAACATAAAAATGCACTTTTTTTGTTGATGTTGTTGTAGTTGTTGTTATTGTTGTGCTGAAAAAGAAAACGATAATCAACTCAAATATAGACAACATCATCCTTTAATCAATGGACAAGTAACCAAACAGCCAACCAGTTGTTGCCAACAACTTGTTATTGAGATTAACAGCATCATCAACAGCAGTGATGAAGCACCGATAGCACCGAAAACCTCACACAAGGTAAACGGATCGGTTGCACTGTAAAGTAAAATTTTATTTAAAAAAAAGCAAGAAAACAGAAGAAGAAGAAACAAATAACACACCTTAGAAGCAATTACTACTGATAACACATCACATGTAATGCAGTAACAGCAGCCGCCAGGTTTTCGTTGTCCTCATCCTCATCATACAGGAAATACTACTTTAATGCTACAACAGCAGCAGCTTGTTATACCATCATCAGGAAAGAAAACTGCTACTTTGCATGTCCAAAAAAAAAAAAAAAAACAAAAAAAATCAGAAGGGGGGAATATCAATGACGACAATGAAGACAGCGAAGACGACGAGGACGAGTACGAGTACGAGTACGTTTTTAAAATTAATTTTATACATGATCATAAACAATCCACTTAAAAATTAAAAATAAATAGACTACCAGACAGATACCAACCAACTTGGTTTTGTCTTTAATCGCCGTGGAGGCAAGAAAAAAAAAATAAAACAGACTGCATCACCCGGCCAAGATGACATACCAGTTAAACAGCGGTAATGGTATTGAATTGCAGTAGAGAGCTCTAGAAACGATTGAACAAAAACAAAACTCTGTTGCCACCACTGTTAACGTTTTTAATTTATTTGTTACCGACAGTTTAAATGGCAGGCGAACACATTGCACTGCAAATACCACAAGTAAACTACAGCTTAAGGAAAAATGTTGGTTGCAGCAGCCATTGGTAGCCATAAGCATTGTATAGACCAACATATACTCGTAACAGCTAATAAACTAAACATGCAACTGGCATGCAACACAACAGAACACAACACAACAACGTTGCACATGTCCAAATGCCATTATAAATATGTGGCGCTCGCAATTAGTTTAGGAGCCCAGATTATTTTCAAGATCTTCCACTTTTCACACTGTCATAGGAAATGGCATTAAGACGTTGGTCTTAAAATCGTCTACAATGGAATCTCAATACTTGCGTGTGCTACATATTGAAGTCGTTATGTGGTTAGTTTTGTGATATTCGGGGTAAAAGAATATGGAAAAAATATTTTTAAAGCGTTCAACATCAGCTATTCGAGAAGACTTGGGATCGAACCTCTTCAATTCGCCGAAAAATATGTTTTTTAATAAGCGAACACACTACGTACTAGACTACGGCGCCTTCATTTTTAAATGACACACATCCATCCCTCATTAAATATCCATATCGCTGGTACATTATCTTCTATTCGAAGGAAGCACATGGCACAAGAAAGATAAACTAAAGATTACGCCTTGCGCATGATTTCCCGTTAGATGACGTAGTTGGGCTATTTTAAAGGTTTCAAAGTCTTTTTCATATGTGAAAATTAACATTTCTTCTGAAAATTGTGTGCACTACGTTAAGGTAGTTGGCAGCCCTGTAATATAACTTACATTATCATTAGCCAATAGGAACACAATTTGCGTGACGTCATTGATTCAACATGAGCAGAAAGTTTTAATTTTGTGTGCGTGAGGGCGTAGTTTTTAGTTTATCATACTTGACATGGCAGACCTAGCGTAACCAATAGATGTTGGTGAGCTGAAAAATGTTCATATTGCTAAAGAGTTCCTATAGCCTAGTGTTGGTTCGAACTCTTACTAGACTAAAACTCTGGCGTATATCAGTTTTCTTGAATACTCGCAACGTAGCTGCAACGGTGTTTAATAGTGTCACGGGAGAGAGTGTACGACTTGGCGATCATTAGTTTATTCGCAAGATAGACGTTTCTGCTACTAGCTTAATCTCCAGATTGACATTATTTTCACAGGTCGTAATCTGGGATCTATATCACCACACGTCGCTACTTGCCGACACCTCCCAATTCACTCTGCCCTCAATTCCTATGCAGAGTTATCATAACCGATTCCAATTCATGCCGCAATAGCTAGCTCTCTTAGCACTCTCAATGATTTCGATGCTAATAAACAGTTTTTGGGTTTTTAGGAGTGATAATAGATCTCTCGTCTTTCACAAAACGATAATAAAGGGTCATACTTTATCGAAAGGTTCGAAGGTTCAACATCCAACTGCTCCGTCGTATTAGTTTCATATTAGCACAAAGCAACAAAGTGATTTCCTCTCGAGCAATCGAATGCGGTTAACAAATTGTGTGCATTGACTTCCTTTTTTCCGAATAACATAAATATTTGGTCAATGTGGGACTTATCTGGTCTAATAAGATGACTATAGTTTTCGTAATTGATATTTTTATGATAAGGAACTCTATGCAGTAATGCAGATCATAAGTAACTAAGTTGACAAATCATTCAAATATAACTTTCAACTCAGAACCTAGATAAAGAATCGATGTTTGAAACACGATTTCAGAAGGTGAAGGAACATATAAGCCAATATGGACCTAGTTTTCCTGCTTTCATTTTGTTTAACTCGAATTGAATTTTTAGTTTACTGATCTTGCGAAGCCTGTAAAGTAGAGTCAATTGTTAAAACTACTGCTATAGCTTCCCAGATGAGAAGGGCGAGCAGAAAGTGTTGTAATGACCAATTAAGAAAGTTGGGGTCGCCATGGTCTAGCAGGTAGTGTGCTGGCCAGGGGTTCGAGTCCCAGGCCAGACATCAAAATAAAAAATATTTTTTCGGCTATTTCTTTTCAGCAGATTTCTGGCAAAAATTCTGAGAGAAAATAAAATTGCCATGAAAAGTTTCTCAAAAAATCTGTCGTTCGGAGTCGACCTTAAACTGTAGGTCCCGCCACTTATGTATAAAATCAACACACAACATAAGTAGTGTGAGAAACTGCGGCCTTCTCGGGAACGATTTCTGTAGACTGTCTTATGGTGAAGGTAGGTTAGATAAGGTTAGAGGACGTATTCTTGTCAACTGTGACAAGTACCCTACCCGGGTACAACGTCCTAGCTTCTCACACCATTCGTGTTGTGTACGTTAATTTTATACATGACTGGCGGGACCCACAGTTTAAAGTCGACTTCGAACGACAGATTTTTTTCTTTCTGAGAAGCTTTTGATGGTCATTTTTACTCTCAGAGTTTATGTCAGAAATCTGCTGAGAGGAAGTCGCCGAAGAAAATATTTTTCATATTTTTGTTTTGATGTCTGACCTGGGATTCAAACTCGGGCCTTTCGTCTACTAAGCCAACACTCTACCTACTAGACCACGTCGACTTCAATGGTGAAGGTATTACACTGGCCATTTTATAATCACCTAGCAGCAACTCGTTTCTTTACCGTTCGCATCTTCCCTCTTTCCAATATTCCTAAAAACTTGCATAATGCACTGCATGAGTAGGGGCGATCCCCTGAGTGTTGGTAAAAAAAAAAAATTAAGAAGGATAGTACAACCCAAAACAATAGAGAATAAAAGGCGAGAAGAAGTGTTATCATCCCATAGAGTTCTTTGAATTGAAGGCAACGTAGAGCAGTATAATCGAGGTTTCACTGTTTCAAAGTAATCAACCGATTTTTTTATTCGAATTTTTCCAATTAAACTCTAAATAAACTAGCAAATCAACCATTCTATCGATTAGTTTTTTTTTTCAATAGGTTTTGTTTCCTCTATTTTTCTCTATTCTTTTTCTTTCTCCTTTTTTTAATATTTGTAGACACGCTATCATAAATTTTATAATAAATTTGCATTTCACTACGGGGAAAACAAATTTCCCGACACAATTTTTTTTTTTTAAACAGGTTGCCATTCATGTGATGCCAATTTCTGCAGAAAATACGGTTTTTTTTAATCCCAAAATTTAAAAAAAAAAAATTGAAGAAAATACTATGAAATAGACACAGATGTTCACAAAAATAAATATTTTTCTTGTTAAATGTTGCTTAGCAAACAGGCCAACATAGTCTGGCAAAGCGTTTTGCTTCTGGCACTTTTGTTGGTTGTTGGCTTTTTTGGGGATCAAAAAAAGAAAAGAGAAAACGACACAGAAACGTTTTACTTAAAGTACTCGTACATTAAAGATTTATGGCCAAATATCTGCTCATATATCATGGTCTCATAAATTTATTTTATTGTTGTTGTTACTACAGACTGCCAATGTTGCCTTTGCTATTGCTGTTGCATTTAGAAAGTGTTAGAATTGTGGACGGGTGTCAGCATGTGAGAGTCTATTTTTTGTTGTTGTTACGCGCATACGTAAGGAGTGCGCATGAAAAAATGGGCCTACTTTTAAGCTTATAACTTTTATCATAATTGAAAATAATTAATACCGTTACATTGTTTTTGTTAGTCATCTGTTTCAAAATCCTTGTGCTAAATTTCATTGCAATAGCAAAATTAGTTTTTTTGAAAATGGGCACCCAACAAGAATGTCGTCAAAAAATAAATGAAATTTTCAATGAAAACGATTGCTCGGTTCGCAGGTGTTAACAAAAAAAAAAAAAAATCTGTTTCTAAGGAAAGAATAAAACAATATAAGGAGTCTTTGAGTGTTGAGAGAAAGCGTGGAAGTGGAAGAAAAAAAAAATTTGCCGACCAAACCAAAGCAAGTAAAATAATACGTATTTTTCTAGAATAGTCTAAAATGTCTGGAAGAAAAGTGGCTCAAAAAGTTGGATGCTCTTAGAATATTATTATTCAAAGATTATTTACTTTAATTGAAATATAAAACGAAAAAAATCCGTCACTTGGTTTTATTTCTATAACGAAAAGTGTAAGTCCAGTTTTTTTTTGTGCGCACTCCTTACATATCTACATATGCACCTCTTATCTATGAGATTGAGATTTGAATTTATGCAGCAGCAGATTAATTTGTGGTTCTGAAAAAAAATTTTGTTTTCTTTAGAGAAGATTAAAACATTTTCTATCAGAAATCAAGAGTCTTAAATATGCATAAAAAACGGGGGGATTTCGTAATGCTATTTGGTTTGTCGTGTAGACAATGTATTATACATGACCTGCGACAATGTCAAAAATATACAGAGGCTTTGCTATGCCAACATGAATAGATTAACAAACGAACAGCTTGGTGTGAGCGGTGTGAACGACAGACTTATTGTCTGAAGCGTTACGTCAGTAATCGAAATGGCCAGTTAAAAATAGTTTAATAACTGTCTAGGTGCTCTAAAAGTCGAATCGTACTGCTTTAAGAGCGATGGAAATCGAAATGTAACTGACAATGCAAGCGAAGATTACTGATATTCTTTTCCTCATAATGTAGTTTCTACAAGACGTTTCAATGTTAGATGGTCTGCAATTCGATCAACCTTTTGCCTGGAGAAAGTGAAAATATTCTCTTGTTTTGAAGCAGTACTCTACATACAGGGTGGCTGATATGTATTGCAACCAACTTCACGTTGTTATCATTTGTAAATCGCTCGTCTGACAGCTGACAGACTTTTTCCAGTGACAGTTCATTTTATTATTTACAAGCTAACAAAAGCAATTTGATCTATTGCATTCAGAAAAAAGTTATTCGTGATGGAATTCAAGCGTGATAGTGTGATTGCTATATATTTGGTTGGAAAACTACAAATGGCTATCGTTAGAGCCCTCCAGCATTTAAATGTGAATAGATCTTTTGTTTCTCGTACCAATTACTCGTTACCGTGATACTGGCAGTGTTGCATCGTGTCCAAAAAGTAGACGAAAAAAAAAACGGTAACAACATCCAGAAGTGATCCGAAAAGTGAAGACCAGATTTGATCGAAATCCACGCCGCAGTGGTAGAAAAATTACTCGTGAGCAGAACATATCGGACTAAAGCCATTGAAGTTACAAAAAGTGAAAGAGTACACCGATGGACGAAAAAAAGTCAGACTAAAAAGAGCCAAGGAGTTACTTCGCTTCTACGAAAGTGGCCAGTTACCGAATTTGGTTTTTTCCGATGAGAAGCCATTCCAAATTGAGCAGTTTGTGAATAAACAAAATGATCGGGTTTACTAGCCAAAGAGGTCAGCTGAAAATTTACACCTACGATTTGCCACTAGAATTCAAGCGCCGCCGATCGGTAATAGTGTGGGCAGCCTTAACGGCCGATGGTCGCTCCCCACTCGTATTCATCGACTGTGGGGTCATAATAAATGCCGAATATTATTGGGAAAATGTCTTAAAGACAGTATTGAAACCCTGGGCAGACAAACATTTCAGCCGCAGACCATGGACATTCCAACAGGACTCAGCACCACAGCATTCAATACGCGGTAACCAAGAATGGCTTAAAAAGGAGGTTCCTCGTTTCATTTCTAGCACATAATGGCCACAAAAATCTCCGAATCTCAATCCGTTGGACTTTTGCGCCTGGGATATTTTGGAGAGTAAGGTTCTCACTAAGAGACACCAAAGTGTCGATCATCTCAATATGGCGCTTCGCCGGGATTGGGACAAAATACCGCAGAGTCACTTTCGTGCAGCCTGTGACAGCTTTGTCGGCCGTTTGAAGGCCATAATTCGTACCAAAGGTGGTCAATTCGAACAAATCTAAACTGATTCTAAAATTTTATGTTATTTCTAACAATTTTTGGTTTTGAACAATAAAATTAAAAAAAAGAAATTCAAAAATATAGCGCTTAGACTTTGTTGCATTATATATCAGCCCACTCTGTATTGTGTTTACAGCATAAGACTAACGGTAAAGGTTTTACTTTTTCCCAATTCTTATTATTTTAAACTCTTCTAACACCCGTCGATAGTATATTCATATTTATGTTGTTATTGTTATTTGTATTTAAAAATAGTTTTTCTTTTTAGTTTTTTGTTGTTTTTTTTGTATATTTTTTAAAAGAAAACAATTTCATAGAATCGATTATTTTCGTATTCATGAAAGTGTTCTTTGAATGGATAAGAGAATGAAGATGTTTCTGATTGTTTATGTTGAGTTTTTTGTTTTTTTTTTTGTTCAATTTTTCAATTTGTTGTCTTTGTTTTCTGTGTGTTTTTTCTTTAGTTGTTATTTTTATCAGCGTTTATATTTGTTTTTCGTATTTTTAAATGTTTTTGTTCAATTTTATTATTGTTTGTCTTTCATTTTTGTTTAGCCAAAATAAAAATACTCGTGCAGTACTGACCTAGTGCGTCACTTTATTTGTTAAACCATTCGAATTCGTTTATTTTTTTTTTAATTTTTTTTTGTTTTAAATTTTTAGTTTCTTTAAATTTAAAGTTTGACTATTTGTTTGTTATAAATTCAATAAATGTTATTGCTATCGAAATACAGACATGTTATGTATACATATTACATATAAAAATACATACAACATAGAGCAGGGCATTAACACCTTTAGGATCCATGTTCACTTAGACTATAAAACAAAGAAAAGATATCTTCTGCCCAGTATGCACCAAATGCTATAATGTTTCATTGATAAATACGGGGAATATTGACACCCCTCTAGCCAGTCAATCCCGTTCACAAACACTTTTATAATGGATATGCAGGCTTAACTTCTTTCAGATCCTATCATGCCTTCAACAAATTCGCTACCTTGTCGTTTTCCACGCATCTGCAAGTCAGGATAGTGACATTAAATCTGATCAACTGCTTCTTTACATAACATAACAAAATCCGATTTAAGCCCTGTACCATCTATTAAGCATGTGTCTAAAGAGCCATTCACATTAGATTTTCTATAATAGCTCCCCAATTTCTTTCTAATTATGCTTAAAGTGGTTTTGTAGTTTTATTATTGAACTTTGGGCATAAGGTCTGTGCAACCTTAAAGGCTGATCCTCAATCATTTCATCCTGATCATGTCAATTCATCTGCAACATCTTTCCCAGAGACACCACAATAAACATGTACCCAGTATAAGGAATGCTCAGCAACCTCTTAAATACCCAGCCAAATGTGAACAAAAAGTAGGTCCCTTGTAGTCTTTTTGGTATATGTTCGCTATACATTCGGTAATCCTACAAGAAAAAATTTACCAACCTCTTAAACACCCGAAATCAGATGTGAACTAAAAGTAGGATCTCTTGTAGACATACATACATATTTTTACATAATTGGTCATTCCAACCCTTCAGTCAGGATTATTGATCTAATGATGTGTGTTTAAAGTTCACTCTGAACGACAGATTTTTGAGAAACTTTTCATGGCAATTTTATTTACTCTCAGGGCGTTTGCCAGAAATCAGCTGAGAAGAAATCGCGAAAAAATACACTTTTTTAGTATTTTGTGTTGATGTCTAACCTGGGACTCGAACCCTGGCTTTACGTCTAATATGTCAGCACATTACCTACTAGTCCACGGTGACTTCGGAATTAAAGATTATAAAATTACCTTTCAGAAAATGTAACTCCCAAGGCACTATTATTATTATTGTCCAAAATATTGAACTTTGGCACATCAAACAAAAATGCGTGGTGTATGAATTAATAGTGGACAGAGTAGTAAATACGAGTAGATAAGAGATTTAGTAAACTTTTCGGAGAGCAAGTGAATCTATTTATTTGAACAGCACTGTATACATACGTATGTACATTATTGGTCGTTACAACCTTTCAGTCAGGATTACTACCTAGCTTCTCACACCACTTATGTATATTGTGTTGTTGTAAATGTTACCTTACATCAAATAAGCTGAGAATTGTAAGTTCCATTACTCGTGCATGAAATTAACACACCCAACATGGATGAAATGAGAAGTGGATCAATTAAGTACGAAGCGTTACGGCTTCTTTAGGAATATGCTAACATACATTGATCGAATGGCTGCAAAAAGGAAAATCCCAGTATAAAACAACGATACTTCATAAAAAAGTTCAAGACAAAATGTTTTCTCTTTTGTTAAAAGCATTTTTTTACAGTCTATACGTCAAAAGAGAAAAACAATTGGTGTTTTTCATATAAAAACAACAACAACAATCAAAACACATTAAGTGATAATGAACAAATTAATGATGAGGCTTGAAATTTTTTTTGAATATAAATTGTTTAAAAATTCTTCAAACGCACATTGAAAAAAAAATTGATGTTTTAACAAGCTATTGTCAATGATAGCCTATAACGTATTTTGTTTTTTTTTTCAATTTTAATGGAAATACAATAAAACACATCATTTAAACTGTAGACAACAACAACAACAACAAAAAACAAGTAACAGTTAATTGTAAACGCAATTCAATTAAACCGAAGTGACTAAACATCAAAATGCCTTCAAGATATGTTTGATTATTCAGGTTCTAGGGAACATCGCATTTGATGTTTATGTTCGGCTTCTTCAACATTATCGATTAAGACGGCGTATAGAAGTTTGATTGTAAAAAAATATTAGTTCTTAATATGGAGCATTTAGAGTTGAAGGGAAAAAAATGAACAAACAAAAAAAAAACAAAAGTTGGGCGTGTTAAATATTATTCGGTCCTTGCATCAATAAAATCAAGCGTAGTGATGTGGTTTGTTAAGTTTAAGCAGTCGGTGGTTGCACCAATGTGGCCGAACCGATGAAAACACCAGAAATCTCAAAGAAATATTTCTTTATACAGGCCAGAGATCAGCAATAAGTATACAAAACGATGAGTACGCTCGAGTCATACTTATAATTTCAGATACGCATTCATACTTATTTTGATATCATACTTATACTACTCATACTCAAAGTTGGAAGTACTCTTCGTATTCATACTTAACAATACGAATGACTGTTATTGACTTCGACCTCGAATCCAGGGATTTTTAAAAATCGATCCTGTTTGGCATCCCTAGTAGAAACCAATTCTTGCAATTAGATATCAAAACCGAGATCTCAAAGTCCCATTAGTTAAAAATATTGTGTGAAGTTTTAAGGAAAGCTTTCAGCTTAGGCGTCCATTACCTCCTTTCAAATTGAGATCATAAAGTGAACCTCTGGCTAAAAATACTCCTGTGATACTAATAATTTTCTTAGACCATATTTTTTTGTTTGCCGGTTTGTTGGATTTGTTGCCTTAAAACGGTTCTATTGACTTATTCACCGCCGTATATTAAACCATAAGCTAGGATTCCCTCAAATATGGGTAGGTTTTATTTCAATTATTAAAGTTCTTCAGAAAAATATTTGATAACGCCGCAGTCTAGTGAGAAGTATTTTCTTATTAGATGTGAGGCTACTGGTCAAACTCCTAGTTATACATATCAAACAAAATGAAATATGAAAAAAAAACATTTCTTGGGGACTTTCACTGAACAGATTTCTGTAAAAAACTCTGAGAGTAAATAAAATTGTCATGAACAATTTCACAGAAAAAAAATTAAAAGTTGATTTTAAACTGGTGTTCCCATGACTTGTGTATATAATTTCCGCACTCAACGTGAGGGACTCAATCTCAATCACGGCTCGTTCGCGAGTGCGAAGAGTCGTTGAGGAGTTTTGGATCAGACCGTATCCGTCTATGCTGGGTTCCAGGTCATAGCGAAATACTGGGCAATAAGATGGCGGATGCCCTCGCTAGGTTAGGTTCGCTTTCAGGGGGCGATTTGATAGTTGGTCCTGATGCCCTAGTCTGCCATCTCTATGGCCTCATCGATGGATGGGCAAGGAAGGAACAGCAGAGGACGTTGGGGGAACGGATCGGGTTGTTCTGTTTCTAGACGTCTATAGCCTGCTGTGGACAGTAAGAGAACAGATTGGTTGCTGGGCTTGGTTAAGGCCAGCTTAAGGTTGGTTGTCGGTTTTATTACGGGGCACTGCGAGATTAGGTCGCTGACGGACGCAGCCGGACTACTGTCTTAACCGACAAGTACACGTCCTCTAACCTAGCCTAACCTAACATGAGTGATGTGAAAAACTAATGACTAATAAAGTAAGTAAATTAGTAAGCACAACACAATAAATTCTATTTCCGATAATTTTCCTATTGGTGTCATATGCCACGGATAAAAAAAAAAAAATAGAACTCCAAATAAAATTTCAATATTTAACCGTAATAAATACTTCAAAAGCATTTTGAAACCGCTTTATAACACTGAAATCCTAATAAATAAATTGAAGCGTTTATTGCGTCAATTCAATCATAAAGAAAGAAAAAAGAAACAAATCGCGACATGTAACATGCAACAATAAAGCGACACATATGGCATGTCAACTATGTAAACATCGACAGAAACTTGCACACAAAGTACAACAATTACACAAACGTGCAGTCTTGAAACATACTGAAACGGCATGACAGGCACAACACAGGCATACAGGCACCACATACTGTTTACAAAGTAACAATTTCGCCCACTGACACATTAAATTGTAATCGAACGTATGGAACGTAAGAACGAACGAACGAACGAATGAACGAACGAACGATTATTAAAATCCATCATATGAGCACAGAGCAGTAAGTCTAGAGACTTACAGTGCTTGAATGAATAAATGAATGGAGTGGAGCAGCAGCACATGTTATACGAATTGACTGTAGAGTCAAAACTCTGTCTCAATGGAGCAAAGCGTGACAAGCAGACAGTTAAGCAGTTAGTCAGCCAGCCAATATGCTTTTAAGTAATTGCCCTTATTTACGTTAACAAGATCCAATTTACGCCTCATTGATCGTTTTATGTTGTACGTTCAATCGTTCGTCTCTTTATTATTATTTTTTAATTTTTTTTTTGTATTTTTTTTTTGTTGGGTTTATTTGTTTAGTTCAGTACCAATCTTTGATCATCAAAGTGTTGTATTTGCTAGAGGAACAGTGCTTTGAGTTGTATGCCTAGGCGAGTTGTGATAGATGATAGTCTTTAAAAGTCTTTATTTTTAGAATTTTTTTTTTTTAATGATTTCAATAAGAAGCCATATTAAGACTGCGGTTGTGGCGTTGTGACATGATTTTGGATAAATCATAACATGATACACAATATGGATGTGAGTGAGTAAAGGGTGTGTCAATAGGAGCTGTGATAATGTTACTATTGCGTGAATTTCGGAACAGCTATCGTGCTTGCATTGTGGAATGTTTAGAGGTAAGTGTAGGAGAAGGGAAAAGTCTCACACATAATTCACGGATTCTTCATTATCAATTTGCATAGAGAGGCGAGAGAAATCTTGCTCTTTGTGAGTACAGTCAACCCTCCTATAACGCGGTACTCTCAGTACGCGGTTGCCATATAACGCGGGGCTGAAATTGCGATAGCCCTCCTATAACATGGTACTCTTTTAGCGCAGTTTGCGTTGAACTTCATGGATTGATGCACCCACCTCAAATGCATTGCATAAGGAAAATGCTTGGGTGCCAAATCTCGATTTACGAGATATGAAAAAAGGGTTAAATTTGGCTAAACAATTGTAACTTCATTTCATTCAAACTGATCATTCAACGGTGCACAGCTCAAAGTTTAAAAGAGAGTTAAGAAATTGCTTAGCTCCCTATAGAGAGGTTTTAATGAAGCCACAATCGAAAAACAATGAATGAAGATGAACCAAATGGGGATAAATATTAAAAGATTTCATTATTTTACAAGCCTTTCTTAATTTTGTTGGAAACCAGTGTTTTAGTTTAATTTTTATTTAATTTTTTTTATCAATCCTTATATGAACTCTTGAATTCAATAAAAATAATTTATAATTCAACCTGACTTTTGTATTTCTTGGTTTCCATATAACGCGGTACGAATGATATGATTTGTACTAATTCTGTGTTTCTTATACCGCAGTTTCCATATAATACGGTAGACGGTTAGAACACGTTAGGAATTAACCTGGTTTGGACCTGATATCCGAGTTTCTTATTGCACGGTTTCCATACAGCATTGTACGCACTCACCGCGTGATAGGAGGATTAACTGTATATGGTCATCTCTGGTCGGCTTACAGCACCAGATCGACACTGATCATGGCCAGGCAATGAAAATATTCTACAACGACTTCTGCAGAAGAATGTAACGACGAGAAAGAGGAGGCCGAAGAATATTTTTTGTTAAACGGTTTAGGAAATGTGTTTAAGGCACCTAGAAATTATAAGCCAACCGTACTAGCCGTAAGTGATCTAAATAAAAACAATACGTATTTGAAATTTACAGGAATTATCGGCAGAAATTTTTTATTCAGAGATATAGTATGTCACCAAAGGAATATCACCCCAACGACCATTCTTGTCTACAAATGATAAGAATTTCTCAATGCAATTGCGGATCATTCAGAGGTTTCGGAAAATACTTTTAACATTTTACAGCTAAAGCATATGTTAGGGTTGTTATGGGGCTCATAATCTACAACAGGGTTTAGATATCCCAGTGGTGTTAGTTTAATTAGGCGTATTGAGGTCACATTAAATTGTCGGTAACAAGAAGGTACGTGAAATATTTCTAGAAAAAGGTTTATTGCCTACTATATTTACATATGTCTTTCGTAACATATAGTGCAACCGCCATTTTGAAACTTGATCGGCCTTTAAAGAAGTATTGTGTTGACCATATCAGGTAACGAAGAACGCAATTTCCCAGAGTAGCATTTTCAGAGCGCAATGCTATCTACTTTTTTTAGGGATATCAGCCGTACTTGCCATTCATATTATTTTAATGCTGGGGCGAGTTCTAATATAATAGTAATATTTCACTTTCCCATTTACAGACAATCTGCTGTATATTAACATACAAGCGCAGCAATAATATTGCCACGTCTGTAGTTAGGCATGGTGTCAATATTAATGAATCAGATGCTCTTGATGCAGAAGCATAGACCCTATTAAGAACTGATGCAGCTGCCTTGAGAGTATTCGAGATAAAGGTCCTACATAAGATCTTCAGTCCAGTGCGAGTTGGCGATGATTTTCGCATCCGATTCAACAGTGGACTGTATGAGCTCCTCAACGACATGGGCGAAGAGGACGACCTTGTATCCGTTGGACGGACCAAATCGAGGAAGCCCTGTAATCGATTGGTGTGACCAACTGGCGTAGGTACTCAAGAAGCAGAGGCGTCGAAATCCGTAAGTAAGTATTCTCTTGATGTTCTGGGCCTGGTAAACAAGAGAGATGGTCGCTGGAATCAGCAAATTTTTCAAGTCCTTTAAAAAGCTTTCAAGGACCTCAGTTTCTCAAGAAAGTGGAAGAAATACTTCACTTTATTTGATCTTATTACTATTTAAACCATTTCAATGTGACTGAAAAAGGGATAGAATTTTCATGTATGTATCAAAGTCTATTTTCAGGCCACACGACCGGATACTGGTGAGGGCGGAAAGGTATTCATCTCTATTGATTCATTAGCGCATTGTTGCAAGGTGGCTTTTGTTTGACTGTTCTATCGCTGCTACAACGGATTTTCGTCTAGCGAGATAGAGGGTCATGTTCCCGAAAATAGTACCCTTTTTTCTCACAAAGCACATCCGATTGTTGTCGATTGGCTAGTGGAACGCACATTGCATTACAGAGAGAATTTGTTCTTTAGCCGGACTATACGTACTATACGTACTGATTACCTACACAGCCCTTTTCTGCCACTTAAAATATAAAAAGAGTACTCTCTTCCATGACCTACTTTCCTAATTTCAACACTGAGTAGGGAAAATCCTCTGAGTCTTGGTCTTGTAAAAAAAC
The DNA here is from genome assembly GCA_014635995.1 of Sarcophaga peregrina. NCBI lineage: Eukaryota > Metazoa > Arthropoda > Insecta > Diptera > Sarcophagidae > Sarcophaga > Sarcophaga peregrina. Next base: position 43,338,760 of record CM025792.1, read on the forward strand.
AAACGTTTTTTCATTGATGCGTTTGAGGTTATGCGCAGAGAACTGGCCTTTTGGAAGTTTAATGCCGATTAGTACCAGGAATTACAGCGTGGTGCTATACCCAGTGTAATGTAACACTATCTTTATACTTTTTATTCGAAAATATCGTCAAACCCTTTATTTGATTGTCATAAATTATTTGCTTACTTATGATTTTTATTTCTGATGAATTTACAGATAATCTCAGCAATAAATATTTGCATTAAAATGAGGACTTAAAAGTGCAAATTACTAAAACAAAAAAAAAATTGCATTGAGGAATGGGAACAAATTCTTTAATAATAACAATAAAGGCACGTGGCATATTCTAATGAAAAAAAAAGAAGAAAAATGTGGCATATGTTACATGTTTTCTGAAGCAATAAAAATTCAGAACATATCCGAAACACGCTAAGATGAATTGTATTTTTGTTCTACCCCTACTCAATAACATTTTATTTGTAATTTTTTCTATTCCGAGTAGAGAATATTATTTGTGTTATCATAACGCAAATATGATATTTTACTGCCTCTGTACAAATAGTTGGATTTTATATCATATTTTAAGCACTACAATTCAAAATATAATAAAATTTTCGGGAATAGATTCCTAGGTGTGAATTCTAAGTACTTGTTCTCACATCATACGCTGTCTGTGGTTACGGTATAGAACTCTCCAATGTTAATTCGAAAAAATTTAAAGATTATCTTTAACTCCGGAATTTATATGGTGACTTCCGCACTTTAGCAGTTGATAACAGCCGTCTTATTTAAGGGTACATTTGTCTAATTAGTTGTCATTTTGGTGAGTGTTTGAGCCTATCAGATTCAGCTGTTTATAAGTATTTCTTTGAGAACGATTTTGACCACTAATCTCCGACAAAAGTGTGCGCTATATAGGATTACCGACTATGCTGATTAACGACCTTTCACTTGAATAGGATGATCTTTACACCAACGATATATTGTTTTAATAGGATGGCACTACGTACCACAGATTTCATTCCACATTGGATATACAGTAAGACCCCGCTTAACGCGGGGGATACGTTGCAATATGTTTCAGCGCTAAATGAAACAGCGTTAAACTAGGAAGTTTAATACGTACATATGTAAATGCATTGCAACATGGGAAAATACAGTTGGAATCTTTATTCTGGACCACAAGTATCAACACAATGCGCGATTTAAGGGAATCCCAATACTATCGCTACACGAGTAAAACCTCCATTTTAACCCCATACGGGAATCAAACATTGCCTATAAAAAATTAAACTTATTTCAAGGTAAGAGCAGCCCATCCGCGGAATGCCAATTCGATTGGCATAACTTTCAATAACATAGTGGTCTATGATAATTCCTCTTGTGCGATGGATGGCCAAGCGATTTGAGGATAGAACACAACCACTCTTATAAGTAACTATATAAATAAGCACGTGGGTTTCGGTTGTTTATGAATTTTAGTTTCCCTGTAAACATACGTTTTTGGTCATTACAACACTTCAGTCAGGATTATTGACCTAGAGTCTTACACTACTTATGTCGTGTGTGTTAATTTGTATACATAAGTGGCGGGACCTACAGTTTAAAGTTGACTCTGAACGACAGATTTTTTTTGAGACACTTTTCATGGCAATTATATTTACTCTCAGAGTTTTTGCCAGAAATCTGCTGAGAAGAAAGCGCCGAAAAAATAGTTTTTTGTATGTAATTTTGATATATGGCCTGGGACACGAACTCTGGCATTTACGTCTACCTACTCGACCAGGGCAACTTCAGTTTCCCTGTAAAACGAGCGGAAAATGCTTAGTTTAACTGAGAGAACTGAAACACTTATGGCTCATAACAAGTCGGAAATTTTGAGTTACGTACCGGCCTTGGACAATTCAGGAGCATTTTCGTTGATATCCAAACGTTTTGGAACCCACTAAAACTCATTGATAAGTGCAGACGTTATGTTGGCGATAATTAGGAATTTAATTGCAGCTTGATTATCAAAGAGTAAACTGGGGATCAGGAAAGCTTACTGTCTGCGTACTCAGACTGTCAGTTTGCAGTAACATTGGTGTTTCCAAACCGATTAGCAAACATAAGAAAGCCACTGTGTTCGCCCCCAAATTTTGTGAAAGGCCTTTTAAGTGAGGAAAGTGCTTTGGTAAATGTAGTTAACCTCTTATACAGCCTACTGAAAGGTATCACTCATTTACTTACTTCATTAGATCTTACAGCCCTTTAGTCAGTATTACAACCTAGATACTCACACCACTTATGTGTGTTAATTTTATGCATGAGAGGACAGGATATACAGCTTAATGTTAATTCCGAACGACAGATTTCAGACGGTATTCATAGCAACCGTGGTCGGCATGGTATAGTAGGAAGTGTGCTGGCTTATTAGACGTAAAGCCAGGTTTTGAGTCCCAAGCCAGACATCAAAATAAAAGATACAAAAAGTATTTTTTCGGTGATTTCTTCTCAACTGATTTCTGGCAAAAACTCTGAGAGTAAATAAAATTGGCATGAAAAGTTTCTCAAAAATCTGTCGTTCGAAGTCGACTTTAAACTGTAGGCCCCACCACTTATGTATAAAATTAATACACACAACATAAGTAGTGTGAGAAACTAGGTCAATAATCCTGACTGAAGGTTGTAACGACCAATTATGTATGTATACATAGCAAGTTTTTTGAGTATCAGAGTTTTTTCTGGAACAAGTCATTAAAAGAAAATTGATTTTTTTATTTTGGTCTGGTTTGAGATGTCTGAGCTCATAATCTTTCATCTAATAAGCAAACACAATATCAACTGGACGAAGGCATTTAAAACTGTTTAAATTTGAAATTCATTTTGTACTGCGATTCATTGACTTTCATTTCTTTAGTTAAGTTATTGATTTTCTGAACGTACGATGGAAACTTTCACACCCTGAATTCAAGACTACAAATACGAAGTTTTTAGTTGTTTTTTTTAATAACTTGTAATTATTTTATTACAAAAAAAAAAAAAAAAAAGTATACATTCTTTACAACTGCCCTTCTACCGAATTATTCTCGTATATCTTTAAGATTGATATCCATCCTCATTAGATTAATTTTTTATAATTTAATTGATAAAGTTGTTCCATATCTGGCTAAAAGGAATTTTTTAATTAAAATACCCCATTATCTCATTAATTTGCAATAATATTAATGCATAAAAATTAAAAAAAATAATTTGAATTAAATTTCCTGAATATGTACTCAAGTGTAGCCATAAAGAAGAAAAATTATTTTTTTTTAAATACAAAAAAAAAAAAAATAAATTAAATTACAACAAATTACAGTAAATAGTGTATATGAATATACACTTCATTAATTCAATAATAATTTTATTATAAGACAAACACACATACGTACATATATATTCAAACAGCGTAAACAAATATTTAATTGATAAATTAAATACACAATACAATACAATTCAATACAACACACACACAGTCTAAATGCAAACATAAATATGTTTGTAAACATATAACATTACTCTATTGAGTACATACATACATATACTACAGTGTCAAACAAAACTAATGCACATACGATTGTTTATTATGTACACACCAGAGATCAATAATAAGTATTCAAAACGATGAGTAGATTCGAGTCATATTTATAATTTCTGATACTTATACGCATTCATACTTATTTTGATATCATACTCATACTACTCATACCCAAAGTTGGAAGTACTCGTCATATTCATACTTAACAATACGCGTGAAGTTATTGACTTCGACTCTTCTCTACTTAACATTTACACGAAGTACAAAATAAGTACCATTCGCTTAGGAACACTACTATACTCACAAGAAGTTGTCTTGTTGTCCTTACCTTTCCTTTATTCTTTGTTTGTATATGCAACAATAACAAAGGTTGTAAATTTTGATGAATGATTCGAGCCACTCGAATGACTCATAAGTATTATATGTCTTTTTCTAAATTTATGAAACAGAATGAGTGGGTGTACGAACCCAACATATTTCAAATGTTGTGAGTTTGATGTCAACGTTGTACTCATACTCATTGCAACTTATACTTATAAATCAATGTTCTAGCGAGTACGAATGAATCAGAGTAGTTGAATTTCAATTCTGTTGATTCATTCATATTCGAAATTGCATAAGTGCTTATGAGTAGGTGAAAACGATTCATTGCTGATCTCTGGTACACCCGCTATGCTTTAAAAACGAATCTAGAATTGAACCGATGAGGGGGTCGCAATAGAGATGTATTCGATATTTTGGTGAATTCTCGTTGCTCAATATTAAACTGCCAACAGTGCTGTAAATCGTAAGAATGGTAAGACATGGTTAGAATGCTAGAGATATTCTAGACTTATATCCTAAAAATCCGATAAGTTTTCTATGCCGTATTGCTAGTTCTTTTCCATTTCTCCAAATATTTTCCTTCTATATTTTCCCAAATACGTATTTAAGGCCTAGGGCTAGAAGAGTATCGGAAGTACACAAACTATGATCCTACCAAAATCTTGGGTATAGTTCATATGCATATGCCTATTGACTATGTAATATCTGAATCCACTTTCGGTGCTCATTATATAATGAAAATACAACATAGAGTCTATTTTGACATTCTCCAGAATATCATCCAACCATTTACAGACGCATTCAGATTACACAATAAAGTCGAACGAGTAATCTTATGATTCCCTGCTACCTGCTGATTACTGTACTAAATTATATCCGAAAAGGTTGCCATTGTTCAAATATGGCATCAGAGTATATCAAATACAGATATTCTCATATTTATTGAGTGTAAAGCGGTTAGTAGATCCCTAAGGCTGTCCAAAAACGTTGAACGGACAGCGAGATGTTTAATGTCTAACCTCATATTTCCTGAATACGAGGGCTTTAAAGATATCAACATATCTGGCGCAGTTGCAAAGACTGCAACTGAATTTATACTAACGTTGCCAGTCCTTTAGACAGCTAATAGCCTCTCACAAACTTTACCTAATTCGAAAAGAAAGATGTTACAATGAGGCTACTGTTGTAGAGACCAGACAGGATTTGCCCGATAGAGATATTTGCAGAACAAAATTTTGCTGTAACCGGAAAAGAAACCGTCTTATGATACTTATAAAGGTTTTAACAAGGCACAGTCCTTTGAGTGCACATGCACGAAGACTAGAAAAACCTCACAACGACTGCTTAAGGAGGTGTAATGGCGACATATGCAAATCTGGAACGAAAGACTAATAAGCACCCAAAATTTATTGAATAAAATCAACAGCTTCATAAAACTATCAGGACTATCTGTCGTTCGAAGTCGACTTTAAACTGTAGGTCCCGCCACTTCTGTATAAAATTAACACATGTGAGAAACTGCGGGCTTCTTGTGGACGATTGCTGTGGACTGTCTAATGGTGAAGGTATAGCTCGGGCCATTTTATAGTTACCAGCAGCAACTCGTTTCCTTACCGTTCGCATCTTCCAACTTTCCACCTTTCCTAAAACAGCAGAATGCACTGCATGAGTAGGCGCCATCCCCAGAGTGCCCGTTTTATAAAAAAAAGTATCAGAATGGAATATAGATGTCTTTCAGAAGTTGTAACAGTTAGATGGAATATGTACCATCGTAGTAAAAACATGATCCTATGGGATCCAAGTAAGCTATTTTCTTAACCTAACATAGCATATGACAGATGGCCGTAAAGTGTTAATGTTTTGTATGTCTTATGAAATCGCCATAGTCTAACAGGTACTATCTTGGGATATTAGACGAACCTGTGATACAAAGCCCAGCTTAGACATGCGCAACAAAAATATTTCTTTTGGCGACTTACTTTCTGTAGTATTCTACCGGAAACTCTAAAAGTAAATAAATTTGCCATGAAAAGTTTCTCAAAAATTTGTCGTTTAAACTCTACACACACAACGCGGATGAGCGTTCTGTATATTGCCTTAGATCTTGGAAACCTTTGTAATAGTAGAGGTTGATTCTGGAAACAGTGAATTTTCTGTTCACAAGATTTCATGTACATATTGTACGATACTGTAACACCTCACGCATAAACACACTTTAAATTAATAATGTTTCATGGAATGTTTAGATGAGATATACAGAGAGAGACGTAGAGAGTTTGGACATAGAGAATCAGCATTTTGTTTCTGATTCTGTTGGTGTCGGTGTTGGTATTTGTATTTTATTGACCATTTTCAATCAATTTATTTGCATAAGACGAAATCAAAATATTTAATCTACAGTGTATGTAATATTCAATTATCACTCATTTATTTAATATTTTTTTTTATTTAAAATATTGTGCAGCAATTATAATTTCAATGTTTCAATGTTTCAATATTTCAATATTTCCTTTCTCTTCTTCATAATTATGCATCACTTGAAAAAAGTGGGGGTACTTCTGGTTTTCAAAACTAGACGTTAAGAACATTGAAATTAAATTCGAAAATTAAGTGAATGAATGAAAATAGACTCCCAGATACAGGGTCTCACGGTTAAACAGACCGGTCCCAAACAGAAATTCAAAGAAGCATAAAGCAATTGTATGAGGTTCGTATAATAAAGTTAAGCATCATAAGAGCATAAAAGTAGAGAAGCTATGGTCGTGCCAAATCTTAAGTATATTTTGTCTGAATATAGCTATCGATTACACGATACCTGGACCTGTTATAGGTTCTAGGTTTGAGACGTAAATACAGAATAGATCCTTTTATTACATTACATTTGCCGTTAGAACCACCGTAGAGAATGTTAACATCACATCTAAATTATCCAAGAATACCGGGTGTCTTAGATCTTTATGTTGCTGGGCTTGAGGATTTCAAAGGCTAACAACTAGATCAACGCATTTCCGGGCATCACGGAAAATTTAAATAAGTTCCTACATGAGATGAGCGTTTTTTTGCAGAGAGACAAGCAAACGATCTTACAAAAAAAAAAAAAAACGGTCTCAAAGGCAAGCTAGAATAATAAACTCAACAGACAGATGTGCTTCGATTTGCATATCTAGAACGGAATTTGCATCGAACCTCCCATACAAGGAACCTCCTAGCCGTGATAAGAGGACACTGGCTTCTGGGTATTCATGAAAGAATTCTGAAAATAACTCACAACGACTTTTGCAGAAGCTGCAACGTAAACGAAGTGGAGGCCAGAGATCAGCAATGAATCGTTTTTCCGCTACTCAAGTACTCATGCAATTTTGAGTATGAATGAATCAACAGGATTGAAATTCAACTATTCTAATCCATTCGTAATCGCTGCAACATTGATTTATAAGTAAGTAGCAATGAGTATGAGTACAACGTTGACATCAAATTCGCAACATTCGAAATATGTTTAATTCATACGCCTACTCATTATGATTCATAAATTTAGAAAAAATACTTATAATATTTATAAGCCATTCGAGTGGCTCGAATTATTCATCAAAATTTACAGTCTTTATTGTTGTTGCATATACAAACAAATAAGAAAGGAAAGACAAAGACAAGACAACAAGCAAAGCATACACACAATTTTCTTGTGAGTATAGCAGTATTCGTACGCGAATCATACTTATAATGTGCTTCGTGTAAGTGTTAAGTAGAGACGAGTTGAAGTTAATAGCATCATGCGTATTTTTAAGTATGAATACGACGAGTACTTTCAACTTTGGGTATGGGTAGTATAAGTATGATATCAAAATAAGTAAAAATGCGTATAAGTATCAGAAATTGTAAGTATGACTCGAATCTACTCATCGTTTTGAATACTTATTGCTGATCTCTGGTGGAGGCCACAGAAATGTCATTGTCTGGTGTTGGGTTTATGAGAAAAAGAATTCTTGGACACACAGAATTTTATGGTAAAACATGTCTTGACAAGCGAGATTTGAGTGCTGTAGCACCCAAGTAAACTGTGTTCATTAAAGGCGCTGCCGATTGGAACTAACTTAAGTAATTCTATGGGAATGAAATTAATATTGTGAGTGAACTATGGCTGCATATGGCAAGAGAATGTTTAATACATTTGAGAGAAAGGCCTTTAGCTTACTGTGTCTTGCATTCGAACCAGAAATATGCTACAACCACGAGATATATCTCGTTTTAAGATTGCGATGGTAAGTAACGCATGTGGATGAGAAAAAGATCACAAGAGTATGTTCAAAAGTAAGCGAGAAGTGCTTAAGAGAAGAGGTGCTTGCGATTTATGTCGGACTAATGTTGTTTTAAATTAATACGGCAAGACTTGAATGACGTTAAGGGTGGTTATTACTGCACTTTTCCACCTGCAGGAAGTTATTGATGAGATATTTTTGTATTTCGTTTTGTTCTTTATGTCCTAGATGTGGCTTAAACTAGGGGCTCGTCTCTAATAAGTCAACAAACTATCGCAACTGGATTTAAAATTCTCATGAAATTTTCGCCCCAGTCTAATGGGTAGTGTGCTAGGTTATTAGAGGCAATAAAGCTCGGGTTCGTACCCCAGGTCGGGCATCAAAAGGAAATATGAAAAAATATTTCTTCGTCGGCTTCCTGCATAAAATTTAAAGCATTTTTATTTGAAATTGTTTACTGGGTTATCAGTTAAGCTTTTCTAATTGTCTATTTCACCACACATTGTAAATATTTACTGTAACTGCACATGTTTAAATTATTTATTTCTATGCATTTTAGTATATTTCCCCCGACGCCTCTTCACCCATTATCAACGCATTCGTATGCAAATCCCTTCATTGGCATACTTAATGGTTGAGGAAAAAAAAAAAAAATAGTGGCGGTGAAAACAAAAAAAAAAAAAACAAAAATCACAATAACATACGCTACAGTCCCAGCCGTTTTGACGTCTCATTGATTATGGATGATGCTGGTGGCAACCGACAACAGCAACTGACTGCTGCCGTTGATTTGTATTTTATGTGCGATTTTTCACTGAAAATGAACGCGTAATAGTTTTTATTTTAATTTTTATTTCAATTTTTATTTTTTTTTTATTATTTTCTATTACATGAGTGTGTATGTAATTGCATTTGAAGAGAAATAAATAAAATTTCACATCTGATGCACGGGGTCTACTTTTAATTGTTTTTTTATGTATACATGGACTGTGTGATTTTACCGCTACAGTGGAGCCCAGATAAAAGGAATTTTATTTGCAAATGTTTTGTCAAAAATGTTTTGTTTTATTTCATTACGGATTTCACTAAGCGCAGGAATACGATGCATGAATTCCATCTCTGGAAGTTTATCTTCATAAATTTAAAAAGTCTATCAAATGCACCGGTATGAAAAAAGCTTCAAGATTAAATGCCTCCATAGAAAACATTTCACCGTGTGATAAATGGCAAATTACTGTACCAGGAAATAGAGATTTGAGGAAAACGTAAATTTTCTGTTTTTATTTGAAGAAAACTGTCGGAGAGTTGCAGCGAATACTAGAAGAGAAATATGCCATCAGAATCCATATGCCAGAGATAGTTTCAACGGTTCATAGATAACGATTATGATTTGTGAAATGCAGAACATGGAAAACCATTTAATAAGTTTGAAAACGCCTTATTGCACACAATATTTTAATAAAGATGACCCTTTGAGTGAGAAACAATTGAGAGAAATATTAAATGTTGGACGACAAATAATTTATGGTCATTTAAAAACCATGTTCTAGTAGACAGTATGTTGGCTTAGTTCGAATCCCAGGTCAGACATCATAACGAAAATATGAAAATAATTCTTCGGCGACTTCCCCTCAGCAGATTTCTGGTAAAAACCCCCAGAGTAAATAAAAATTGCCATAAAAAGCTTCTCAAAAATCTGTCCTTCGGAGTCGACTTTAAACTGTAGGTCCCGCCATTCTTGTATAAAATTAAAGCACACAACACGAGTGGTGTGAGAAGCTAGGACGTTGTAAAATGGATCAATTCGACCTCCGGGTACTGTACTTGTCACAGTTGACAACTTAACCTAACCTAAAAGAAATAGGAAGTGTTCAAGTTAGAAAATTTGTGCCTCATGAATTGAATAACAGACAGATGGAAAACCTGAAAAACCACTTGTAAAATTTTTTTTCAAACACACGGTAGAATGTCAATGTGGCATGAAATTATTGCTAAACGGAAATAAATATGTGTTAATGCACTACAACCTTCAAACTTGGCTGCAAACCCAGATCGAATCGGCAGGAAGATAATGCTGGATGTATTGTAGAATCAGAAAGTTAAGGCGTTTAACGATCTCCTAACACCTGATGATAATAAATGTTCAATTTGAACCATATATTTATCGGAAAATAGCCGTAGTGTGCTGGATTATTAGACTATTTTAAGCCACGGTTCAAAGCTTTGTCTCAGCAGATTTCCTTAAAAAATTCTGAGAGTAAGTAAAATTGCCATGAAAAGTTTCTCAAAAATCTGTTCTTCGGAGCCGCTTTTAAACTGTAGGTCCCTCCTCTCATATGTAAAATTAACACTCACAATATAATTCGTGACAAAAGCTAGGTCGTAGTCCGGACTGAAGTCCTTGATCCCTGATGTATTGATCGAAAAATGATCCGAATGCTAAAAGACGGTAGAAACATGACAGTGTACCTCCACGATTAGCAAAATCGGTTTGCGATACAATGAAAGCATTAGGCTGGGAGCTGGTGCGCTACAGGTCGTATTCACCAGACTTTGTACTTTTGGGCTACTGTTGTCACCGATGGAACATGGATTGGCTGAGGACCACTTCGATTTCTATTGAAGGCGTGGTCTTAAAATTATTAAAGTAGGCTGGTGAAGATTAAAACTTCAAGTTCATAAAATGAACTGGGAACAGAAATGTTAAATACGGAAAATTATTCTTGTAAAAGTATTTTTTCGTAAAAACTACTGGTCGTCCAAAGCTATCAGTGTAATAGAGTTTAAGGTCGTTTTGACATGCGGGTTATTTTCTTCATTTTTTCTTTCAACATTTGCTTTTTGGTAATAATACCCGATTTCTTTTTTTCAATTCCGAGTATTCAAATATAATTTCTGACAAAAAAATCAGACAATGACAAACACCCAGAGTCTCTAATGACAATCGAACAGCATTAGCACTTTGATTCTGGCACACTACCAACTAGTCCGTCGAGTCACTTTCAGTCAGACCGGTTAGTGGACTTATGAAGACTAGGCTTTAATACGAATCACACATTGGCTGAATTTCAGCTGATAAGATTTCTAGACAAAAAGAAGGAAGGTTTATTGATGCATGAGGGCTTATGAGGACTAGGATGAATCACACATTGGGTAAAATTCAACTGATAAGATTTCGCGACAAAAAGAAGAAAGGCTTACTGATGCATGTGTGATAATGGGACATCTAAGTTTACCGGTCTATTTGCGTTTTCTTCTCTAAACATTATTTTGAAGTTTTACAGAAATCGACAATATTTTTTTGAAAAATTCTTTTTTTATTTCCATTTTTCCATTCCCTACTGTTTTCTCCATTACAGTATTGCAAAAAAATATTCTTCATCTATTTAAAATGCATAAAATGTCTTTAAATGATTAAAAATCTTTTTATTTATTTTGTTGTTTTGTTGCATTTTTTCATTATCGCTTGTCTAATGTTTGTGAAATGTATCTCGGCATCTGTATCTGTCTTTAATGGACTTTGACTTTGACTGACAGTTATAGTTGTTGTCGGCTTTTAGCTTTAATCATGTTTGTATTCCCCCATAATTTGTTTTTTTCTATTTTTTGCAGTCTATTTACTTTGCTTTTCACTTTTTTCTATGCCGATTCTTTAATAGTTTTTACTTTTCAAGTGCCAACTAGAAACGTTTAATTTATGTTTTCCCATCCTATGCCATCCCAACCTATTCTATACCAAATGCATTTGATTCTTAATTGAAAAACATTTTCAAATGTGATATTGCAAAAACAAACGAACAAACAACAACTTAAAAAAAAAATCTACAACAACAAAGTGTAGAAATGATTTTTAAATGCATTTAAATATAGTGAAACGTGCCAATTTTTACAAATCTTGTAAAAAAAAGTGCTTTTTACACTTGAAACAAATTTTGTATGGAACTTGAAATAAAGTGGGATGAAAAATTGAAATAAATTGAAAATTATAGGGAACTACAAGGGAATCGTGTTATTCAATTAATAGACTTTCTGATTAATACACGCTTTAGTTTCAAAAAGTGTCTGAGCACAAAGAAAAAGTACCAAATTGTTCTGCGCCTTTAGTTTTCAACTGAAGGCACACTTTTATGCTTAAAATTATTTGGCAATAGAAGCATTGCCATTACTTAATAGATATTTGATCTTGGAAGCAAAAAAGGGAATACTAAGGAGTACGCAGAAAGAAATTTTTGGGCCTTTTCAAGACTTTCGTTACTTTGGTTTAGGAAGTAATCTGTCCTTCTTCAAATACGTTTCAATTTTTTTTTTTTTTTGAAAACCACGAACATAAATCACTTAAAGAAATGAAGTGAAATGCGCTTCATTCACCAAAAAACAATAACCAAGCTTGTTCGTGTCACCCGGTAATATAAAAGGGCTTATAACGACCATCTTATTAAAGCCTCATCTGCCACATTACATATATTCACACATACGTATGTACATAATTGTTCAGGAATACAACCTAGTTTCGCACACCACGTCTACTACAGTTTAAATCCCACACCGAACGACAGATTTTTGAGAAACTTTTACTGGCATTTTTATTTACTCTCGAAGGATTGGTCTACTGAGAGGAAGTCATCGAAGAAATATTTCTTCATAATTTTTTTTTGTGAAGATGTCTGACCTGAAGTAAGATCCATGGTCTCACATCTAATAAGCCAATATACTGCCCATTAGACTACAGCGACATCATATGTTAGTTGTCCTATATTCAGACTATATTGTAAAGTTACCATGGAAGGATAAACGTCATCGAAAAATCATTTTCAACGATGAGGTCCTTTTCAGAGATCAGCAACACGTATTCAAAACGATAAATAGGTTCAAGTCATACTAATAATTTCTAATACTTATAGGCATTCATATTTATTTCATAGCATACTCATACTACTCATACTCAAAGTTGGAAGTACTTATTGTATTCATACTTATCAATACACACGATGTTATTGACTTCGACTCGTCTCTACTTAACATTTACACGAAGCACAAAATATATATTATTCGCGTACGAATACTACCATACTCACAAGAAGTTTGGGTGTATGCTTTGTTTGTTGTGTTTGTCTTTCCTTTCTTCTTTGTTTGTGTATGCAACAACAACAAAGGCTGTACATTTTGATGAATGATTCGAATCACTCGAATCACTTAGGAGTATGTATAAGTATTTTTGTAAATTTATGAATCAGAATGAGTAGACGTATGAATCAAACATATTTCGAATGTTGTGAGTTTGATGTCAACGTTGTACTCATACTCATTACTTACTTATACTTATAAATCAATGCTGTGGCAAGTACGACTGAATAAAAGTAGTTGAATTTCAATTTTGTTGATTCATTCATACTCAAAATTACTTATGAATAGTGGAAAAACGGTTCATTGCTGATCTCTGGCCATTTCTAGATCAATGGGTGTTATGTGAAGAAACAAAAGTGTCGAATTCTCCATGATATCCATTCACATGGGATTGAAGAGAGTTCAGTGCGCCAAAAAAGTCACTGCTTGGTGTTGATTTTGGGCTGACGCAGTCACCAGTCCTTATATCTTTGAAAACGATGTATGCACGGCCATCAGTGGTAATTAGAGAAAAATCCTGCACAAGGTCTTCGTTTCAGTGCCAGTTAGAGATGATTTCCACATCCAATCCAAAATTGGATTTAAGAAACGAAGGTGACGAATTCTCCAGGCTATCCATCCACACGAGATTGAAGACAAAAAAAGTCATTGTTTGGTGTTGATTTTGGGTTGACACAGTCACCAGTCCATATATCTTTGTAAACAATGTATGCACGGCCATCAGTGGTAATTCGAGAAAAATCGTACGTATGATATTCGTTCCTGTGAGAGTTAGCGATGATTTCCACATCCAATCCAACATTGAGTTCTATGAGCTCCTTCATGATATAGACGTTGTGCAGCGTATTGACACCCAGCAGCTGCGCTGACACGTCCGTGTCCTTCAAATGGATTAGGATACTCCGGCGAGACGGGTATTTCATACGGGGAAAGTCGGCGAATATGACGACCTTGTTTGTGTTGGAGTCGCCTTGGTCTAGTAGGTAGTGTGCTGGCTTATTAGACGTAAAGCCAGGGTTCGAGTCCCAGGCCAGACATCAAAACAAAATTCAAAAAGTATTTTTTCGACGATTTCTTCTCAGCAAATTTCTGGCAAAAACTCTGAGAGTGAATAAAATTGCCATGAAAAGTTTTTCAAAAATCTGTCGTTCGGAGTCGACTTTAAACAGTAGGATCCCGCCACATATGTATAAAATTAACACACACAGCATAAGTGGTGTGAGAAACTATGTCAATAATCCTGAAGGCTTGTAATGACCAATTATGTATGTATGTGCTTGCGTTGGAAGTACCACTTCAAGGAAGCCCTGCCATCGATTGCCAACAGGCGTAGGCACCCGAGAAGCATAGGCGCCTTGAAGGATTTCTTAACGCGTGTCGAATACCGTTAATCGGCTTGTTATTGACCAATTAAGTAAGTAAGTAAGTAAGATTATCAATATATTTTAGCCTGTATTGGATAATTTGGACACTAATATTTCATGAGGTTTTAACTGGAAGGCGCTATCTGCCACACAGTTCATACCACATTGAACAAGCGATTTAAGAGCATGTTTATTTCCACCGATATCGTGTGATTCGAAATGTACCTTTAAATTAGGCTAACATTGTAGCTCGTCTTCATGTAACTTTCTTTCCTACTTTTAACTCTGCTTCATAAAAGAAAATAATTTCAACCCAATACCACACCCACTTAAGCACCGCATTTTTTTTGTTTTCTTCGCTTCGTGTTATGTTCTCCTCTTTTTGTTGAAGTTCCTTTTTTTATTTTAACAGACTTTTAAAATGTAAATTATTGCTAAAGCAACATAATAATTTTCCTATTGTTAATTTTATCCATAATTTATGATACTTTATGGCCGAAAGATAAAAAACAAAATGAAACACCTAACAGCGAAGGAGAATGGAATACAAGTATAAAGCAGCAGCAGCAGAAGTTAAGAGCCAAAAAAAAGGAAAAAAAGTAGAGGAGGGAAATTTTTATACAAATTATTACACAATTACCTTCAATAACAATGGCGAAGAGGCCTCTTTTAACAGTTTTCTTTATCTTTTTTTCTTTTTTTTTTTGTTTTTGAAACTGTTGTCCAACGCTGTGTAATTTCTTTCGTATTTTTTCACAGTGCCTTAGTTACTTTCATTCAAGTGTTGACCACTTTAAGAAAATTTCTCTAAGCATTCGGCGTTTTCTCTTTTCTTTTAACAATTTGTATACTTTGTCTGTTACCTGTTTTCTTACTTAGAGTCCCACCTTTTGTTGTTCACTTTAGCGGCAAGTGCAGTTGGCTAAGACAGCAACAATAATACGAAAAGCATTATTGAAACCACCTCATTTATGGTGGGTGCTTGATAAAAAAAGACAAAAAAAACAAAAACAAAAAAAAAAAAAACGCAAATGCCCATAACCTAAGTTTAATTTGGTTATAATGGTGACAGTGGGAAACAAAATAGGAGTAACAAATTTTACTGTTATCAAGTATTCCTATAATTAACCATTAAAAGGGCTGGAGTCTACATCTACCCTACATTTGCTTATTTGTAAGAGTTGCCGTAGTCTAGTAGGTAGTGTGTTGGCTTACTCGACGTAAAAGCCCAGGTTCGTATCACAGGCATCATATTTTTTCGTTGATTTCCTCTCAGGAGATTTCTAGCAAAAACTCTAAGAGTGAATAAACCTGTCATGAAAACAGTTTCTCCAGAATCTATCGTTCCGAGTCGACGTTAAACAGTTAAAGCACACAACATAAGTGGTGTGAGAAGCTAGGCCGTAATCCTGACTAAATGGTTGTAATGGCCAATTGTGTATGTCCCAGGCCAGACATCAAAATAACAAATACAAAAAAGCACATTTGCACACAACAAACTGTCAAACTGTTTTGTTTAATCGATTAAACCTACTTCTGCAGCTCTATGTTCAATGTACTCACGCGACTTCTAAAAGGTCGTGAGCTTTTAAGTGCATTAATCTAGGACAATTCTTGTAATATCCCTTTATGGTTTCCTACGGGTCTGTGCTATCGACTGTCCACTTACGAGTGTGGGTTCCCTGTTTTAAAGAAATGTGTTCTGTAGCAATTGAGAACTTCTCTTTGCTAATATGCGTAGCGTTATAATATATCAATATTTTGCTTGGACAACGATTACAAAATATTGAATCATACTGACATAATTTGGTACTGTCTTCCATATTCCCTTTCCAGTCATCAGTATGAATAGCTCTGGTGCATCGATGTGGGAATTATATGGCATGTGAACTGTTCCACATGCGTGTTTATATCCCGAAGGACACTTGAACAAGTGACAAGCTCGTGAAATAAATTGCCGGGTACTACAGCGACACTAAATCCCACGACTGCTGGATTTAAACCCATTGCACATGTCAGTGAACACTAGAGCTGGCACCAGCTACCTTAACTATCCTCTGGACAGACTATGATTTTATGAAATGATTTGTAACAAGACATGTAAAGGCTACAGTAATCCCTCGATATACTTCGTAGAATGTACTAGAGAAAGGCGACGTAAATCGAAAAGACATAAATCGAATTTTCAAGAACCCATACTATCAGATGCACTTTTCACGGCATTTTATTTACTCTCAGAGTTTTTGGCAGAAATCTGCTGAGAAGAAATCGCAGAAGTAATACTTTTTTGTATTTTATTTTGATGTCTGGCCTGGGGCTCGAACCCTGGGTTTACGTCTAATATACCAACACACTAGACTACGGTGACTTTGACCTTCCCAATACTGTACGTATTAATCAGTGCTCTTATAATCAAAATGTGATTTTAAAGTTAATTGTGTTTGAGGGAAAGAGAAGAGAATTTGTTCGCATATTTTTATGGAAAACTCGACTGTTTTATAAAGCATAGGTTTTTGATGTAAATTGTCTAGTGTTGCTGTTGCCATATTGTCTAATAATAATAATATTCAGTGTCTTGTCGTTGCCACAATTTTTTCTCTCACTTTTCAGAAAATTTTTATCCATTTTTTTTTCTCTTTTTTTTGTTGCCATTTTAAATTGTCAACTTTGCGGCTACAAAAGTTAAGTTTTCTCTCCTATTTGTTAGACAAAAAATTCTTGCGTTGGCTGCTGGCAACTGGTACAAACCAAACAGACAGATTAGACAGTTTTAAACAGTTACTTGGCTTTCCTATTTAATTCTGGTCTCTTTTTTTATTATTAGTTTTCAGTGTCTATGGCTTAAAAGTCTACTTGCGCTGCTAGACAAGAGTGTAATTTATGCACGAAATAATTTTTACATTTGCAATCAATGACAATTGACACGATATTTCCTTATATGCCGGCCTCTTAAACGATAATTTATAGATTTTTGACTGCGTTTTAACGCAATTACCGACTGAATATGTCACAAAGTTTATCTCGACTTTTTTCCATTTTTCAATTCATTCAAGTCTTTAGTAGTCTCTGTAGTCTTTATATGGTGCTTCGAGTGGGTAGCAGTACAGTCGGTGCAGTGCAATGTCAAAAGTTTTATAAGATAAGGTCGACGTAGATATATTGTAAATGGAATTTGATTTTTTTTTTTTTTTGTTGTTATAACTACAGTCGCCGTAGGCTAAGAAGTAGTGTGTTAGCTTATTACAAGAATGATAAACTATAGATAACGCCTTCCGCATGATTTCCCGTTAGATGCCGTAGTTGGGCTATTTAAAAGGTTCCCAAGTCTTTTTCATATGGGAAAATGAACATTTCTTTTGAAAAATGTATGCACTACGTCAAAGTAGTTGGCAGCCCTACAATATAACTTACATTATCATTAGCCAATGCAGAGAAAGTTTTAATTTTGTGTGCGTGATGGAGTAACTTTAGTTTATCATTCTTGGCTTATTAGACGTATGGCCATAGTTCTAAGCGCAGTTCAGATATCTCGAACGATACGAAATATTAAAAAATATTTCGACGACTTCCTCTCAGCAGTCTTCTGGCAAAAACTTTGAGAGTAAATAAAATTGCCATGGAAAATTGCTCAGACATTATAAGTTCTGCCACTGGTGGATAATATTAACACACACAATATGAGTGGTGCATTAATGCATTTCAAAAGTAGACACCTTAGCAAATATTAGGTACATATTTGGTAGGGGATTGGTGGGAAAGAGGAACATAATTCAATATTGCAAAATAGATGGATGTAGTGAAGTGTAGTGATTGAAGTAATTGTTCAATTAGAGTGAAAGGTAAAAATTGTTTTTCTTCAAATGATTACTCCCGATTGCCTTATGAACCCAAAGAGAATAATGTCAATAGGAGGACGATGTTTAAAAAGTAGTATGAGTGCCCTGGTAGTCTAGTGGGTAGTGTGCTAGGCTATTAGTGTGAGGGTCGTGGGTTCGATTCCCACCAGAGGCTCTGGTCTGTGACACTACACCGGGCATATGGTCGAAGTTACTCAGCTCGTACATGAATATAATATAATTTGTAATTGTATTGTAATTCTTAAATAAATAAATAAAAATAAAATAAAAAAAGTAGTAGGGACTCAATGAAGCACTGCCCCAGCCCGCACGGTCGATTTTATTGGAATTTGGAAAATAATTGAGCAAGTAGAGGTAGAACGAGCGAGGTAGCCGCAAAAACTAAGTAAAAATATTGTCATGAAAAGTTTCTCAAAAAAAAATCGGTCGTTCGGAGTCGACTTTAAACTGTAGGTTTTTTATGTACCCAGAAATCTGCTAGAGGTAGTCATCGAAAAAATATTTTTTTTGTTTTGTCTGGGTTTTGTTTGTGGGTTTTTTGTTTGTCTGGGTTTTAAACCCTGGCTTTACGTCTAATAAGTCAGACACTACCCACCAGAGTACGGCGGCGACAAAAGACTTTACGTCTAATAAGTCAGACACTACCTACTAGAGTACGGCGGCAACAAAAGTAAAAAGTACGTTCTAAAAAGTAAGTAAAAGTAAAAAGTACTTTCAAAATAACTAAGTAACAAAAAGTACCGTTTAAAGAATGCCTATGTATAATATACTTTTGAAATTAGCAAAAACAAACTTTTGGAAAAGTATTATGCTGTAGGGTGTACGTCAGAATTTTATAACTCAGTGTACAAACGGTAATGTTAATGCTAATTTGCTGAACACGTTTACAATTTTATTTAAAGAAAATCAGCGCAAATATCTTTTATGTTCACTTAATTTATTTATTTTAAATATTTTTTTCTTAACAGTTTCATATTTTTATTATTCTTGTTGCTACAGGGTATTTCATGTTCGAGTGTGTGGTTTCCTTTTTTAATTTTATGTGAAGATTTTTGTAAATTCTTTTTCATTCGAGTCAGAAAATTTTATTGTAGAATTTATTGCAACTCGACAAATATTTGAAATACATACAGGGTGGCTGATATATAATGCAACAAAGTAAAGCGCTATATTTTTTTTAATTTTATTGCTCAAAAGCAAAAAATGTTGGAAATAACATAAAATTTTAGAACCAGTTTAGATTTGTTCGAATTGGCCAAGTTTGGAACGAATTATGGCCTTCAAACGGCCGACAAGGCCATCACAGGCTGCACGAAAGTGGCTCTGCGGTATTTTGGCCTATTCCAAGCGAAGCGCAGTCTTGAGATGATCGACATTTTTTTAGTGAGAACCTTACTCTCCAAAATGCCCCCAGCGCAAAAGTCCAACGGATTGAGATTCGGAGATTTTGGTGGCCATTGAGCAGTAAAGATTAAGCGACGTACCTCCTTTTTAAGCCATTTTTGGTTGACATGTGCTGAGTGCGATGGTGCTGAGTCCTATTGGAATGTCCATGGTCTGGGGCCGAAATGTTTGTGTGCCTATGGCTTCAATACTGCCTTTAAAACATTTTCCCGTTAATATATGGCATTTATTTTGACCCCAGGTGGAAATTTTCAGCTGACTTCTGTGGCAAGTAAGCCCGATCATTTTGTTTGTCTACAAACCGCTCAATTTGGAATGGCTTCTCATCGGAGAAAACCAAATTCGGTAACTTGCCACTTTTGTGCAGACGAAGTAGCTCCTTGGCTCTTTCCAGTTTAACTTTCTTCTTGTCGATCGGTGAGCTCTTGCACTTTTTGGAACTTCAATGGCTTTAGTCCAAGCGCATTTATCAACATGTGTTGCATCCGTCCTCGCAATATGTTCAGCTCGCGAGCAATTTTTTTACCAGTGCGGCGTTGATTTCGATCAAATTTCGTATCATTTCTGGTGTTATTACTGTTTTTTTCGTCCAATTTTTGGACGCGATGTAACACTGCCGGTATCATGGTAACGAGCAATGGTACGAGAAACAAAAGATTTATTCACATTGAAATGCTGGAGGGCTCTAACGATAGCCCTCTGTGTTTTTCCAGCAAAATATAAAGCATTCATAAAGACTATCACGCTTGAATTCCATCATGAATAACCTTTTTTCTGAATGCAATAGATCAAAATGCTATTGTAAGCTTGTAAATAATGAAATGAACTGTCACTGGAATAAATCTGTTAGCTGTCAGACGAGCGGTTTACAAATGATAACAACCTGAAGTTGGTTGCAGTACATATCAGCCACCCTGTACAATGAAGTTCCTTGCCTAACTGTTGGACTGTTGTTGCCACGTTTCAAAAAATTGTGAACATTTATTGAAAACGGAAAATCAATAAGTGTAGGACGGTAATATTTCTGCTTTTTTGTTTTCCTTAAAAAATTTATACAAACTTGACGACCTTCACTAAGGTCGTCCATAATTGTTGGATATTTATTTAAAGGAAACTTCAACTTTAAAGACCATGTTATAAAGAAACTAACAAAACCATTATATTTTAGCTGCTCTATCGCATACATATGTATGTGCTTTAATGTGTGTGCTTTAATTTGTTCACTGATAGGACTGCAATTAATAAACTTTTTATGCGATTTTGTTTTCTGTTCTTAACTTGTTTTTTTTTTTTTAAACTATTATTTCAGTCGGTTAAAAATATAAAAATAATCATAATTTGTGTTATGGTTGTTAAATAATTCTGTAAAAATATTACGATAATTTCATAAAAAAAAAAAATTATAAAAAAAAGTCCAGCTGTGTTTAATTTAATGGAATATTAAAGAGGTTTTTTTTTATTAATTGTTGTTTTAATGGATTTATTAAATATTGTCCTGAATATGAATATTTAAAAGCGTTTAATTTAAGAAAAAAAAAAAAAAATATATATTTTATTCAAGCATGTTTAAAAACATTTAATTTAATTTTATTTTACTTGAAGTAAAAAATCAATAATAAAGATAAGCTCTAGGCAAAATGGAATGGAAAGAAAGTACCTTTTTAAGGCAATAAGTATTTTTAAAAATAATAAAGAAATATTGTTAATAATCTACACGACAGTCAGGGTATTTAAGTAATAAAGAGTTCTATTAGGCCTCTTAACATAACAGTACATAATTTCGAAATTTCGAGACTTATTTGTCTCATGTTCTATCAGAAGCAAATGTCGCCGTTGTCTAGTAGGTAGTGTGTTGGCTTAGTAGATGTAAATCCAGGGTTCGAGCCCCAGGCCAGACATCAAAACAAAATACAAAAAAGTATTTCTTGGACGATTTCCTCTCACCAGTTTTCTGGCAAAAACTCGAAGAATAAATAAAATTGCTATGAAAAGGTTTTCTCAAAAATCTGTCGTTCGGAGTCGACTTTGAACTGTCTAAAATTAACACACATAAAATAAGTGGTGCGAGAAACTAGGTCAATAATCCTGACTGAAGGGTTGTAATGACCAATTATGGATGTATGTATACCAGAGATCAGCAATGAATCGTTTTTCCGCTACTCATAAGCACTCATGCAATTTTGAGTATGAGTGAATCAACAGAAGTTGAAATTCAACTACTATGATTCATTGGTACTCACTACTGCATTGATTTATAAATATAAGTAGCAATGAGTATGAGTACAACGCTGATATCAAACTCACAGCATTCGAAATATGTTTGATTCATACGCCTACTCATTCTGATTCATAAATTTAGAAAAATACTTAAACATACTTATAAGTGATTCGAGTGATTCCAATTATTTATCAAAATTTACAGCCGTTATTGTTGCTATACAAATAATGAAGAAAGGAAAAACAATGTAAACAAGCAAAGCATACACACAATCTTCTTGTGAGTATAGTAGAGTTCGTATGCGAATCATACTTATTTTGTGTTTCGTATAAATGTTAAGTAGAGACGAGTCGAAGTCAATAACATCATGCGTATTGTTGAGTATGAATACGACAAATACTTCCAACTTTGAGTATGAGTAGTATGAGTATGATATCAAAATAAGTATGAAGTTATAAGTATGACTCGAACCTACTCATCGTTTTGAATACTCTGATGGATACCTATCAGAAGCAACATTCAATAGATAGCTTCAACAAATCAGAGATACCAATTTTGTTGAGAGGAAATAAAAAGCATGGAAGACCGCCAAAAAATTTGAAGACTGCGAAGTGCTTACAATATTGGATTATGATGCCACTTTGGGTCACAAAATATTTACAGAAAAGTGAAATGTTGCACGTGCACCTGAATTGAATGACAGATAGGATGGAAAGCCGATGTGAAATTTTTCATTCAGTCCCAAACAATTGGCAGAAATATTAAATGTTGCATAATAAATAATTTCATATTACTTCAAAGCTACGGGAAAGAACCAAAAGTGGAATACCTAAAGTTATATCTTTAAAAGCACAATAGAAAATCAGTGTTGAATTGAATTTTCACAATTATAAACATTGAAAATCATGGATTAACTTGGGAGAGCCCTCAACTTCGAGTGCAAAACTACTTAAAATCATTAGGAGGAGAATGTTGAGTGCCTGGTGGTACCAGGAAGGTGTCGTCTACCACGAGCTCCTAAATTCTGATAAATATAGATCAAGCCATTAATCAAATGATCAATTTGAACGACGCACATATCGATAAATGAACAGAATGGGCCACAAGACATGGCAAGGTAACTTTGCAACATGGCAATGCATCAGCGCACAATGTAAAACAAGTTCAGGATATAATGAAAGCATAACGGTGGGAGCTTGTACACTACCCGCTGTATTCACTACATTTGGATACTATTTGTTTTTATCGATGGGATATGAATTAGCTGTTCCCTATAAGGATGTCGGAAATTGAGTGACTACTTGATTTGTTTCCTTTGGAATCCACAAATTGCCTGAAAGATGGAAAAAGTGTGTAGCCTGGTAAGGCCTATAATTTAAAAAAAAAATGTTTTTACTTTTGAGGGCTTTATATGAACCAATAAACTGTTACATCTTACCGGTACATATGGTGATTAGATGGATAGTGCAAATCTTTTCGATAAGACGTACCTGAAAAGAAAAAAAAAAACAATTTTGTTAAGAGTTTTAAACATTTCAAAGCATCAAATTAATATCAAAGGTCAAAATCCAAATTAAACAACATTAAATATGAAATTTAAAATATTCTACCGAAATCCCTAACATTAATTACATGGTGCGACAGTGAAAATACACCCGAGTAACTACATAGTCCACGTTGTTCAGTTAGTTGATTAGAACTGAAAAATATTTCCCGAACCCTTTAAACTTGTTTTATTTGACAAAAACAGTTTTTTTTCGACTTTACGCACAAAATTCTGGATTACTCAAATATTTCTTAACCGATTTCCAAAATTTAAATCTTGTTGGAAAGGGGAGATGCGGACTTTTAAAAAGTTATAATTATATATATTCTTTGAGTTAATATACTATGAAATTTGATGAGGTAAATTTGGTAATATTCGAAATTTTTTCATATTTTTTCCAGTTTATCCGTTCAAAGGAGCAAAATTTAATAAAAAAAATATAAGGACAAGAGATAATATTCTTAAAGTCTTTTCTCTTGTGAAGAGATTGAGTCATTATTTAATCAAATCCGACAAAAATTGCCGGAGTTATAGTAGCAAACCTTACTTATAAAATATGAAATAATTGGTAACATTCTGATAGTGCATTATCTTGCGAAGTGATTGACATTTTGTTTGATCAAATCGGACAAAAATTGCCGGAGTTATTATTTGAGTGATATTTTCTATATATGACATCTCATCAAATGAACTTTTACTTCAAAGATTTTCAGAATTTTTGATGGATTTTGATTGATTATCACAAAATGTGACAATTTCACGTTTGCACGAGACTTCCAGAAGTCAACTAATGTATGTGTTTTTTGGGGAATATTATTATTTTTCTTTGCGATGACTTGGGCCATCTTCTGATGTTAGCTCAAACTTAGAATTGATACATTTTCCGATAAAAAATCAAGATCCATCAAAAATTCTGGAAATTTTTGAACCAAAAGTCCATTTGATAGGATCACATATATAAAAAAAATCACTCGACTGTTAGACTCTTTAAATAATAACTACGAAAATTTCTATCCGATTTGATCAAACAAAGTGTCAATCTGTTCGCAAGATAATGTACTTTCAGAATGTTACCAAATATTTTATATTTTTTAAATAAAGTTTGCTATTATGAACGGACAAACTTGAAAAAATATGAAAAAAATTCGCGGTTTCCAAGTTTAGCTGAGCAAATCTCTAAGCATTAAAGCCAAATAATAGATATATGTATACCGTTTTAAAGCTCCATCTCTCCCCTTTTCGACAAGACTTAAATATTGGCAATCGGGTCAGAAGTATTTGAGTAATCCAGAAATTTGTACGTGAAGTCCAAAAAAAAAAAAACAGTTTTTTTTAAATAACAAAAGTTTGGAGGGTTCGAGAATTATAAAAAAAAATATTTTTGTCATTAGCCGGGTGTATTTAATTTTTTTTACTTCATCGCAGAGTGTTATTATTTCAAATATTAAGAAAAAAAATCTTTAATTGTTGCAAAATTCTCGGTTCATTGTTCTGGACGTAACAATAATTTACAATTGTTTCTCAATGTACATTTGACTAAATTATTTCCAATTACTCATAACTCATCCTGCCTCAATGTTTTTCTATAAATAAACAACAGGTTGTTTAATATTTCCGGTTTCTGGCCTTAGAATATTTGCAGAATTTTCCATTCTTGAAATCAACACCTGTTATGCATATTCATTCATTCATTCATTCGGTCATTCAAACACTAGGTTTACATTAGCATTTTTGCATTTTTAATTCAAATTTTGTTTTTTGAATTTCGTATTTACCGTTATTATATCATCCATCGGCAATATGTTTGATTTTTCAAAATTATACTGAAATAACAGTTAGTAATAAAAATAACAGTTATAACAACACTAACAACAATAACAATATAACAGTATTTTAAATGTAAATACCTTTAGAAATATAATAACGCCTCACAGTTAAAAACAATTTAAAAACAGTAGCGGACGGGTAAGTAAGTGATTTGAAAATTTTTATTTATTTTTTTAATGTTTAATTATCGTGTGTATCGGTGGTATATCGAGTCGAAATTCATACGGAATTTCGCATAAAAATGTGAAAATTATGCAGATAGTATTTGTTGTATTCTGTTTTAACAACTAATTACCGACTATTAAATCTGTGTGAGTGTGTGTTATGTGTTGCTGTATATTTGCATTAAATTAGGTAATGATTACCAGTTTCAACTAGCCATTGCAGTGGCTTTTAACTGTCTACTGAAAGACAATTGCCCATATGTATATGCCTTCCTCAATAGCATCACCTTACTTACATATTGTAGGGCAAAGTCTTTTACTTTTCAGATTCTCTGTGATTTTTGAAATTCTTCAAAATCACCTTAACTTAACACTACACCTACCATGAACGAATCAAATGACCCATTTAGAACTTTTTGTCAGAATTTCTTGAAAATAACATTATCACATCGCGATTTGCCTTCACGACTTTTATTACAAAATACGTCGAATGTGTTTTCCAAGATTCACTCTTCTCTTGTTAATTTTTTTTACCGAGAAATATATGTAATCTACGTTAAATACCGCAAGGGGTCATTTGACCCCCTTTGGTAGGAATAGGAATACATGAAGTATCGGTAGGTTTAGTGTTAATATTTTTGCTCCTCAAAACACTCACGGACCAGCTGGACAAACTTTTTAATATCGACTCCGGCATTTTGCTCTTAGACTTTTTGCTAAAAAGGTGTTAGAGAAAGTCACTGAATATGTAATATATTTTCACATTTAATTTTTTCAAGATATCGGAGCCAGGGATAATTTTTCCACAAAGAATTTTGTTCAAAATGATGGAAGCTGCAGCGTTAAGTTTTACTCCTTAAACCTGGTAGGCAACCTATACCAGCCCTGATCATGCAGCCTTTATCGTGCATACTCACTGTTTTTTTTTTTACTTTTTGATTGTCCAACGCGAATAATATCAGAAATAAATTTTTGCAGTTGTGTGGGAGGTGGGCGTGGCAGTGGCCTAATGTCGCTCATTATTTTGGGCTTAGTTGGTTTAGTACCACCTTGTACCAAAATACATAAGTCTAGCATAATTTTTTTTTCCAAATTATTTAATTCCGTCTCCCTAGGATAACTAAATCGTACTCTTTGCATTGTTTGGGCGGATAAGACCTCCAGGTATATCTTGAAAACTAGGTTGGTCTCTTCGATAGGTAATCGCAGTTCCGTAGAGATATATTTATGACTGTTATCATTAGGTTTGTGAAACTAGGATAAAATTCTGAATCTGTTGAAATTTTTCGGCATACCTGGCTACCAGAGATCAGCAATAAATCATTTTTCCGCTACTCATAAGCACTCATACAATTTTGAGTATGAGTGAATCAACAGAATTGAAATTCAACTACTCTGATTCATTCGCACTCGTTACAACATTGATTTATAAGTATAAGTAGCAATGAGTATGAGTACAACGTTGACATCTAACTCACAACATTCGAAATGAGTTTGATTCATACGCTAACTCATTCTGAATTCATAAATTTAGAAAAATACTTATAAGTAATTCGAGTGGCTCGAATTATTCATCAAAACTTACAGCCTTTGTTGTTGTTGCATATACAAACAAAGAAGAAAGGAAAGGCAAAGACTACAAGCAAAGCATACATACAATCTTCTTGTGAGTATAGTAGTGTTCATATGCGAATCATACTTATTTTGCGCTTCGTGTAAATGAGACGAGTCGAAGTCAATAACATCATGAGTATTGTTAAGTATGAATACGATAAGTAGTTCCAACTTTGAGTATGAGTAGTATGAATATCATATTAAAATAAGTATGAATGCCTATAAGTATCAGAAATTATGAGTATAATTTGAATCTACTTATCGTTTTGGATATTTGTTGCTGATCTCTACTGGGTACTTACCATGGATAGGTAGTCAGCGTAAAATTATAGAAATAATAACAAGTAATTTATTTATAATTCTTTTACTAACCTAATTATTGGTCATTACAATTATTTAGTCAGCAGTATGACGTCACAAAATCCGTTAATGCGTTAATTTTATTCATGAACGGCAGTACTTGCCGATAAAGGTCAACTGCGAATGGCGGATACAAGTCGCCGTGGTCTAGTATGTAGTGTGCTGGCTTATTAAACGTAAAGCCACATTTCGAGTCCCAGACCAGACATCAAAATATAACACTGAAAGTAGTTTTCCTGCAATTTCTTTTCAGGAGATTTCTGGCAAAAGCTTTGAGAGTAAATAAAATTACCATGAAAAGTTTTTCAAAAAAATGTCGTTCGGAGTCGACTTTAAACTGTAGGTCCCGCCACTTATGTATAAAATTAAAACACTCAACATAATTAGTGTGAGAAACTAGGTCAATAATCCTCACTGAAGGGTTGTAATAACCAATTGTATATGTATGTCCGAATGGCGGATTTAAGCAACTTTTAATGCCACTTTCATTTTACATTACAGAGTAGTTTGCACCAGACTCCTGAAGGGAACCCGTCAAAAGACATACTCCTCTAATATTTCGTTTTATTCGTGATGCCTTAGCAGGGTTTTGAACTATAGGACTCTCGTCTAATAAGCACAAAATACTATCTATCTGACTACGGCGACTTCATTTCGTTATTTTTCATTTTTAAAAGACAAAACCTAACTATGGTATTCGAGCTCCGCTAGTTCGGCAACAGTCCCTTTAATTATTTTCAATAAAACTGTTGTCATATTCAGTTTATGTTGGCCTAATAAAAACGTATTACACGATATTATTTTTAATTTATTCTCGAATAAATTTTGTTTAATTTGTAGTGGCTTTAAAAAGGGCAGTGCAGCAGCTAATTGCTGATTGTCACATTTGTGGTACAAAATCTGATTAAATACTCGATGGTTAGTTGCATAATTCACTATAATAAAATGCCAATGGGAGCCTATGCATTTAAATTTTCAATCCAATTAAACTATTGGCTTAGAAGAGGTTATTTTATTATGACAATAAATAGAAGTAAATTATAGAATTGCTTTGGAGAGCTGCTCTCGAATATGGGCATATGGAGGAAGTTTGTTTCACAAATATTTTTTAGTTTAAATTTTTTAATTGAAAGAAATTTCTTATTGCCTATTCGATATTTAAGGCTTTAAATCATTTTTTTTTTCACAGTGTAAATTCGTCTCTCAGGTGTTGTAGCCGTATGACCTACTGCTGCCTTTCGATGTCTGTTTAAATTTAAATTAAAAAGAAATGAAATAAATTTGAAATGTTTTTATCCTAATACTTGTGCTAATGAGCAAAAAGTTGTTAATTTAAATTAATATGGAGAAAGGTTATTGGCAATAAACAAACAGACAAACAAAAAAATATTCCTGATAATATAACATTTCAACAAAAAAAAAACTTCATACAATCAAAGCCAAATAGAAAGCGGGCTATAACTGAAAAAAACTTTCTGTCGACCATTTTTTTTTTAAACTTTCTATTAATTATACTATGTCGTATATACAGTCAACCATCCTATAAGCGCGGTACTCTCAGAACGCGGTTTCATATAACGCGGGGCTGAAATTGCGACAGTCCTTCTATAACGCGGTACTCTTATATCGCGGTTTGCGTTCAACTTCATTGATTGATGCACCCACCTCAAATGCATTGCATAAGGAAAATGCATGGGTAGCCGAATCTCGATTTACGAGATGTGAAAAAAGGTCTAAATTTGGCTAAGCAATTGGAACTTTATTTCAATTCAAACTGATCATTCAACGGTGCGCAGCGCAAAGTTTAAAAGAGAGCTAAGAAAATGCTTAGCTCCTTATAGTGAGGTTTTAGTGGAGTTAGAGAAAAAAACTACAATTGAAAAACAATGAACGAAGATGAACCAAATGGGGATAAATATTAAAAAATTACATTATTTTAAAAGTCTTTCTTAAATTTGTTGGAAACCAGTATTTTAGTTAAGTTTTCATTTCATTTTTGTTTATCAATCCTTATATGAACTCTTGAATTCAATAAAAATAATTTATAATTCATCTTGCCTTTTGTATTTCTTGGTCTCCATAGCGCGGTTTCCATATAACGCGGTAGACGATTTCCATAGAAAACGCTACGAGTTAGCCTAGTTTGTACCTGAAATCCGAGTTTCTTATAGCGCGGTTTCCATATAACGCGGTACGCACTCACCGCGTTATAGGAGGGTTGACTGTATATGTATGTATGTAGTTTAATATTACATGAAACGCTCGAACAAAACGAAATTTCTGATTTCTAGCCAAAACTCTGAGATTAAATAAAATCGCTATGAAAAGATTTTAAAAATCTGTCATTCGGAGTCGACTTCAAACTGTAAGTCCTGCCAATTATGTAAGAAATTATCACCTTACAACTTAAGCGCTATGAGAAGCTATGCCGTAATCCAGACTGAAGGGTTGTAATGACCCCTAACAGTAATTTCAGTGGAGTTTTTAATTAGACACTGAACTTACTGTTAAGGACAGTTCTTGCTTAAACACATACATACAACTGATTAACAATTTGTTCAGATACACACGTTACGCATTTTACGGGTGACGTAGTCATTAAGGAATTTGTCATTATCAAACATTTTGTTGTCACTAAGGCTGTCAAATTAGTTGTCAAGTCTGTTTTGCTAAATTACCATATACGGCCATAGACGACGATTAGGTTTTATCAGTGGAGTCTGGAGCATCTAAAAATCTTGCACTATTTTTTACTGTAAAACGCTGAAAACTGAGGCTTAATCAATGGGAACGTGAACAAAAGAAAATTATCAAGTTTAGGACGATACCAATTCACATCCAAAAAGTCACTGATTGGTGCGGAGATTGGGGTTGGGACTTCATACGCTCATAAGTCTTTGAGAGCAGCACTTGCCAGGCGCCATCAATTTCACCGGCAAGTGCTACAAGTCCAGGATTACCAACTTCTTTTGGTCTGAACTGCATTATTCCGAATACCAACGACAGCAATAGGAACGCGTTACGTGTCATGCATTACATTTCACATTGTATAAACCGCATAAGCAATTTGAGTTCACCGATAATTTTTCTTTTGGGATATTCTTATGCCCCAACCTGTATGCGCATAAATAACAAACTAAAGCAGTTCTTTACGCCAATATAACCCACTTCATGGATCAAATTTAGCCGAATATATACTACAGTGTCATTGTATATTTCATAGTAGCGAACATTTGATCGGTGATATATTCCACTCAGACCTGTTAGTTTAATTAAAACTAGTCTACGAAAGTAGGTACACATTGGCTGTAGCAGACAAACCCACAAAAATTTTCTAAAGTGATCTTGAGGACGATATACAACTTCAAAGATAAGTTTGGTTGAATACAATCAGTACAAGGGCTTACATGTGGTATCATATGTGTGGCCACTATGAGTGCTCAAATGAGCTTTAGTATTAAAACTCACCATTGCAACCTACCTACACTGTAGAGCGTCCTTTAGGAACACTAGGCATGGTAGATAACAATGAAGGCAGAGTATGATAACACGATAACGAAACAATGCGAATTAGCTTTCGTAGGCTCTAGATGCCAGTATTTAAATAGATAAATAAGTAGATGCAAGACATAAGTCGTCTCATAAAAGTGGAATGAAAGAAGTTTTCATGTCACTGCTGGATAACATAAGGAGAGAATATTATAACTCATTTTAGACCAAATGCCAATTAATACTTTCTTGAAAAAGTAGAATAAGAGGAGATTGAAGTCATGCAACAGGATATTTAGTAATAACCAAAGGATAGTGTTACGTTTTTACCGTTTTAAAAACATTTAAAATATGAGTTCGTTGAATGCAAGCAAAATAAAAATAAATTGATGTTGCCGACTACGAGATAACTTGTAGATTGCGTTCTCTTCTAGGAAGCCAAACTACGAGTTATCACGTACTTACTAATGTGAAAAAAATCAAGTTGTGGATTTTTGCCAGTTTTCTGAAAATTGCCGCAGCATTCAACATGTAAAATTCCCTATTGATCGTTGCCACTGTGTTCAACTTGATGTATACAACAATAATTTGCTTGTTCGTTATTCTCCTTTTCTTACATCCATTGCGTAAACTATAACACTTGTCCGTTAGATGTGTATAGCGGAGATTTTCAAACTACGGCTGTTCTCTTTACATGTAACGCGTCTTCACACAAAATTGACTGAATACGTACTAATTTTTGCCTGCTTTGTCTTGCCTGCCCACATCAACAGGCGGATGTTCTTGAAGTCGAATGTTCATGGCCTCGTTTTCTTGAAAAATCTCGAAGTTTCATTCCATTGTTTGTGTATTTTATTTGCATTCTTTTTTTTTGCGTTCTCGCCAACTTGTCTATCCCCTTTTCTTTCATAATCATGGTTTTCATTTTTGTAGCTTTTGTTTGTCATTTTAATGTTAAAAGATGTTACACCGTTTCCAATAGTACCCAAACTTTGTAGAACCAAAGTATATTTGTTTAGATTAGAAATCATTTCGAACCCAAAATGTGATTCTGTGATGATCGGGCGCATATCTGGTGATGTGGAGGGAATTCATACCATCAGAATTATGAAAGAGTCAAAGCAAAAGGCTTGGGGGCAGACATTATCAAGGTGAGTACAATACTTTGTATGATTGCAGCGTCTCTACACGATGGCTTGTTCCATTCGTTTTAACCTATCTGCCTATCTAAACACCTGTCTCTTGCCGTAGTGTATCGATATTTCGTATTGGCTTGTGTGTTTAAAGTTTCGCTTAAAAATGGAAAGTTTCCCCCTTATTTTAGCTAAACGGCACAACTTGTTAATTTACTTCATAGTCAAGATCTCTTCATTTAACGGATATTGATTTTGGTTGTCTGTAAAAACAAATCTTGTACAAAAATATTTATGTTTTTAAACTTATTGGCAATTGACAGCGTTAACAATATTTAACATATTTTATGTTGTTGTCGTTGATGTTGTTGTAACTGTCTTTTCCCCTTACAATGAGTGGTGTTAAAAGCGTTAAAAAAAATTTGTCTAATTTTGTTTGGACTGATGTGTCAGTCTGGACACATGCATTGCTCCCTGTTTTTAGCTGTCCATAACACACACTTACTCTCTAACGAATATCTACAATAAAGAGGGTGTTTAAGTGTGTGTTAGACATACGAATACTTGTTAAAAAATGTCGACTATGTGTGTGATTGTGCTGTGCTATGTGTTTGTATGCGACACTTTTTTTTTTTTTTTTGCCTTTCTTGATGTGTCTGTGTTTTAACAGACACCAACTGCTTTGACTTTTAGTTGGGGACCCCCTATAAAGAGCCAAAATTCTGTACGTTTTTCAAGCAGCAAGTTTTTTTTCAATTTTTTTTTATTTGTTTTCTCTTTTTATTTTACAGTTTCAATCGATTTAAATTTGTTTTTTTTTTTAATTTTTTTCCTTGGACGTTGTTGTTGTTTTTTTTTTAATTTTCTTTAGCTTGTGCTATATATTGCGTTGTGTAGTGTGAACGCCTTATATTTTCTACACTGAACCCATGTCCAAATTTGAATAACATGCCTTAAGGGTTTTGTTTTTGTTTTGTTCTGTTTTTTGTGATTATTTATAGATTTTTTGTTGTTGTTGTTGTTAGTTTTAGTTAACATGCTGTTGTTTTTATTGGTTCCGTCATTTGTTAAATAATTTTTTTAAACGATTTTCATGTTTGTTTGTGTTTGGCTGTCTTTTTGATTGCTTACCACCACTTGTTAATTGGCGTTACTGTCAGCAGTTTTATTTCTCTTTGCATATTGCCATTGGTGTTGTTGTTGTTGTTTAACCCAAAATTATTTTTAATGACTTTTAATAGGTTTTTGCATGCACTTAAATTTTTGCCATCAAAAGTTTAGTCTTCAGGTTGTAATTGCTTCTAATTTTTGGCTTAAACTCGTGCCACATAGCTTAAGTTTAATGGAATTGTCTTTTGTACGCTTGTTCTAGTAGTTAGAATTGCATTTTAAACGTTCCGTAATTTCTTTAGTGAAGGACTTAATGATCTGAATCCTTTAGTCGTTTTGAAAAACAAAAATTCAAAATAAAAACTAATTTCAGCTTAATTACTTATTTAAGACCTGAAATAAAGCGAACTGTTATTGTATGCATATGAAGGCAGGACGAATTTAAAAATAGCTCAGAATAAGATACAGAAACTAGAATGCATAGGTATAACTATGCTGGCGGCACTGCCGGATTTAGGACATTAAAGATCTGAGCTATAGAGATGAAAAGCTTTGTTAGCCAGACTAACTAAAATTTTTTCAAAAGAGTATACATTTTGTGATATAGGAAGTGTCTAAGATTGTTTGTGGTACAGAAAATAGACCCTATATTTAGAACCCATGGAGAAACTTGTAAGTTATACATAATTCAACGTCGGATACAAGACGAAACATATCAATAGAATCTGATAGGCAGATCATCGACCAGGAACTAAGCTCCTAAGTGTTTATCTCAAGTTGTATTCTGTTGCTTTCTAGTGGACTGCTCTGGACAGTCAATATAACGTCAGACTTCTTGACAAGGTGCTATCATTCATTTAACTGGTGCTCTACGCACCACCCCCACGAAAGCCTTGTTCATAATGCTAAACTGGCTTCCTACTGTGCTTCTCGCAAAGCAGGTGGCCAAGTTTGTTGCGACTAGACTTAATGCTCTCTCTCGTTGGTATACTGTACCTTCTGGTCACTCCACTATGCTGGAGATTGACCCGGTGGCCCCTGTGAAGATGGACTATTTCCCTGTTGAACATTGTCTTGATAGATGTTTCCACTCTCTAATTTCGAGTAGGGATGACTAGAAGCCTGATACGATCATCCCCCCGGAAGTCCTGGATATATATACCGACGGCTCTAAACTCGATGATGGGGTTGGAAGCGCTGTCTACTCTAGAAAACTGGACCTGCATATTTCTCTCCATCTGCTAGACTACTGCAGTGTATTTCAGGCGGAGATGATGGCAATTTAACGGGCCGCTCAATGGATTTTCGTCAACGATGCTCCTTTCAGTCGTGTCTCGATCTTTTCAGACAGTCAGGCCGCGATAAGATCTCTGTCAGGTTTCGTGATTAACTCTAGGATCGTTAGGGAATGTTGCCGCTGTCTCGATCTAGTCTCGAAGCGCTTCACCGGTGTCTCTCTGGTGTGGGTCTCCGGGCACAGTGATATTCCGGGAAACTGTAGGGCTCGCCAGAGCTGGTGCGCTCCTTCCGAAATCCTATTCTGTTGGGTATGCTATTGGGTATGCCATTTGCCTCGCTCAAGTTGACCATTGCGCGGAGGTTCCTTCGGGACGCCAACCTATCCTGGGTCAGTGAGAAGTCCTGTTCCACCGCTAGACTTACCTGGCCCAGGATGGATGGAAGGCGTACCAACCGATTACTTGGTCTTGGTCGTGATGTCATCTCGACTGTAGTGGCTTACCTACGGGTCATTGCAACACGACTTATGCCGTGGATGCAGAGGAAAGTGTTATTCACTTTTCTTTGCCAGTGCCCGTCTCTTGCTAGGTGTAGATATAGGTTATTTGGCTCCTCATTCCTTTTTAGCTTAACAGACATACATACATACATAATTGGCCATTACAACCCTTCAGTCAGGATTACGACCTAGCTTCTCATACCACTTATGTTGTGTGCGTTAATTTTATACATGAGTGGTGGGACCTACAGTTTAAAGTCGACTCCGAACGACAGATTTTTGAGAAGCTTTTCATGGCAATTTTTACTCTCAGAGTCTTTGCCAGAAATCTGCTGAGAGGAAGTCGCCGAAGAAATATTTTTCGTTTTTGATGTCTGACCTGGGATTCGAACCCGGGCCTTTGGTCTAATAAGCCAACACACTACCCACTAGACCACGGCGACTTAACAGAGCTTTCGTCTATTGATATCAAGAATATAGCTTCGTTCTTAAAATTTTCTGGCTGGTTTTCCAGTGCGGGGATAGTCGTGCTTTTGTTGTGCAGCCATTGCGCTGACCAACTTCTTCCTTTTCAATGATTTGGCGGAACTTGGTTAGTACAGGGACTGCCGTCACCCGTGGCATAACAACGGGCCACCATGCATGCTCAAGTGAGTTTTGTG
This sequence comes from Sarcophaga peregrina, assembly GCA_014635995.1. Lineage (NCBI taxonomy): Eukaryota > Metazoa > Arthropoda > Insecta > Diptera > Sarcophagidae > Sarcophaga > Sarcophaga peregrina. The sequence continues at coordinate 43,374,509 of CM025792.1, forward strand.
ATATCAGGCTACCACTACGACCTATACCTAAAACTGTATTCTGAAGACTATTTGCGGAAGTTCTTTAATCTAGTCAGGTTTAGTATTGTAACCCTTTGCGAGATTAGCTTACCTTGAGGACAGTTTCCACACTGCTGATTAGGTCAAGAGATTTTTAAAAATTGATAAAATAGACTTTAAAAGAGTATACTTGCTAAAGAGATTTGATGCAATTTAGAATTCTCCAGGTAATGGATCATCTAATTCGATTATCTAAGAGCAGATTGACAACAATAAACGGCCATAGCAGACTCAAAGAGAATGTAATCAAAATACGAATCTACTTCTTTATTGAATATTCCTTTAGTCAGGATTACCCTTTAGTCAGGATTAAAACCTGGCATATCACGTCACCTGTATTTTTATTTAGTTTCAGAGTTTCCCGCTAGAAGTCTGATGAGATGAGAAGTAGCCGAAAGAAATGTTGTTTCATATTTCGTTTTGTTTGAGATGTCTGATCCAGAAATTAAACCACGGACGTTTATCAAATACGTTAAAATACCATTTACAAGACTAATACGACTTAAAATATGAATACCTTCTGCGATGAGAAAACGAAGAAGACATAATTCAAGGCTAGGTGGAGATATTGCATCTAAGAGGGGAACACCTGGATGCTAACAGCAGTTGTAACTGGAGAAGCTTTCTACAGATAATTATGTAGATCAGATAATTATGAATCGATTTAAAATCCAAAAGCTTTCAGTATATTCAAAAAAATTCAATGTTTAAGGAGGATTGTGGGCTAGCAATGTCATCGGTTCATATTTCTCAGGAACAACGTTGACGAGCTCTTACTATCAACGGCGTACGCTATAAGTCGATGATTACTGACTTCTTATGGCATACATTAGATGATTTACACACCAAAGATACATATGGACTTTAAATAGGACGTTGCTACTCATGCCACATTAAATATTCTTTACGTAAGATTTGAGGACATTGGATTTGATGTGAACTAATCATCGAGATCGTTTGATTTAACTTTTTCTTGTACGGTTTTCTTAAGCCACAGACCACAAAGGTCCACAAAGCCAATGCTACCTATACTATCACCCTGATTTAAGTGCTGGAGTCACGCAAAATTAGACATTTCAGCTGGACTGCCCCCAGAGAAGTCGTGAGGGACACTTAAATGTTGTTGCGTTCGACATTATAATTTCAAAATTATCTTTGATATCTCACGATTATTGTTATTTAAAATTCGGTAGGAAGACTATAAAAAAAAGTAGTTCAACGATGCACGGATTGGGTAGTGAATATATTTAGACTTTTCTAACGGCTGCTTATACAAGGATAAGCAAGCATTCCCCAAAGTCTGCTATGGAGGGCACATCGATGTTCGTCCTTAAGCATTAATGCCAGAGATTTCTCATGGCAATTAAAAATTGAGGTCCAAGACATAAGACTTTATCGGAAATTGTTGATGTTTCGATTGCTTATTTAAGCTGGATATCATCAGGATACATGCGTCAACGCTGGACTGGATTTCCTCGCTTGACGACTGAACTGGTAGGAATCTATATTTGAATGGTATTTTCTAATAACTGATTTCGGAATTTTAGTACGAAATCCCATTGATAACAAGTAAGGACTGCACACAAAAAAAAAAATGGGTCTACTTTTAAGTTTATAACTTTTATCACCCAACAAGAAAGTCGTAAAAAAATAATTGAAATTTTCAATGAAAAACCGCGCCGCTTACAAAAAACGATTGCTAGAAACGCAGATGTTAATCAAAAAACAGTTTCTGAGGTGAGAATAAAATACAATATAAGGAGTCTTTGAGTATTGAGGAAAGCGTGGAAGTGGAATAAAATACTCTAACATGTCTGAAAGAAAAGTGACTCAAAGAACTGACTCTGAGAACTTTGTCCGAAATAAATTTTATACACAAAAGAATTCAACTATTATTATTTACTTTAATTGAAATATAAAACGAAAAAAAAAAAAAAATTCGCCACTTAGTTTTATTTCTATAACGAAAAGTGTAAGTTCATTTTTTTTTGTGCGCACTCCTTAGTATTAACTGACATTAGACATTACATTTTTACCTTTTGTCAATATTATTTAATTAATATTAAGTTTTAATGTTCATAATTGAATTAAGTTTTCCTTTGCCTTTGTATTTGCGAAAATGCAGCAAAAGCTCTAATAGCTAAATAAGATCCTGATAGCGAGAGAGACTATAAAGGACTTACCAAAAGCCCCTGCAACATTCACCACTAATGCAACTTAAGCTCATCATGCTTCATTTGCTTTAACATTCCCTACTTTTTATACCATCTACCCCTACAGTAAATAGCAGTACACTGGGTTTAAGCTAATGTTTGGTAACACATTCAAAATTTTATTGTTAAATGAGTAGGAACATCTGAATGCATTTTGAGCCAATAGAACAATGCTGAATTATTTAAGCATGCTGCAGATCTTAGTTACTAACATACTCCATTTAAGACATTCCTCCCTATCCATTGCTAATTTCACCACAAATGTAGCAACTGAGACTACCAAAAGACACGATAACAATGCAGCACAGTAGGATTCTATTGCTACAGATGTCATGAAAGTGTTTTTGATGCAATACAAATACTGGACTAATGCTATTATGGTAATGGCCTGCCACTGGTAAAGCACGTTACAAAGCCATTTATTGAGATCTCAGTGAAATAGTCGATTATTTCTTAACGTATCAATCGTAAAGTCGTTGTAGTTTTGTAGGTATTGTGTTGGCTTATTAGATGTAAGGTCAGGGTTAAATATGAACAAAATACATTTCATCGGGGACTTCCTCTCAACAGATTTCTGATAAAAACTCTGAGAGTAAATAAAATTGCGATGAAAAGTTTCTCAAAAATCTGTCATTCGAAGTCGACTTTAAGCTGTAGGTCCCGTCACTCGAGCATAAAATTAACGTACACAACAAAAGCGGTGTTAGAAGCTAGGTCGTAGCTCTGACTGAAGGGTTGTAATTACCAATTATGTTTATATGTGTATAAGTAAACACGGAAAGGACAGTACATGTTAATAACACTTGACAGTTAGGCTACCATTCACGAACTTAGTTCTTATTAGGCTAACTTGAAGGTTGGGTTCTCCTCTGTTGGGTCAGAGACAATACCTACATATTGTATTAGACATACGAGCAGAGGAGCCAGAACTTTTTTGTGGAGTTAAGAAAGATATTTGGTGGGGTGTACTCAACGACACTGTAGATATAAAGAATTTTTTTCAGAACGCTAGTCATCTTGAACTTAACACGCAGTGACTGTGATAATGAAAATGAAGCATCAGAAAACATAAGGAAAGCTGTACGGCAATAACGTATTCTGTAAGAAAACATTAGTTTGCCTATCAAGTGTAGATAATTGCCGCTATGGACACCGAGAAATATTTTGAAGTTAGGCAGAGCAATAAGCTCTATGTAGACCCAAAATATTATAATAGATGGCATGCTTGTAGTACTGTGGCAAGTCTGCTCGACGATATAATAATGATAAGCTATCGAATTCGTCGTGGTCTAGTAGGCACTGTGCTGGGATTTTAGACAACAGCAACCTTTGGCTCAAACATCTTGAACGAAACGAAAGGTGAAATAATATTCCCTTTGGCATCATCATCTCAGCAGAGGAAATTACATTGTCATGAAAAGTCTTCTTAAAAGTTTGACATTCATTATCCCCCCTATTAATAAATCAAATTAAAATTTCTCAAAAAAAAATCTGTCGTTCAGAGTCGACTTTAAACTGTAGGTTCCGCCACTTACAGTATAAAATTAACACACACAACATAAGTGGTATGAGAAACTGCGGGCTTCTTGTTGATTGCTGTAAACTGTCTAATGGTAAAGGCATAGCACTGGCTATACTTATAGTTACCTAGCAACAACACGTTTCCTTGCCGTTCGCATCTTGCCACCTCTTTCCAGCTTTCCTAAAACCCTGCATAATGCACTGCATGTGTAGGGGCTATCCCCTGAGTGCTGGTTTAAAAAAAAAGAGGTTGTTATAGTGGTCAATTACAAAGTCTAGTTCTAGAATTCTTGTTTAACTTTTTTTTTATAATTTTTTTGGTTAGCATATCAGTATATAGGAAAAATTTTCACCTGCATATGTAGTCCTTAATCCTTCACTTATCATTAATAAGCCAATTATGTAGTAAAATCTCATCTACATAGCATATCATATATTCGTGGCGAACTGCATTCGACTTACTTATTTTCTATTAAATTTATGCAACTTTTATATTCCTCTGCCCGTCCCTAGTCAAAGTGTTCTCCTTCACCCCTGAAACGCTTCACTAAGAGTTTATTAAAAACTAAAATTGCAAGAAAAAAAACACACTAAAATGACTGCAAAAAACAGAATACGGTATAGAAGGAGAGAAATCCTAGCAAAATGACTAGAACAATAATAACAACAACATGAGTAACAAAAACAAAAACGGCAACAACAACAACAACAACAAATAAAGCAATAATGAAAACAAGTTAATGCTAATGTTTTTTTAAGACTTATTAAGCCCTCTCTAGCTGGTTTCTGCCGTTTTTCTTTCTTTCTTCCATTCTGTCTTTCATATTTTTTTTCTCCCTCTTTAGTTGCTGGTGTGCAGTTTTAACATTTTCATTTTCATTTTATCATCGCAGTAGAAGAATTGCAATGAAATTTTAATAAAATTTCTTTCCCTTCTTTTTTGTTCCCCTCTCTCTCTCCCTCTCTCAGGCTCTTAAATTCATTGGTGGATAATTTATAAGGAAAACTTTAAATCAGAGGAATATGAAATGAAATCATAATTATTCCGCTGATAATGAGTTTAATATGAATGAGAATGAATAAGAGAATGAAATTTTAAATGAAATATTATTTAATGAATTGAAATTTAAAAATTAAGAAATAAACTCAGACATAGGCAATACTAGGGTATTCTTTAACGACGAAGCTCTTGGATGAGATCATATTTCAGAGACAGGATAACAAATATTTAAAAGTATCACTGGATATGTGATACATCATGTTATGACAATATTTTAATAACGAATGCCAGACATGCCAGAATAATAGCAGAAAATTTCTAAAGATCTCCAAGGAATATAACCTAAGGACCAATGGCAGTCAGATCAATAATATCATACGAAACCATTGTCTAAAAAGAATCCAAATGAATTTGAATAGGATACATATAGATTAGCCAGTTAAGGTGCCTTGGAGCCCTTTTGGGATTTAAGTAAAGTAAGCTGGTTGAACGAAGTCGTCGTAGTCTAAACGTAAATATAAAAAATATGAAATAAAATATTTCTTCGGCGACCTCCTTTCAGTAGATTTCTAGAAAAAAACTCTGAGCGGAATCGACATAAAACTATAGGTCGTGCCACTCATGTACCAAACTAACACACACCACTTAAGTAATGTGAGGAGCTATGTCATAATCCCGACTTATTAGCTGACAGATTTATTTCAGTAACAGTTCATTTTATTATTTACAAGCTTACAAAAGCATTTTGATCTATTGCATTCAGAAAAAAAGTTATTCGTGTTGGAATTCAAGCGTGATAGTGTGATTGCTTTATATTTGGCTCGAAAACTACAGGTGGCTACCGTTAGAGCCCTCTAGCATTTAAATGTGAATAAATCTTTTGTTTCTCGTACCATTTCTCCTTCCCGTGATACTGGGAGTTTTGGATCGTGTCCAAAAAGTGGACGAAAAGAAAACGGCAACAACACCAGAAATGATTAAAAAGGGAAGGCCAGATTTTATCGCTAATTGCTAGTGAGCGAACATATCGCGAGAACGGATGCAACACATATTGAAAAATGAGCTTGTACTAAAGCCATTGAAGTTCCAAAAAGTGCAAAAGCTCACCGATGGATAAAAAAAGTTAGACTGGAAAGAGCCAAGGAGTTACTTCGCTTGCACGAAAATGGCCAGTTACCTAATGTGGTTCCAAATTGAGCAGTTTGTGAACAAACAAAATGATCAGGTTTACTTGCCAAAGAGGTCAGCTGAAAATTTACACCTGCGATGGGCTACCAGAATTCAAGCGCCGCCGATGGTAATGGTGTGGGCCGCAGTAACGGCCGATGGTCACTCCCTGCTCGTATTCATCGACCGTGGGAGACAAACATTTCGGCCGCAGACCATGGTCATTCCAACAAAACTCAGCACGACCGCACTCAGCATGCGTCGACCAAGAATGGCTTAAAAAGGAAGTAACTCGCTTCGTTTCTACCGCTATCATTTCAATGGCCACCAAAATCTACGGATGTCATTCCGTTGGACTTTTGTGCCTATGACATTTTGGAGAGTAAGGTTCTCATTAAAAAGTACCAAAGTGTTGATCATCTCAAGACGGCGCTTCGCCGGGAATGAGCCAAAATACCGCAGAGCCACTTTCGTTCAGCCTGTGATGACGTTGTCGGCCGTTTGAAGGCCATAATTCGTACCAAAGGTCGTCAATTCGAACAAATCTAAACTGATTCTAAAATTTAATGTTATTTCCAACATTTTTTGCTTTTGCTGCATTATCTATCAGCCACCCTATATAAGATAAGTATGTAAGTTGCACATGGCAATAAAGACCGGAGTTTTATAGACTATGGTTACACGTTAATGGGAATTAAAGGAATTATTTTATTTATTTAATGTAATTGGTCACTACAACAATTTAGTGAGTTGTGTGCATTTATTTCATCCATGAGTGACTGGACGTACTGCTTAGTGTCGACTCTGAAATACAGAGTTGCGAAATTTTTAATGGCACTTTTATTTACATTCAAAATTTTCGTCAGAAGATTATTGAGAGAAAGCCCTCGGTAGAACAATGGCCTCTTGTCAAATAAACCAACTCACTAACTACTAGACTACAGCGACTCTCTCAGGGGACTGCGTGATCTATTCATCAGAGTGTTTGAAAGGAGATGCCCGCTCACCATCGCTTAGTTAGAATCAGTACACTCCATGTATTGAAGTCGTCGTAGTCTACTAGGTACTGTATTAACTTATTAGACTTGTGGCCGCGGTTCAAACTCCTGACCAGATATTTCGAACAAAATAAAATGTGGAAAATATCTCTTCGACGAATTCCTCTGATTTGGAAGCTCTTCTGGCAAAAAACTCTGTAACCGAAACAAATTACCTTGAAAAGTTACTCAAAAGTCAGTCATTCAGGGACAACTTATATCTATAGGTGCCACCACTCAAAGGTAAATTTTATAAAGTTAAATTTGTGCGACAAGCTAGGTTGTAAGCCTGACTAAAGTGTCGTAAAGAAAAATTAAATCATTAAGTAAGACTTGGACCAGCACTCATAAAAAAATTAACTACTCACGAACTAAAAAAAAATGACCGCAGACAATGACGTTTGTTCGACTGACCATAGTTTTCATTGACTAGGCTCAACTTTGGATGAATGGACTTAGAAACAAACAAAATTATCGAATTATTAACGGTAACAAACCATATGAGGTCGAAGAGCTACAATGCGTTTCTAAAATGTCACTTATTGGTTTGGACTTTTGGCTGGCGGCGTTATTTTTTTTATACTAAAAGTCGATGACTACCAACTTATTTTGATCTTAATTAAATGATCTAGACACCTATGACATGCTTCAACATACACTCATGCCACGTTGGAGAAAGCGAATAGACGTCATGGTCAACTTACTTGAAGGTAATGTCAATTAGCTATAGAGATCGTGCTAATTGCGATCGCGATCGAGTTTTTCTTCTAAGGGTTTCTTAAGATGCAATTGCGTATATTTGAAAAAGCCACTTGCCACAATGATAGTCAAAGCTAACGTAACCCATGTCTAAAGACAAATTCTGAGTGATTTATGAGCCAGAGTTATGAAAAATTTGTCATTTCTGTTGAGCTCTAGCAAGAAAACCCATTGCGGACATTTGAACGATGTTGATAGTATCTCACACATGCCCGATATAATCCTTCTTGAATAAATTGTACTTAATTACAACGCTTTTTATACTTTTTAAATGTTACTTGTTAGGCTAAATCCTATCATGGAGCTCATGGTCAACTCATTGTTCCAAAAGCGAATAGGTGGGTATTGAAACTGATTAACATTAATCATTCAAGGTTAATTTGATTTGTAAGTTTTTTTGCAAATATTCGAATACTGTCTTGTTCTTACTGATATTCTTTCTGCATTTTCCTTTGGCTCCAAAACATTAAATTCAATTTGATTCTCAAGATTTTATTAAATAGTGTTTTGTTAAGAGGAACAGCATTTTCATATTTCCCCAGAAAAAAAAAACAAACGCTCAAAGAACGCACACGTGCTGGCTTTGTTTATGAAACATAAATTTTTATTCGAATGCAAATTACTTTCAAATAGTTGTACACCGTCTGGGAAACATAAATAAAATATTCTCTTTAACACAGAAAGCATCAGCTGTACATTGACGGTTTTTTTCCATTAAATCGAATTGTTTAAAGAAAATTTACGATATTTTTCTATATGTTTTGTAAATTGCAAAGAAAATGTTACCAGAATTTCAACACAAATCATCGGCAAATGTAATAGAGTCCATAAATTTTGTTACAATAAATTTTATTGATATTTCTGTAACAATAAGTGTAAGGTTTGGTTAAACTTTCAACGAGGTCCCACTGTAACACCGATATCGTGTTTGCCAGCTCTCAAACACCATGAGATAAAATTTTTTTTAAATCCTTTTTGGCTAGATATGTTTTGTTATTAAATTCTGTGTGCCCAAGACGCAGTTCCCAAGCGCCGGACAATGACAAATAGGACGTGCCTTATCATTTTTCAAGGCGTTGCAACTTTTGCAGAGGTATTTCCGGTCTCCTGGCGTAAATACCCAGAGTCTAGTATTCTGTTACCGCTCATTTATACTACTCATACTGAAAGTTGGAAGTACTCGTCATATTCATATTCAACAATACGCTTGATGTTATTGACTTCGACTCGTCTCTACTTAACATTTATCGAAGCACAAAATAAGTATGATTCACGTACGAACACTATAAAGACTTTAAATTTTGATGAATGATTCGAGCCACTCGCATTACTTATAAGTTTTAAAAGAATTTTTCTAAATTTATGAATCAGAATGAGTAGGCGTATGAATCAAACATATTTCGAATGTTGCGAGTTTGATATCAATGTTGTACTCATACTTATTGCTACTTATACTTATAAATCAATATTGTAGCGAGTACGAATAAATAAGAGTAGTTGAATTTCAATTCTGTTGATTCACTCATACTCAAAATTGCATGAGTGCGTCTGAGTAGCGGAAAAACGATTCATTGCTGATCTCTGGTGCCTAACAGAACTGCTGGCAGCAATAATCAGAGATATTATACTGTGATACCTAACAGCCCTTCTCACATTACTCATGTTCCGTGTACTTATTTTATACATGAGTGGTTTGATCTACAGTTTAATGTCGAACCCTTTTATGGCAATTTTATTTAATTCTTCGAATTTTTGCCAGAAGACTGTTGAGAAGAATTTCATACCTCGTTTTCGTTTCATTTGGGATGTCCAGAATATAATTAGAATTATCGGTTGCAAAGGTCTCAATTCCTTTAATAGAAGCCTGACTGAGACTGACACTCATTTCAAAGCAATGCTACACTGAAATTAGAGGATGGCCCCTATTTACCATTATGCTGGCCAATAGAACTTCAAAGAGAACGAGTTCGAAGAATATCTTCAATTGCCTTGAGTATCTGTGTCAAGCAAGCCACTTTTACTTTCATACCATAATAGGGGGCATAAGACTTATCAAATATTTGACATACAATGGAATTTAATGGATTCAATTAAATGTTCACTGAAAAAATATATTTTTGGCGTATGAAAACGTATTTTTTTTATTTCTTACTTTTCAATTAATCACAGTTTGAAGGCTTTTTAACAAATGAAAAAAAAAATTTTTTTTAATGAAAATTTCAGACATTAATTCCCTGTTAATGGCCATAATTTTTAACAGAAACGACACAATTAGTATCATTTCATTACTGACAGTTTCTTTTACGTTTTCATTACAGCAAATTAAATATACAAACAAAAATAATGTGAAAAACTAAATGGATTTCAAGCTAAAATAAACTGTCAAATGTCACGCAATGTAAGAAGGGGTGTAATGCCAATTAAAAAAATTCCATAAGACCATAAAAACTATTAAAACGTACTTGTACGCCGATGAAATAAGGAGCCGAAAAATGAATAGCAAATGTTGTTACGATAAAGCTTTTCTTATAAGCCAATTAAGAGGATTTCTATGTACGGTCTTGGGTATTTCAATGAGCTGAACACACAGCACAGCACAGTGTAAGTAAGTAAAAATTAAATTCATTTCGAAAAATACATTTTAATTTATAATGTTCATAATATATCACTTACTATACATGCATACACAGACATATGTATGTAGATATGTGCATATCGTGGCTTACTTTTAGTAGGCACTGTCTCACCGAATGCTTAATAGCACACTATTACTGCAGCTCCACAATAGCGTGGAATTGTATGAGTGGTGGCAGCATTTAAGTGCAACAAATCTACGCACATGAATCACTTTTCATACAAAATTTGTTGCATTCTAAGTGACACTTGACAATAGTTTGTTTCAATTAAACGCAAATAATTGAATTAAATTTTGTACCATAATTGCTGTGTACTGGCTTTGTAGGCATATGCCAGAATTTATAATCGCATGAAATATTCAAGGTTGTTGTACTTTTAAATCCCAAAATATTATCGAAGTTATTTTCAAATATAAGCATCGAAAAGTCATTAATGTAAAGCTTTGATCACTTAATTGTGCACCCGATAAATTTATTACGAAGAAACTTTGACGTTTGAATCACCAGATATACGTAAGTATTGACCTACTGCAGAGAAGAAGATCGAGTGCACTGTGGCATGTTATGAAAATATAGACTATACTTCGTATTGATTGCAATGGATATGCCAATGATATAGTCAGAGAGCTTAAAGTGTGTTCATCTTGTGAAGTTTATTGCAAGCTGATAAATTACTGTCTTAGGCCATCTAGAAGGTGCTGCTTAATATGACTTTGATCTTTGTAGCCTTAATCTATGCTGGTTTCCTCATTAGTATCTCTCAACCTCTCAACACATCTATTGCTGTGACCAATTTCAGGGTAATATTTCTTTCAGCAGATTTCTGACAGTAACTCAAATTGCCATGAACAAATTTCGGCTGTTCCTCCTCCACTTATTATATATGCATTGCAACCAACTTCAGGTTGTTATCTATTTTTTATGTAGGCGAGTTGTCGAAACCTCAATTTTTGCTCAGACGTTTTTTGTCTCTTGATAGAAAATAGCAACCTTTACTGATAACAGTGCCAAGTATGTAGCTATTCCATTAGAAGTACTAAAGATGCTCTCCCGAAAACAATAACCTTAAGTACAACGTTATTTACAAGGTGGCTGATTTGTATTGCAACCAACTTCAGGTTGTTATCATTTGTAAGCCGCTCGTCTCACAGCTGACAGATTTATTCCAGTGACAGCTCATTTTATTATTTACAAGCCTACAAAAGCATTTTGACCTATTGCATTCAGAAAAAAAGTTATTCGTGATGGAATTCAAGCGTGATAGTGGGATTGCTTTATATTTGGCTGGAAAAGTACAGATGGCTATCATTAGAGACCTCCAGCATTTGAATGTGGATAAATCTTTAGTTTCTCGTACCATTGCTTGTTACCGTGATACTGGCAGTGTTGCATCGCATCCAAAAAGTGGACGAAAAAAAACGGTAACAACACCAAAAATTATCCGAAAAGTGAAGGCCAGATTTGATCGAAATCTACGTCGCAATGGTAGAAAAATTGCTCGTGAGCTGAACATATCGCGAGAATGGAAGCAACACATATTGAAAACTGAGTTTGGAGTAAAGCCATTAAAGTTCCAAAAATGTAAATGTGGCTGATTTGTATTGCAACCAACTTCAGGTTGTTATCATTTGTAAACCGCTCGTCTGACAGCTGACAGATTTATTCCAGTGACAGCTCATTTTATTATTTACAAGCCTACAAAAGCATTTTGACCTATTGCATTCAGAAAAAAAGTTATTCGTGATGGAATTCAAGCGTGATAGTGGGATTGCTTTATATTTGGCTGGAAAAGTACAGATGGTTAGAGACCTCCAGCATTTGAATGTGGATAAATCTTTAGTTTCTCGTACCATTGCTTGTTACCGTGATACTGGCAGTGTTGCATCGCGTCCAAAAAGTGGACGAAAAAAAACGGTAACAACACCAAAAATTATCCGAAATGTGAAGGCCAGATTTGATCGAAATCTACGTCGCAATGGTAGAAAAATTGCTCGTGAGCTGAACATATCGCGAGAATGGAAGCAACACATATTGAAAACTGAGTTTGGACTAAAGCCATTAAAGTTCCAAAAAGTGCAAGAGCTCACCGATGGACAACAAAAGTTAGACTGAAAAGAGTCAAGGAGGTACTTCGATTGCACGAAAGTGGCCAATTATCGAATTTGGTTTTCTCCGAAGAGAAGTCATTCCAAACTGGGTACAAAATGATCGGGTTTACTCGCGAAAGAGGCCAGCTGAAAATTTGCACCTGCAATTGGCCACCAGAACTGAAGCGGCGCCGTTGGTACTGGTGTGGGTCACCGTAACGGCCGATGGTTGCTCACCGCTCGTATTCATCAGAATAAATGCCAAATATTATCAGGAAGATGTCTTAAACACAGTACTGAAGCCCTGGGCAGACAAATATTTCAGCCGCAAACCATGGATATTCCAACAGGACTCAGCACCACCGCACTTAGCACACGTCAACCAAGAATGGCTTAAATAGGAGGTTCCTCGTTTCATTCCTACAGCACAATGGCCACCTAAAATTTCCAGATCTCAATCCGTTGGACTTTTGCGCCTATGTAATTTTAGAAAGTAAGGTTCTCACTAAAAAATACCAAAGTGTCGGTTATCTCAAGATGGCGCTTCGCCGGGAATGGGCCAAAATACTGCAGAGCCACTTTTGTGCAGCCTGTGATGGTTTTGTCGACCGTTTGAAGGCCATAATTCGTACCAAAGGTGGCCAATTCGAACAAATCTAAACTGATTCTAAAATTTTATGTTATTTCCAACATTTTTTGATTTTGAACAAGAAAATTAAAAAAAAAAAAAATTAAAAAATATAGGGCTTTACTTTGTGGCATTATATATCAGCCACCCTGTATATATAAAATTAGCACACACAACATAGTTAGTTTGAGAAGTTAGGTCTAAATCTTGACTGAAGGGTTGTAATAACCAAACATCTTGTGCCACACTATAGTATGGTTATCGGTTCTAACAGGAGCATGGAAGTTCCCCTCCTCGTAGGCTCATCTAAGTGATTGGAATATCTGCCTTGCTATCAGACTGTATTGCCATGACCCATCCTTTGTATATGCAGTCGAAGTTGAATTGAGTTTATATTTTGTCTTTTAATTGTAGAGTATGTAGCTCTAATTTATAAAGTTTTTCCTTAAATTATGGAGGATATTTGTTCTGTTTAATGGACACATGGGGACCTACTCAATATTTGACGGCATGAAATGTCCTGATAATGTTTCTATAAGGCTAACGTAAAATTATCCTTCAGTTATATTCAAAGTTATGGTATTAACTGCTGTATGTACCGGACCTAAATCCAATAGGGCCTTTAATGTTACGTTCTTATTGTCCCAGTTAAGTCAACATATGCATGTTAGCCTCTGTATTTTGTTTAACTCCAAATAAGTTCTTATTATCTTTGCTTGCCTATTCAGCTGATGGCCCCTTAAAGGACCATGGGACTGATCATCATGGATTACATTGCCAAGATTGAATTGGGGGCCTTCTGCATATTGTCTTCATGTGACTGTCCTTTGCTGTATGCTCCCTTTGCCATGGCTATTATATTGGTCAGATATTTTACCTCTTTTCCTTGTGATATTTCTGTAGTAGGTAATATGCTGGCTTATTAGACGTAAAGCCAGGGTTCGAATCCCAGGCCAGACATTAAAACAGACATTGATTTCTTCTCGTCAGATTTCTGGCAAAAACTCTGAGAGTAAATAAAATTGCAATGAAAAGTTTCTCAAAAATCTGTCGCTCGGAGTCGACTTTAAACTATAGGTTCCACCACTTATGTGTAAAATTAGGAACACACAACTTAAGGGTTGTAAATGACCAATTATGTATGTATGTAGTCGAATATTTTTCCATTTAGAAAGAAGATCTTATTAATGCTGTTGACGCAATGCAACATCGGCTTATAATACCAAGGCAACTTTGAATGATGATCCAAAAAAGTCTCATTAAGATTGGAGGTCTATGTCAGGCCTAGAGAATTTCGTTAAATGTTCATACGAAGTTAGTCTAAATGAGAAAGAACCACCAGCTCTATTGGCGATAATTGATAGTGTCGACTTTTATTGCTTAATTTTCTGCACATGTTCTCGAAGATTGTATGTACACGACCTTTGCTACGTGGATCCCCAATAGCCAAACTATCCATTAAATTCTTATTTACCAAGAAGTGCTTTATAAGCGCTTATCGAACCTTTTATCATTCCCAGTTTTTTCAATTCTTTTCAAAATTATTATCATCTTAAACAGTCATCCTGGCAATTCTTAAATGAAGACTTCCTTTCTCATCAGTTTTAAAGAGAACACTATCATTTTCACTTGAAATGAAACCCGCCACCTGTCTGTCAGTTAGTTTGTTCATCTATCTTTTGCCAAATGCCAAGAGCGAGGGAATATTTTCTCATTGTTTATTCGAGCATAATTTGTCTTTGACAATTGCACTCTGATGCTACTGCCTGTAACTCTGTCTGTCACTTTTAATGTTATTGTTACCGTTAAAGTATTTTTATTTCGTTGTTCTCATTTTTTCCTTCTCATTTTTACCGTTAACAAATTGAATTAAATGCTCTTAGGAAGGGTTTTGCGAATGTAAAGCGGTATTTAAAAAGTGAATTGCGAAATTAAAATGCGAGAAAAGATGCTGCCCTTTTTTGCCCACCATAATCTGTGTTTCCTTACTTCTTAAATGCTTTTTTTTATTTTCTCCTCGTTTTCTAATGCTAAACTTGTGCAGCATAATTAAGCCACAGGATTTCTTGGCAATTTTCATTCATTTTTTTCCAGACTTTATTTCAAAGTCATTATAGTTCGTTGGTTGGTTGGCTGGTTGGATGGTTGACTTGTCGCTCTTGAGTTGTAAGGCATTTGATAAGCTAATGTTGTTCAACTTTAAGTTGATAAGGATTAAAAATGGTTTATTTTGTTGCGTTAGTTGTTAGTTTTGCTATTTCCTTCAACTTTCTTAAATTCTTTTTCATTTTTTTCTTTCTATCTTAGAGGGCAAGCAATAATTTCATTAAACTATTGTTGTTGTGAATAATAAATGAAATTAGAATTCATTAAATGGTTTTCAAAGCAGCTAGGAAAGTGGAATAAAATGCAGAATGAATAAAACAATGAATTTATTGTCTATTGACGCCAATGGTAAACGACTTTATTGTCATTGTGAATTATTTGTGATGCTTTGTGATACGGAAATATAAATGCGTTATCCTAACTAAGGATTACCTAATGCATGTAAAATCTGGAGTCAATTATGAAATTCAGGAACAGAAAACTTTGGAACAAATTTCATAGTAATAAATCATGTTTAAGTATCCTTATGTATGTATCAAGGATGCCAATCGGGAAATCCCGAATCTCGATTGGAAACGTGTTCTCTGGTCTGATAAGGCCAAATTTAACCACTTTCCGTAAGATGGAAAACAGTACTGCTAGCGAAGACCTGGGGAACGTGTTCAAAGATACCATGTGAAATAAACATGGCGGCAAAAAAAAATATTATGGCTTGGGGATGCTTAACAGGGTGGCATGTTGCCCCTATATATTTAGTAGATGGTATCATGCGAAAAAATACTATCTACAGATTCTGCAAACCCATCTTCCGAATTTAATGGACAAATGTGCTTATTCCCGAATAGGAAATTGCACACATCAATCTGATTGAAAATCTTTGGTCATTCGTGAAAAGCATGCTCGGGCAGTACGAAACAGCCCCAACAAACATGGACAAACTTTGGGATCGTATAAATGCGAAATGGAATCGAATTCCAAAAGATTTTATTGATAATTTGGTAGAAAGCATCTCAAACCGCATAAATCAAGCTATTTCTAATAAGGGTCTTGAATTTCTTGAAACGTGCAAAATTGAGTTGATGTGGGTTTTATTATTTCGTTTTTTCATTCAAACTCATTGAATTCATTTCATTAATTATTGTGTTTTATTGCTATTTGTTAAGAATAAAATAAAAAATAAAATTATTTTTTTTTTTTTATATTTGCTTGTATGGTTTTGTTTTTGTGGATGACCACTTCTGCTCGCCACTGATACATACATAATTGGAGTGCAAATGATTTTGTTAACAAAATATTTTTATTATTAAGAGAAAATCGCGATTTTTCCGGCGATTTTTAAAAATGGATCCCGTTTGGCATCCCTAGTATGTAAGCAGTTAACGAGCCACATTTCTCCAAAACTTGGTTTAGAACGGCCCGTCATACAAAGAGTTAGTGATCCTCAAATCCAAAAGCCACTGTTTGACGTACAGTAAAACCCCGCTTAACGCGGGGAATACGTTCAAATAAGTTACAGCGCAAAACGAAACAGCGTTAAACGAGGCTATATAATACGTACGTACTTAAATACATTGTGACTTTGGAAAATAGAGTTGGAATCTCTATTCTGGACAGACTAATGAAAGAGCTTTGAAAAAGATACGTAGTACACCGCTTTTAGTTGATGCATGGTCGTATCATTTGCACACATATTCACCAAATATCAATAGAGTATGCGATTTAGGGGAATCCTATACTACCGCGTAATACTGAAAAATCGTTAAGCAGAGTAGCGTTAAGCGAGGTCTTACTGTACATACATATATCACTTGAGTTCGCGTGAGAAAAGTCCGGACTGGCGCATGTCTGGACTGTCGAAGTTGTACTGTATATGTAATATAACTCAAGAAGAACATTTTACTGGCAACCTTGATAAAGAATTAATGAAAAGCTTATTTTGCATATGTTTTGCTGTCGCTACTATTATTATAACCCATAACCATACAGCTTAACTAGGCAGCAATTGCAAGATTATTGTTTTAGCTGCGTTGCGTTTATTGTGTTTATAGCAGAATACTTCATAATACCTAAACGTTTGTGAATAACTCTGCAATGTTATTAAATGTTATTACAATTTTCGAAAAAATTTTTATTGTATGCATAATAAACACAACTCAACTGCTAAATTTACCATTTTCATCTGTATTTTCGGTATTTATTTTATTTTTATTTTTTTTTTTTTTTGCTAATTTTTCTATTCTATTCCTATTATAAGCGGCTTTTTAAGGGGAAAACTTACATTTAGTAATTTGCCCTTAGAACAGCTGGTAAAATTAAATTCACTTCCATGCCATATGAGTTCATTAAAACAGATTTCGTTGGTAGTTTTTCCTAATTTAATTTGTTTTTTTTTTTTCTTTTCAGGGGGAAATGTTTTGTAATATTCTAATTAAAATTGCGTGGTTAGTTTTTAATGGACACGAAATGAACAAAAATAAGTAAAAAAAGAACAAAAAAATTAAAATTTGTTTTTATCGAAATACAAAATATAACCTTGACGATGTAGAGTTGATTGTGTGTCTATTATCAAATTTTTGTATGATTTTCATTGTTTTTTTTTTTTATTTATTTAATTCAAATAATTTTTAAACATTTTTTAATGTTAGCAAATAAACCTTAATTAAAAACTTAAATATAAAATTAAATGAAACAAAAATAAAAAGTAAAAAAAAAATTAAATGAATTGCGTGTTTGAAAATAATTGCATTAGTTTTTTATTCTTTTACGTTTATTTTTGTTTTTTGAAATTTATTTATTTTTATATTTAATTTTAATTAAAAACTCTTGTACAAACATATTTTTTATCGCACAATTTTGCAGAAAAATGCATTAAAAAACCAATCTAAAGTGTTTGGAGTGGAGTTGTGAAATTAAAAAAAAAAAACAAAAACAATAAATATTGATGACAACATCTATTTCAGTGTTATTTTAATTATTGTTTCTAAAATTAAATGTAACATTTAAGTACATTCGATGTTAAATAAATAGAAAGCGAATAAAGTTAAAGCCTAACTTAACAGACAATAGAACTATGCCAACGAAACTGTTGTTCAAGACGGCAGATAGTGATTTATTATTCAATTAGTACCGTTTGGTTAGAACTGCAACAAGAATGATAAACTAAGGTTGAGCATTGCGCATGATTTCCCGTTGGATGACGTAGTTGGGCTATTTTAAATGTTTCCAAGTATTTTTCATATGTGAAAATTAATCATTTCTTTTGAAAATTGTGTGCACTACGTTAAGGTAGTTGGCAGCCCTGCAATGTACCTTACATTATCATTAGCCAATAGGAACACAATTTGCGTGACGTAATTAATTCAACATGTGCAAAAAGGTTTAATTTTGTGTGTTATGGTCTAAGTAATCTTAAAGATGACACACATGGCTGTGGTTTATATTAAAAGAACACAGCTGGTTTTGAAGTTAGGTATACAGAACGAACAAACACTTATTATTTCCATACAAATAACGTATGGAAAAGGTTTCTGCTTATATTATATAACCTATACCCTCTTACCTAAAAACTAACCCTACCCTATAAGCCGTCTATTCAACCACAGTTTAACGTTATCTCCTAGACCCAAAGCCACTCGATGTTCTTGATACAGCGGCGCAGACAGTCTATGTTTAAACTTTACAGTTCTTTCATATGCACATAGGAGACATTAACAAATTGAGTGCCAAGCGGTTTTGACGAAACCCTTCCCAGGAGGCCAAACATTTTTTTTTTGTTAATTGTGTGTATTAGTGATAAAAATCGATTTCTATGATATCCATACTCCATTTTGCCCCATGCGAAAAGGAAATATTGGAAGCCTTTGCGGAGAGTGATGAGGATTTTTCCAATGATGATGATTTTGATTGGATACCGGAGGTCTCGGATTCAGACTCTGAGTCTAGCATGGATTCAGTGGAAATCGGTGACATTTTGTTTGATGATGGCATCAATACGTAAGACGAAGCTGAAGAAGATAGTTCAGCAGCTTTTTTCACTTTCGGACTTTATAAAACCTTAAAAAATCATTCCAGAGCCATTAATACTTTAGCAAAACTAAATGCTTTAGCAGTAAAAGATGCTTTATTTAAAAATCACTGTCGTGTGGAAACGTATGATATGGCACCACACGAGGTAGGAGTCGTACAGGAATTTACGACGTGGCAAACGCATTGACTTTAAGGCGCCTGTTTCTCCTGCGACATAGTGCCAGCGTATAACCAGTAGGTGAGAACTAGTCATGTTGATGGCTCTCAAATGAACCAGATGATAGCGCTAACTTATGAAAATCAAGTAGATTTCAAGAGTATATAGGCTCAGACAAGGCATATGGAATCTAAAAATATGGAAAATAAAAAAAAAAAACATAAAATATACAGTAAAAGTAAGAATATATAAAATTAACCTGCGGTAACAATCCACACCTGAACTTGAGAACAGAATGGAAGCTCTAAAATCGCAGCATCTGATAGCTAGAGTAACATGCGTCCCAGAGATCACCAATAAGTATTCAAAACGATGAGTAGGTTCGAATCATACTTATAATTTCAGATGCTTATACGCATTCATACTTATTTTAGCAGCGTACTCATACTACTCATACTCAAAGTTGGAAGTTCTCGTCGTATGCATACTTAACAATACGCATGATGTTATTGACTTCGATTCGTCTCTACTTAACATTTACACGAAGCCCAAAACAAGTATGATTCGTGTACGAACACAACTATACTCACCAGCAGATTGTGTGTATATTTTCCTTTCTTCTTTTTTTGTATATGCAACAACAACAAAGGTTGTAAATTTTGATGACTGATTCGAATCACTTATGAGTAAGTATAAGTATTTTTCTAAATTTATGAATCAGAATGAGTAGGCGTATGAATCAAACATATTTGGAATGTTGTGAGTTTGATGTCAACGTTGCACTCATACTCATTGCTACTTATACTTATAAATCAATGTTGTAGCGAGTGCGAATGAATCAGAGTAGTTGAATTTCAATTCTGTTGATTCATTCATACTCAAAATTGTATTAGTGATATGAGCTTATGAGTAGCGGAAAAACGATTCATTGCTGATCTCTGATGCGTACTAAAGCGGAAACTACAGATTAATATGGCGTTGGTTCCATCAGCAACAAAATTCGCCATAACTGTATAAAGAGGTAAAACAAATAAAAGAATGTGGAACTAGAAGATGGATTATCTATGTCCAACTTAGTAGCAATAGAGCAGCAAATCTGAAGTTGGCCAGGAATGAAGAATAAATATCATATGCCTTCCAACATTGAGTATCCAGAACGTGTACATACATCAGGATATGTGTGGTTAAATTATAACATCGAACCTAGGCCTAATAAAAATTCCAATTATTTGGGAGAACAAAAGACAAGACATCATCAACATTTTTTCCAGGATATTAAAATTCACTTCACCCTGCGAAAGTGAATCGGATTGTGTGGGTAGATAAATCCAGCTATTACTACTGGGGTAATGGGGTAACCACAACTCATTATCTAACTAGCTTATTACACCACCCATGTTGTATGTGATACCTACAGGGTGTTGGGATCTACAAGTTAAAGTCGACTCCAGACGACAGATCCTGCCAGACTTTTTATACAAATTTTATTTTACTATCAGAGTTTTTTGTCAGAAAACGTTCATGTTTGGTCTGTTTTGAGATGACTTAACTGGGGTTAAACCACTACTACGCGTCTAATAAGTCAACACGCTACCTACTAGACTACGGCTACTTTAAATATTTTTTATATTTATTGAAATAGTGAATATAGAGAATTTTTAATAATGGGCGCTTAAATTGGCGTTTAAATAATGAAATAAGAAAAGGCGAAAAAGGGTTTATTTTGACAGAACAATTTTTTTTCGCAGTGTTCTGGCTGTGAGATTAACTAGTCCTTGAAATAATTTTTTGAAAACCTCTCCCAACCTTCTCCCAGTGTTGTTGGAAAAATTTTTTTATTTAATTTTTTTTCTAAATTATTGACTTGTCAGCACTTAAATATTAAAGTTTTACAATTAATTCTGATTATTATTAATAAAGTTAAACTAAACGTCTATAATAATAGATAGTCATTAATGATGGATTTGAAACGTCCAATTGTTTTGCACACAAATGTGCTAATAAAACAAGTTAAACTGAATGAAATATGGCTAAAGCAGTGGGCCATTAAGTTAAAAGTATGGAAACATATTTTATCACTCCAAGTGTTTTTTTTTTTTAGTTTAATATTAAGTCAAAAATATTATAGCTATACGGGGGTGGTACTTTCAAAGGAATATTATATGAAGATTTAGATTGGAACAAAATCATAATAGAATTAACAGGGTACGCAACAGATATGATTAGTAATGAATCGTTTTTCCGCTACTCATAAGCACTTATGTAAATTTGAGTATGAGTTAATCAACAGAATTGAAATTCAACTACTATGATTCATTCGTACTCGCTACAACATTGATTTAAAAGTACAGGTAGCAATGAGTGTGAGTACAACGTTGGCATCAAACTCACAACATTTGAAATGTGTTTGATTCATACGCCTACTCATTCTGATTCAATTTAGTAAAATACTTATGCACACTCGTAAGTGATTCAAGTGATTCGAATCATTCATCAAAATTTACAGCCTTTATTGTTGTTGCATATACAAACAAAAAAGAAAGGAAAGACAAAGACAACAACCAAAGCATACACATAATCTTCTTGTGAGTAGAGTAGTGTTCGTACGCGAATCATACTTATTTTGTTCTTCGTGTAAATGTTAAATAGAGATGAGTCGCAGTCAATAACATCATGCGTATTGTAAAGTATGAATACGATGAGTAGTTCCAACTTTGAGTATGAGTAGTATGAGTATTATATCAAAATGAGTATGAATGCGTATAAGTATCTGAAATTATAAGTATGACTTGAACCTACTCATTGTTTTGAATACTTATTGCTGATCTCTGTTATGCAACGAAACCTAATAATATTTAAATCACTTTAAGATGCAACTTTTACTGGCGAAATAATATGTTTACTTAAGCCAAGATAATCCTGCATTCTTTACTCAGTAACTGCATTCTTTACTCTTGTAACTCCGCCTAATATGGAATCTTTCACTGTCTGACGACAGTCTAATCGTCGTCCATTAGCCGCTCATCTAAAATCAAGCGTTAAGGTGCAGATGTATCAAGGAAGTGCATGTTATCTATTTTCATCTGTTCGATTTGTACTTTTGAGCGCATTATAAGTCCCAAATCATCATACATTGGGTGTGGTGTAGTTTCAATAGATATATGACATTGAATAATAACTCTTACGTTGTCATGTTTGCTTATATCTTGTATTATTGCCTAATTTTTTTACATACGTATCTCTATCAGGTACTTCTAAATTTTGACAGCTGATAACGCCTATCTAGTTGAAGCTATACCTGTAAAATAAGTTGTCACATATTCAGTCCGCTTTGCCAAATTATCATGGTTGGATATAGTATTCAATAACACGTCCATATAATAAAATTGTTTTGTCAAATTGGTGGTCCTGTTTGGACTACGTACCGCTATAGTCAATCATTTTAATATTCTCAATAATCCAGCTACCGTAAAGACTATTTACAGAGTAGTAAATAAATTTATCTCCACTGGTTCAGTTAATAATTGACCAACGTCGACGAAATGTATGTGCTGCCAAATACATCACCATTGTACATAGGAAAGTGCGGCATTCGATTTAAGGGTGCTTACGAAAACTTAACTTTATGGTGATGACAACTTGGCAAATTTTACTTCGTCACAGCATTTAGCAACTGACCGCCATTATTGAGGCAGGAACTGAAAGTAAACGACCACTGACAACGAAGCGCTCTAGAGAAATTTTAAAGGACGAATTTGTACGTAAAAAAATAAAAAAGTCACTGTTTGATGTGGATTTTTGCTGGCGGCATTAGCGTTCCCGAAATATTGACAAGTCATATACGAGCACTTTAGATTGCTGGTTATCAACTTTTTTGAATACCCGGTTTTAAAAGTGCGGTGCTACGTGCTATAAAGCTTATGCCGCGTTGAATATTCTGCACGAGCGAATAGATCACATGGTTACCGTTCATTGGTATAAGGTTTTCTGGGATTTTCTTAAGTCGCACGTATTTGCGCTTAACGAAAGGGCAGCATCATATCCATGAGGAAACTAAGGTTAGCAACATGAGACCACGAATGTTGGGTTTTTAAATTTAACCTCATTCTAATCAATATCATGAAGGGCGGGTACAAAACAATTCAGTTACAATGGGACGATAGGTGTCCGCATTGACCGTAATAGTCCTCCGCCGTCCTCATTTTCATGGGCCAATAATACCTTAGCATCAAACTGCCACAAAACTGTTACTCGCAATGGTTTCTGTAAGATTACGAGTGGGCTTTCTGAACCCATAATACGCTAATTTTGCGTATAAGCTTTACCCGAAAATATCATTTTTTTATGTCAAAATCGTCCTCATTGGTCCAATATATCTCAACGTTTTGTGGCAGAATAGAATGGAATAAATATTGTCAGATTCGAAATAATCGATGGTTCAAATTTGAACCGATAGACGGCGCACCCGATTCTGTGGAAAACAGTTCGTGGCAAAAAATTTTGCTGATAAATGAACTGACTGTCTAATGCTAATCGGAATTGAAAATAATTTAACACTTCTAGACGCAGTTTGAATGGAAACTCTTAAGCTATTCTTAATTCGTACTTATTTTTACTTCTTTTCCAATTAAGAATTTTTCAATTTCAAACGTTTTGAAGTACAAGTATGACAAACAAATTCAAAGAATATTTCTTTTGTCCCACCGTGCCTGCACATAATAAATGCGTTGTAACTGCTGGCGGCTTTACTTTTATGATTATTTCATCGTTCGCTTGTTTAATTTTTATTTTTTTGATTTTTCGCTAAGATATGGCCGCAGATTATTTATATTTTTATATTTAAATGCATTTTATATTTATTTTAAATAAATAATATTAAAAAAAAAGTTATAAATCTGCTTTATTGTTTACGATCAATTACTTTAAGATCAAAATCTCCAATTTTTTTTTTATACTGCCAACGTTTTCTAACGTTTTCATACGTTTAAGCCCCCCATTATGAGATCATAAATTATAAAAACGTTTTCTATAGTTTAAGCTCAAATAGCATTTGTTTGAATGATTTAAATTGTATTTGACGTGGTCTCGGCTTATGGCTTGGCATGACAAAAAAAATCTTTTTTTTTATTTTTTTTTGGTCAGTTGCAGTTTGGGGGGATTTATCATGTGGCAGTTTGTCTAAAAGCAAATTTTTTTTTTACTTTTCTGACTAGACATTTCAAATGAACTCAAACAATCGTTCGTTTTGTATTGTGCTGTGTTTGAATGACGCCAGGTTATTATTATTATTTAAGATTGACTGACTATTTATTTTTTCAAAAAAAAAAAATTTTTTTGTTTTAAATAAATAAAAACAAAATTATTTCGTTACCCCCCTCTCCCCATAGATTTAAACAACAATACCAACCAACAATAACATTAGATTATAATAATAATAATAATAAAAAATTTTACTAGCAAAGTTAAATAAATTTTTTTTTTTTGTTTTTATTGCAGGCGGCTAAAAACTTGGCTAGACTTGTCTATATTTAAAGTGTATGTTCCAGAAAAGTTTGAAAGTTGAATTAAAAATAAAAAAAATTCCAATGAAAAAAATTTAAATCTCACAAGGATTGTTTTAAATTTGGGGGAAATTTTCTATGGCATTTAAAAATGTTCACAAAGTTTCCATAAGAAAAAAGTTTTTATTCCAACAATTGAAAATGTTTTTGCAAAATTTTAAAAATTTCTCTTCAAAAGTAATTGAAAGAAATTTAATTTGGTTGGCTTAGGATAGCTAAGAAATAAATTAAACAATAAATTATTAAAGAAAACTTTAATTTCGGAATATCTGATAAAAAAAAATCTGTCGTTTGAAGTCTATTTTAATCTGTAGGTCCCGCCACTTTTGCATAAAATTAACACACACAACATAAGTGGTGTGAGAAACTGCGGGCTTCTTGGGGACGATTGCTGTAGACTGTCTAATGGTGAAGGTATAGCTCTGGCGATTATATAGTCACCAGCAGCGACTCGTTTCTTTACCGTTCGCATCTCCCCTCTCTGTTTCCACCTTTCCTAAAAAAAACCTGCACAATACATTGCATGATTAGGGGTTATCCCCTGAGTGCTGATTTTATATAAAAAAAAATCAATCTCATCTTCCCCCCTTTCCACCTTTCCTAAACCAGCACAATGCACTGCATGAGTAGGGGCCATCCTCCCCTGAATGCTGGTTTTATAAAAATGATAGAAATACCAAACAAAACTTGTGTCAGCAACATTTAAGGGATTGCCAGAAAGTTTCTTAAGTACCTTGGTTCTAACATTATATCGATACAGTAATTGAAAGTGAACTGTTAAGTATGTATCCTGGCAGACTACTGAGGTATGGGATTATAAGTCTGCTGCGAAGTAAGGTAAAATTTCTGGGAAAATTTTATTGGATAGGTGAAGCAGAATAGTTGCGCATCATCTATAAGCGACTATCTTAGTATATAACAGCTAACCTGACGAAAGTGAAGTTTAGTCTCAAAGGATATTGTACATAACACTCGGACAATATGGAGTAACATGGACATTACAAGATTCCTACTTGGAGGTTAGAAGACAACTCTTCCGATGTGGGCTGGAGATCAGCAACTAGTATTCTAAACGATGAGTAGATTCGCGTCATACTTGTTATTTTTGATACTTATACGCATTCATACTTCTTTTGATATCATACTTATACTACTCATACTCAAAGTTGGAAGTACTCATCATATTCATACTTAATAATACGCACGATGTTATTGACTTCGACTCGTCTCTACTTAACATTTACACGAAGCGCAAAGTAAGTATGATTTGCGTACGA
Source organism: Sarcophaga peregrina (assembly GCA_014635995.1). NCBI lineage: Eukaryota > Metazoa > Arthropoda > Insecta > Diptera > Sarcophagidae > Sarcophaga > Sarcophaga peregrina. The sequence continues at coordinate 43,400,744 of CM025792.1, forward strand.
ATACTACTATACTCACAAGAAGATTGTGTGTATACTTTGCTAGTTGTCTTCGTCTTTCATTTCTGCTTTGTTTGTATATGCAACAACAACAAAGGCTGTAAATTTTGATGAATGATTCGAGCCACTCGAATGACTTATAAGAATTATAAATATTTTTCTAAATTTATGAACCAGAATGAGTAGGCGTATGATTCAAACATATTTCGAATGTTGTGAGTTTGATGTCAACGTTGTACTCATACTCATTACTTACTTATACTTATAAATCAATGTTGTAGCTAGTACAAATGAATCAGAGTAGTTGAATTGCAATTCTGTTGGTTCACTCATACTCAAAATTGCATGAGTGCTTATGAATAGCGGAAAAACGTTCTCCAATTACACATAATCTTAGCTATGTTAGATTGTAATCGCGATGAATGATATTGTGAGAAACTTGTTGATGTCATTATGTGTGCAATATAACGTCCTTCAAATGTCTGCCGTTGCTTTTCTGGGCTTAGTGCATCTTATGTCATCAATATTCTAAATCCTTGGCGCATAAATCATGCCGAATTCGACCCGATACCATTGGATAAGTTGACTTTAAAGATCACTACCATTTGTGAGTTAAGAAAACCCTATAAATGTCTAATGAAGTCAAATCGGCAGACTATCCAATTTGTCATGTGCCACGTGTGGCATGTAGAGCTGTCCTATTCCTACCACTTGCATTTGATATCCAGATTATCCAATTTACGGTAAAAGAAATTCCTTATTATGGACATATAGTGCTCGCCACTTATGTATAAAATTAATACACACAACATATATAGTGTGAGAAACTGTGGGCTTCTTGGGGACGATCGCTGTAGACTGTCTAATGGTGAAGGTATGGCACTGGCACTGGCAGCAACTCGTTTCTTTGCCGTTCGCATTGTCCCTCTTTCCGTCTTTCATAAAACCTGCACAATGCACTGCATGAGTAGGGGCCATCCTCTGAGTGCTAGTTTTATATAAAAAAGATGTTAGTGATCGCCTGACTAATGTTGTTTTCAAAGAAATATGGAACGATGTCGTCTTCAGCCCAAAATCCACATCCACTTTCGACTTTTTTCGAATACATTAAGAGCTTTTAGATGTCTTTGGCTTGGAATAATCCGAAATATGGCTTATCCAAGTATGACTTCATGCAGAAATGACGAATGCTTTGGAATCCTTTAGCTATTAGGTGTTTCATGTCGTTTCAAATTCGGGATCCTTTTTCACGTACTCATTTATAAAGACATGAGCTCAATCGCTGGATTTGTTTTTTCAGTAAAAATTCGGATCACAAGACAACTACTGTATAGCCCACATTCAGCGAGGAAACGTCCTTGTCTTTTTTCATCCTTTATGATTTGTCAAAACAGACTGAATAAATGGCAAGTAATTTGACGGATGTAGCTTCAATAAGGTGACAAGGTTATCTATCAACTGTCAAAGTGCGAAAGTACCTATTAGATTTGTAATCAATTAAAACCGGACATCTTCTATTGTCACTGTGTTCGATTAAATATCAAGAAAGATAATTTATTTTAAAAGAAAATTTCTTTAAACAATTATTTTGATAAGTAAACCGAAAGAAATAAAACAAAATATTTTAAGTACCTCGTCAGATTAAAATAAATAATCGTACCCTTGTATTTAATTTTGATTTAATTAATGGCACGACTTTTAAGAATTCAATTCTTATCTAAGGAATGCATTTGATTATTTTTATTTTGATAAAAATAGATGAAAACAATAATAATAACAAAGAAAATCTTATAAAGAAAGAAAAAATATATTTTAACACTATTTCTACCAAAGGCGTCAAAAGACACGTTTTAAAATTTTAACTTGAAATTTATTTCAAAGTTTAATAATTTTTTTCTCAATTAATGTTTTAACAATTCGTGTTAATAATTATTAAATTTACTTGGCGTTATCATTTTTCCTCCAACTCATTCTGGATCAGTATATGCGTACATGATATACCTATTTCGAGCATGAGGTGTCATTTGACACCTTTACGGTATTTCTTACAACTAGAAATAAAAAATATAATGTGGAACTACACTAACATACATTTGGACTGATCCATAATTTGTTTTTAGATTTTTCCTCTTCGTATCATTATACCAAGACATTGAAATTGTGTACAATTGGAAATTCTGCGAAATGTTGTGCCATGTAAATTCTGTGAAACTCTGTTCAGCAAGTTTTCGAAAATGCCTGAAATTTTCGGTACACCCTAAATTTCCCGTTATAGTTTTTATATTCGATTGTTTTTTAAGAACAATAGGAACAGGAATAGGATATTTTTTAGTATTTATTTCCAAAATTGTTTGTATACAAACGCTGTATCGAAAGACAGCTTCTGGTCAAAATAGGTATACACAAAATCGTGGTAAAAATAGTGTTAACGTTGGCAAACAAATAAATTTAAGGTGATAAGAAAGATTACAAAATTATATTATCAACCGAAAAAAAAAAAATCAAGGTAAACCTAAGCTACTACAGTGACGATAGGCAATAATACAAGGTTAATTTAATAAATAAGAAAAACGATAACATTTCATAAAGAAATTAAATAAAAAAAAAATTAATGTGACAGTCGACGTCAGATGTCAATTAATTTGATATTTTTCAACAATTTGAAACAAAAAAATAATTAAGGGAGCCCTTTTCGCTTAATGTTGATCAAAATCTTAAAATACTTATTAATTTGAAGATTGAGCAAGAAATGGATTCGCTGATAAATGGGTAATGAGCTCCTATATTCTCTATATAGTAGTTGCCGTAGTCTAGTAGGTACTTTAAGATAGGATTCAACCTCCTGGTCAGACATATCCAATTAAACGAAACATGAAAAATATACCTTCAGCGACTTCCTCTCAGCAGATTTCTGGCAAAAACCCTAAGAGTTAATAAAATTTGCCATGAAAAGTTTCTCTAAAATCTGTCGTCCGGAGTCGACTTTAAACTGTATGTCCCGCCACTAATGTTTAAAAAATTAAGACACTCATCATAAGATATGTGAGAAACTAGTTTGTTATCCTGAATATTTCCAAACTTAATTGAATGAAAGCATTTGCATTAGCAAAATCAGTAAGAGATTGATGATACATTTTCACTTCCATCTCTAATACCAAAACCAATTAAATGGATTTCTGTATAAACGTGGTTGACTGTGGAAACTTGGCCCACGTCTTACTCAGAGAAATTAAGATCGTGAAGGCAATTTCCGATCACAATCCAAAGAAAGTATTTGCATTAACAATTTCAGTAAGAGATTGATGATACATTTTTCACTTCTAACTCTAATACCTATACTCAATAATACATACATAATTGGCCGTTACAACTCTTCAGTCAGGATTACGACCTAGCTTCTCACACCACTTACGTTGTGTACGTTAATTTTTTATATATGAGTGGCGGGATCTAGTAGTCGCCGTGGTCTAGTGGGTAGTGTGTTGCTTATTAGACAAAAGGCCCGGGTTCGAATCCCAGGTCAGACATCAAAACCAAAAATGTTTTCTTCGGCGACTTCCTCTCAGCAGATTTCTGGCAAAGACTTTGAGAGTAAAAATTGCCATGAAAAGCTTCTCAAAAATCTGTCGTTCGGTCCCTACTGGGACCTTTTAGCTGGTTTAACTTTAACAGTACGAGTTTTCTTTGCGGCTTTTACTATTTGGCTTTTCTGTCTTCTTCTTGTCAACAGAATTTTTGGCGACAGAGGGTTTTTTTAGCAGGAGCTGTGTTTTTTTTTTTTTGGTGGAAATCTTTTTCTTTTTATCAGCAGAAGCCTTTTTAGGAGTAGGTTTCTTGGGATTGTGTACCTTTGAAGCAGGAACTGATGATTAGAATGCAGCAGAAGCACCCTTACCTTTAGTTTGGATTAATTTAACTCTGATAATAGCACTCTTCAAATATATCTTAATGAATGGAGCTAATTTTTGAGCATCTACCTCATATCGGCTGGTGAGGTATTTCTTGAGAGCTGGAAAAGATGAACTTCCATGTTCCTTCAATGCTTTAATGGCAGCATCTACCTTTTGTTGGGTTGGTAGATGATTTTTTTTTTGCTGTAGTACAGCAGCAACTGTGTTGTTGTCTGACGGATCCATCTTATCCTTATTATTTCTTATTATCCATAGTTCTTGTTCTGCTTATGCGACTACAAGCACTTTTGCGAAATAGCACACAACTGCGTCTGAAGTTTGATTACAACCAAATGCTTTACCCGACTTTCGGAAAGTTGTTTTAAACAAACCCATGTGATCATTAAATTTCGCAATTTCCGTTGGGCCATATCTATTACCTGAATTTTAACAACCGAAATTAATTTTCAAACACTCAGCTCAATCAGTTTCCATTGCAGCTTTGGTTTAGGTGACGATTTTTTCTTTCGCAAAAAAGGACTGCATAGTGAGGATTCTCTCTTCTCAAATCAAGATGTAGTCTGTCAAACAAGTAACGTTGTGATGTGGCTGATTTTGACTTTGACAGAAAACCACTAACGGAAGTAATATTGAGGGACCACCCTCCTATTATTTAACTCTTTGAAAACTTTCATATTTTATTACTGGTTTTAATAACCAGTTATTGTGTCGGCAAACAATTTGGGGAAAATAAAAACGCTGAGGAATTTCAAATAAGAAATATTACCCGAATGTGCTTAAGCATCCCCCTTTTTGACAAGATAATAATAAAAGAAGTAGAGTAATAAAACAAGTAGTACAAGTGAAACAAATAAAGGGGGAGTAAATCATATAAATACACGCAATACTTTATTATTTCAAGTGAAAACATTTAAAATTTGTAATATGAAAACACCGATAAATACAATGAAGTGTATCACATATTATTGAAATAAACCAAAAATTTTGTTAGCCATAGATTTTTGTTGTTGTAAATTTTGTAAAAAGAAATTGTTTTCCTTTTCTTGCCTTCTTCTTTATCATACATATAATGGTGTTATTAAAGTCATTAGTGTAAATGTTACACTATTTTTTTGGATGAAATTTTAAATCAACAGCGTAACTTCGCCCTTAGTTCTCAATACAGCGTTATTGTTTTTTATTACCCTACACTAGTGGTGAATGGCAAGCTGAGTACGTTCAGGAACTTCATGTACCAATAGTTCGACAACCATACTGGATGTGCTTCATGGAGTTTCATCCTATTCCGATTAGATTTTCAGCGCCGTTCTACTCGTGTCCAAGGCCCGTTACCAATTATTGATGGAATCGATTATCGCATTATTAATTATAAGCCTGCAGGTTTTCAAAGGGACAGCAAAATTCCAAAATGCTTTTGGAAAGTTCGGTGGTTGTGCCATGCATCGTCTTATTTATTCCGATTAGTTTGATCTTGACATGTCATTGGTCGAATTTTTAAAAGCCCAATGCCTTCAAAGCGATAGAAAAATTACCAGTAAAGACGTAATACATGTTCATCAGAGATCAGCAATAAGTGTTCAAAACGATGAGTAGATTCAAGTCATACTTCTTTTCTGCTACTTGTTCGCATTCATACTTATTTTATTGTCATACTCATACTCTCCTAAATAAAAAAAAAAATTTACACTTTGTCCATACCAGAGATCAGCAACGAGTATTCAAAACGATGTGTAGGATCAAGTCATACTTATAGCTTCTGATACTTATATGCATTCATACTTATTTTAATATCATACTACTCATGCTCACAGTTAGAAGTACTAGTCGTATTTATACTTAACAATACCCATGATGTTATTGGCTTCGACTCGTCTCTACTTAACATTTATACGAAGCACAAAATAAGTATGATTCGCTTACGAATACTACTATACTCACAAGAAGATTGTGTGTATGCTTTGCTGTTGTCTTTGTCTTTATCTTTGTCTTTCCTTTCTTCTTTGTTTGTATATGCAACAACAACTAAAGATTGTAAATTTTGATGCATGTTCGAGCCACTCGAATGAGTTATAAGTATTATAAGAATTTTTCTAAATTTATGATTCAGAATGAGTAGCCATATGAATCAAACATATTTCGAATGTTGTGAGTTTGATGTCAACGTTGTACTCATACTCATTGCAACTTATACTTATAAATTAATGTTGTAGCGAGAATTCTAATTTTGTTTAATCACTCATACTTAAAATTGCATAAGTACTTGTGAGTAGCAGAAAAAGGATTCATTGCTGATATCCGATGTTTATAATGGAGTCAACAATTTCATACAAGCTCCAAACCCCATACAAACTCCGAACTGTGACGTAATTTGAAAAAAACTTTTCTTTTGGCTGCTTTCTCTTAACAGTTTTATGGTAAAAACTCTGAGAGAAAATAAAATTCTAATGAAACGAGTCAGTATAGTCATGACCTATTAAGTGAGTACGTATTTAACTTGAAACCTTCTGAATAGAGAAGCCTAATTAATATCGGTCAAGAAGTCAATCAGTGTCATTTTCAAAATATTCTTTCCTAATGACTTAGGTACATGGATCTGTGGTACTTTACCAAGGGGGTAACAAGAAAAATTAAAATTAAAATATAGGAAATGCCAGGATGGCTCAAGAGCAGTGATAATAATAGCAGCAATCCGTATACGATAAAGATCCTTATGGAGGTCAAAGCAATGTAGGATACGCTAAAGTCGAACTAACCAACTAATCCCTTACATTCTTAGTTTATTTTGAGTTGTAATTTTTTTTTTTGTTTTTCTTAACTCACTAAAGTAAATATAATGCATACACTCGTTAAAGTGAAACTTTTCTACTCTCATCCCTTATGTATTTATTTGGGTGTGTATTTATTTGGTTTTTCCAGCTCAATTCAGATACAAAAAAAAATTTGTCTTCTTGTACAATATATGACAGTTTAATAATCATGATTTACTATGTAAAGTACACAACGAGTACTGTACGAGTATTTACCTTTTTGGGGGAAGGAGTTGGGATGAGAAGAAAAAAAAGCAAAGAAAACAAAAATAATAAAAGTAACTGAAAGAAGTAAAACAAAAATATTATGAATGATTTATTTATTTAGAAAATAAAAAAAACAAAGTCAATGTAAATATGTACAGAGTGGCTGAAATGTATTGCTACCAAGTTAAGGTTGTTACCATTTGTATACCGCTCGTCTGATAGCTGACAGATTTATTCCAATAATAGTTCATTTTATTATTTATAAGCTTACAAAAGCATTTTCATCTATTGCATTCAGAAAAAAAGTTATTCGTGATGGAATTTAAGTGTGATTGTGTGATTGCTTTATATTTGGCTGGAAAACCACAGGTGGCTATCGTTAGATCCCTCCAGCATTTAAATGCGAATAAATTTTTTGCTTCTCGTACCATTGCTCGTTACCGTGATACTGGCAGTGTTGCATCCGGACCAAAAAGTGAACGAAAAAAACGGTAACAACATCAGAAATAATCCGAAAATTGAAGGTCATATTTGATCGAAATCCTCGCCGCAATGGTAGAAAAATTTCTCGTGAGCTGAATATATCGCAAGAATGGTTGCAACACATATTGAAAAATGGGCTTGGACTAAAGCCATTGAAGTTCCAAAAAAGTGCAAGAGCTCACCGGTGGACAAAAAAAGTTTAACTGGCAAGACCAAGGAGTTACTTCGCTTGCACGAAAGTAGCCAATTACCGAATTTGGGTTTCTCTGATGAGAAGCCATTACAAATTGAGCAGTTTGCGAACAAACAAAATGATCGCGTTTATTTGCCAAAGAGGTCAGCTGAAAATTTATACCTGCGATTGGCCACCAGCACACGCGCCGCCGATGGTAATGGTGAGGATTGTCGCTCTCTGCTCGTATTCATCGACCGTGGGGTCAAAATAAATGCCGAATATTATCGGAAAAATGTCTTAAAGAAAGTATTGAAGCCCTGGGTCCAACAGGACTCAGCACCACCGCACTCAGCACGCGTCAACCAAGAATGGCTTAAAAAGGAGGTTCCGCGCATCATTACTACCGCACGATGATTACCAAAATCTCCGGATCTCAATCCGCTGGACTTTTGTGCCTGGGGCATTTTGTAGAGTAAGGTTCTCACTAAAAAATACCAAAGGTTCGATCATCTCAAGATGGCGCTTCAATTTTGTGCAGCAGAGCCACTTTCGTGAAGTCTGTGATGGCTTTTTCGGCCGTTTGAAGGTCATAATTCGTACCAAAGGTGGCCAATTCCAACAAATCTTAACTGATTCGAAAATTTGATGTTTTTTCCAACATTTTTTGCTTTTGAACAATAAAATGAAAAAAAAAAAAATGAAGAAAATATAACGCTTTATTTTGTGGTAATATATATCAGTCACCCTGTATGTATGTATGCATGTAGATACAAAACAAATGATGGAAAATAAACAAAAAAAGAATGAAGGAAAGAAAGAAATATTTTTAATCATACTAGAGTTGTCGGAAAGCACAGAGTAACTACCATAAATGGGACATTCATGCCAATGTAACTTTAAATAAGAAATGAAACTGAAAAATAAAATAAACAAAATCAAATCAAAAAGAAAACATGAAACAAAATGGAGCGTATGATTAATTTTAATATAAAAAAATGTAAAAAGTACGAAATATTTCAAATAACTTTGTTATTACAAAAGCTAAAAATAAAATCAAAGTTGAAGAAAATCAAAAAAAAAAAAAAAAGACAAAAGCTTGGACAAAGGAAGGAAACTGTATCATCGAATTTTCTGTAACTGATTTTTAATAAAAAGTAAAAAATATTTTTTCATAAAAAACCCCCACTTTCGTTAGCAGTTCGTATTATATGACGCAAGAATATGAAACGAAATCAAAATTAAAAATTTATTTAAAATTCAATTACAACAAGGGTTTCATTTAGATTTCAATTGTGAATATAAAAATATAAAAATTTAATATTGTTGTGAAATATTTTTTTAAAACCCTTAAAAGTTTGAATAAAATCAAAAAAAAAAAAATGTTTAAAAAATTTAATTAATTTTCTGTATGCGGGCAAATGTATAGGTTCAATGAGACTAGTCTACTAGACTTCATAAATCATTTACAAAAACCAACAGCAATATAGGGTCTATCACTTCAAATAAATGTTTCGGGACTATCTCGAATGAGGAGGCGCTATTTGATGCACATTTTTCTTCCTTACTTAACTCAATCTCAATCGTTCTCAAAACATTGGATTCTAGATAACGAGATAGGGTTTAACCTGTTTCCTGGCTTTATCAGTATTGCCTATCAAACTCCGTTTATTTAGGCTGTACAGATCTCCTTTATAGGGGACATTGACAAGTTCCTTAAGTATAAGCGTTACTCACTAGCATCCTTATCCTGTTAACTGGGTATGGTGAAATACAACGTCATGCAAGAAGTACTTCTGTGATATAAATATTAAAAGTTTTCGAATTGCTTGACATGCTTTCGTTTAGGTTGCCTAAACACTGCAGTGTTTATCAGGTAAAATTCATTTCCATTTTTAACGTATGTACCGCAATACATACTTATAGATTGATGAGATTTCTCCGAAAATCTATTAATTGACTGAACAATTTTGCTGCAATTATGATGTCTGATCTCTTGTATGAATACCGCAATTACAAAAGATTCGAATCATTCAAAGCAGAGATCAGCAATGAAAGGTTTTCCCGCTACTCATAAGCACTCATGGAATTTTGAGTATGAGTGAATTAACAGAATTGAAATTCAAATACTCTGACTCGTTCGTATTCGCTGCAACATTGATTTATAAGTATAAGTAGCAATTAGTATGAGTATAAGGTTGACATCAAACTCACAAAATTCGAAATATGTTTGATTCATACGCCTACTCATCCTGATTCAAAAATTTAGAAAAATACTTATACAAACTCAAAAGTTATTCGAGTGGTTCGAATCATTCATTAAAATTTACAGCCTTTGTTGTTGTTGCATATAGAAACAAGGAAGAAAGGAAAGACAAAGACAATCTTCTTGTGAGTATAGTAGTGTTCGTACGCGAATCATACTTATTTTGTGCTTCGTGTAAGTGTTAAGTAGAGACGAGTCGAAGTCAATAACATCATGCGCATGTTAAGTATGAATACGACGAGTACTTCCAACTTTGAGTATGAGTAGTATGAGTATAATAATAAAATAAGTATGAAAAATTACAAGTATGTCTTGAATCTACTCATCGTTTTGAATACTCTTTGTTGATCTCTGATTCAAAGATAATTACAATATTACTGATCAGTTTTCTTTTGCAAGGTATGCCGGTAGACTAGACTTTCCCTCTTAGAATCCCTACAATAGGAGTGAGATTGGTTTCCTTGAGGAACTTTTGATTTCCAGGTTAATTATTTAGTGTGGTATCACTGGATTAAATAGATCATTGTTATGTCTGGTCACCAATCCCATTCTGTTGAATATTATCTTTAATAAAATTAATATCCTGAATACTTACATACATAAATGGTCATTACAACCCTTCAGTCAGGATTATTGAACTAGTTTCTCACACTACTTATGTTGTGTGTGTTAATCTTATACATAACTGGCGGCACCTACAGTTTAAAATCGGATCCGAAAGACAGATTTCATGGAAATTTTATTTACTCTCAGAGTTTTTGCCAGAAATCTGCTGAGAAGAAATCGCCGAAAAAATACTTTTTGTATTTTATTTTGATGTCTGGCCTGGGACTCGAACCCTGACTTTACGTCTAATATGCCAGCACACTACCTACTTGACCACGACGACTTCAATATCCTGAAGAACTGCACTAAAAGTTAAACTAGAGCTTTTAAGTGTAAAGCAATCGTACTATGCTTTCACAAGGTGACTATATTTAGGGTCCACTTCTCGACGCAGACCAATTGCTTTCACAATCTATACTATCCAATTTGTGATTATCATATCAATTGATCATCTCCAACCTTTTATCTATTTGATGATAATACGAGCATGTTGATCTTAACAGTATGAAACGCATTTGGAAAAAATCCTGTTGAGAAACACTGATGTGGCGAATAAAATGTGCACGATTGATGGATTCACTGGAATTATTCTTCCAAATTTGCTACTTGAAGTTTACGTTGACAAACAATTATAGAGACTGAATGATATGGGAGTTCTCAGTTCTTTCTAATGGGTGATTTTTTAAGAGCTATAAGAAAATTTTTCAATAAAAACAGAAAACACATAAAATTCAGAAAAATGCGTAAAATTTTTATTTTAATCGATATTGCAGTCCTTGTAATTTAATGTTTGAAGATTACTTCATGCAAATATTGACCACGACTGCGCCTCAAATGGTCCATCCGCTTAGTCTAATTTTTACATACTCTTTCCAAAATTTCGTCTGGTATCTCACGAATAAATGCTTCAATGTTGTCTTCCAATGCGTTAATTGAAGCGGGCTTGTCTGTAAAGACATGAGCTTTAACATAGCTCCACAAAAAATACTCTAAAGGCATTGTTACACGCGCTGTGTGGCATCTGGCACCATCTTGTTGAAACCACATGTCATGCAAATCTTTTGAAAGGCGTCACAACTAAATCCTTCCGCGAAATTTTCCACGTTGTTGAGTAACAGAGGAGCAATTGCTACGAACGGCGACGAATCAATAATTGATGGTCATCATTAACACTGGCCGATACAGCTGCGATATTTTCTTCAGTTCGCACTCTAGGTAAGCGTGTTGGTGGTTTAATGTCCAAAAATGTAAATTTGGAGCGAAATTTAGGTACAATAGCCCCAATAGCAGCTCCAGTGGGTCGATTAAACTGAGCATAAAATGGAGGAATTCCAATCAAATTTTACAAACTGCGTCAACAGTGTGTGACAGTTGAAATCTCAAGATAAAACTCCAAACTGTAAGCGGTTCCTCACAAAGCGACTTTCACTGAGTGAGAAGCTTATCCACACGTTGTAATGTCATAATGTCAAAGGTGATTATCCAACATTTAACTAATCAAAACCACTGTATATTTTAACATTTTTAGTTTGTGATGAATATGCGAAAAAAACGTTTTTTTCCAATAATTCTGTCCCCCGCATGATAACATGTAAACAAACAAATATGGATTAAGAAAATAAAAAATATGAATCCCAAAATATTTATGTCAGAGAAGTAATGCATAAATGGGACATTCATTCCAATGTAACTTTAAATAAGAAATGAAACTGAAAAATAAAATAAACAAAATCAAATCAAAAAGAAAACATGAAACAAAATGGAGCGTATGATTAATTTTAATATAAAAAAATGTAAAAAGTACGAAATATTTCAAATAACTTTGTTATTACAAAAGCTAAAAATAAAATCAAAGTTGAAGAAAATCAAAAAAAAAAAAAAAGACAAAAGCTTGGACAAAGGAAGGAAACTGTATCATGGAATTTTCTGTAACTGATTTTTAATAAAAAGTAAAAAATATTTTTTCATAAAAAACCCCCACTTTCGTTAGCAGTTCGTATTATATGACGCAAGAATATGAAACGAAATCAAAATTAAAAATTTATTTAAAATTCAACTACAACAAGGGTTTCATTTAGATTTCAATTGTGAATATAAAAATATAAAAATTTAATATTGTTGTGAAATATTTTTTTAAAACCCTTAAAAGTTTGAATAAAATCAAAAAAAAAAAAATGTTTAAAAAATTTAATTAATTTTCTGTATGCGGGCAAATGTATAGGTTCAATGAGACTAGTCTACTAGACTTCATAAATCATTTACAAAAACCAACAGCAATATAGGGTCTATCACTTCAAATAAATGTTTCGGGACTATCTCGAATGAGGAGGCGCTATTTGATGCACATTTTTCTTCCTTACTTAACTCAATCTCAATCGTTCTCAAAACATTGGATTCTAGATAACGAGATAGGGTTTTCTGGCTTTATCAGTATTGCCTATCAAACTCCGTTTATTTAGGCTGTACAGATCTCCTTTATAGGGGACATTGACAAGTTCCTTAAGTATAAGCGTTACTCACTAGCATCCTTATCCTGTTAACTGGGTATGGTGAAATACAACGTCATGCAAGAAGTACTTCTGTGATATAAATATTAAAAGTTTTCGAATTGCTTGACATGCTTTCGTTTAGGTTGCCTAAACACTGCAGTGTTTATCAGGTAAAATTCATTTCCATTTTTAACGTATGTACCGCAATACATACTTATAGATTGATGAGATTTCTCCGAAAATCTATTAATTGACTGAACAATTTTGCTGCAATTATGATGTCTGATCTCTTGTATGAATACCGCAATTACAAAAGATTCGAATCATTCAAAGCAGAGATCAGCAATGAAAGGTTTTCCCGCTACTCATAAGCACTCATGGAATTTTGAGTATGAGTGAATTAACAGAATTGAAATTCAAATACTCTGACTCGTTCGTATTCGCTGCAACATTGATTTATAAGTATAAGTAGCAATTAGTATGAGTATAAGGTTGACATCAAACTCACAAAATTCGAAATATGTTTGATTCATACGCCTACTCATCCTGATTCAAACATTTAGAAAAATACTTATACAAACTCAAAAGTTATTCGAGTGGTTCGAATCATTCATTAAAATTTACAGCCTTTGTTGTTGTTGCATATAGAAACAAGGAAGAAAGGAAAGACAAAGACAATCTTCTTGTGAGTATAGTAGTGTTCGTACGCGAATCATACTTATTTTGTGCTTCGTGTAAGTGTTAAGTAGAGACGAGTCGAAGTCAATAACATCATGCGCATGTTAAGTATGAATACGACGAGTACTTCCAACTTTGAGTATGAGTAGTATGAGTATAATAATAAAATAAGTATGAATGCGTATAAGTATCAAAAATTACAAGTATGTCTTTAATCTACTCATCGTTTTGAATACTCTTTGTTGATCTCTGATCAGTTTTCTTTTGCAAGGTATGCCGGTAGACTAGACTTTCCCTCTTAGAATCCCTACAATAGGAGTGAGCCTGAGTCAATGACCTGCTCTCGCTATCTCTTACTGAACCCTCCGTTAAAAAGGTTTTCAGATTGGTTTCCTTGAGGAACTTTTGATTTCCAGGTTAATTATTTAGTGTGGTATCACTGGATTAAATAGATCATTGTTATGTCTGGTCACCAATCCCATTCTGTTGAATATTATCTTTAATGAAATTAATATCCTCAATACTTACATACATAATTGGTCATTACAACCCTTCAGTCAGGATTATTGAACTAGTTTCTCACACTAATTATGTTGTGTGTGTTAATTTTATACATAACTGACGGCACCTACAGTTTAAAATCGGATCCGAAAGACAGATTTCATGGACATTTTATTTACTCTCAGAGTTTTTGCCAGAAATCTGCTGAGAAGAAATCGCCGAAAAAATACTTTTTGTATTTTATTTTGATGTCTGGCCTGGGACTCGAACCCTGGCTTTACGTCTAATATGCCAGCTCACTACCTACTTGACCACGACGACTTCAATATCCTGAAGAACTGCACTAAAAGTTAAACTAGAGCTTTTAAGTGTAAAGCAATCGTACTATGCTTTCACAAGGTGACTATATTTAGGGTCCACTTCTCGACGCAGACCAATTGCTTTCACAATCTATACTATCCAATTTGTGATTATCATATCAATCGATCATCTCCAACCTTTCATCTATTTGATGATAATACGAGCATGTTGATCTTAACAGTATGAAACGCATTTGGAAAAACTCCTGTTGAGAAACACTGATGAGGCGAATAAAATGTGCACGATTGGTGGATTCACTGGAATTATTCTTCCAAATTTGCTACTTGAAGTTTACGTGACAAACAATTATAGAGACTGAATGATATGGGAGTTCTCAGTTCTTTCTAATGGGTGATTTTTTAAGAGCTATAAGAAAATTTTTCAATAAAAAAAGAAAACACATAAAATTCAGAAAAATGCGTAAAATTTTTATTTGAATCGATATTGCAGTCCTTATAATTTAATGTTTGAAGATTACTTCATGCAAATATTGACCGCGACTGCGCCTCAAATGGTCCATCCGCTTAGTCTAATTTTTACATACTCTTTCCAAAATTTCGTCTGGTATCTCACGAATAAATGCTTCAATGTTGTCTTCCAATGCGTTAATTGAAGCGGGCTTGTCTGTAAAGACATGAGCTTTGACATAGCTCCACAAAAAATACTCTAAAGGCATTGTTACACGCGCTGTGTGGCATCTGGCACCATCTTGTTGAAACCACATGTCATGCAAATCTTTTGAAAGGCGTCACAACTAAATCCTTCCGCGAAATTTTCCACGTTGTTGAGTAACAGAGGAGCAATTGCTACGAACGGCGACGAATCAATAATTGATGGTCATCATTAACACTGGCCGATACAGCTGCGATATTTTCTTCAGTTCGCACTCTAGGTAAGCGTGTTGGTAGTTTATTTCCAAAAATGTAAATTTGGAGCGAAATTTAGGTACAATAGCCCGAATAGCCGCTCCAGTGGGTCGATTAAACTGAGCATAAAATGGAGGAATTCAATGAAATTCAAACTCAAGATGTTTGATAGTGAAACAAAACACCAAACGTGCGTGTGCTATTTAAACCAGTGTTGACAAAAAGGTAATAGCTAAAAAATCACCCGTTACTTCCGAAAAGATGTGTTTCTGTAAAAAAACTTAATTTTATTAAATACTTCTAAAAAATTGATAAAAGTTGTCTGAAAGTTTCACAAATCAATTATTAGTAGAAGCTTTATGACTAAAGTTGTAATGCTCATTAGTAGCTAGTTGAAATTAATTTAAAAAACAATTTTTAAATACTTCTAAAATGAATAGTAATGTCACCATTATTATTTACATACATCAGAGCTCTTTTGGACAAACATTTGAAAAATGTTGTTCAGGGTCGTTTTCGGTCAAAATAAAAAAAAAGCGAAAAAAAACATTTTTTTCAAACCAGTAAAAGCATCAAAAAAATATTTAAAGACTTACAAAAACGCATTGCATGCCAAATGATTGACAGCTGTTTCGTTTTCAAGGTTTTATGGTCTTTGTTTTTTTCTTTTTTCATTTCTTTTTTTTGCTAAAAATTCTAATAAAAATACGACCATTTGATGTCATACACTCGCACACATTTACTCATATTTATCTCTCTCTATATAGTTTTTTGGTTTTTGCTATTGTTATTGCTATTGTATTTGTATTTGTTTTACTATTTTTCAATTAAATTGCAATTGTCATAAGGGGGACCCGCAACACAACAGAAACAAAAAAGAAAAAAATTTCCTGCAGTAACAATAGCTCGACATTACGCACAGTTTCCATAAATGATTTAATTAATCACTACCCACTGACAAGCGGGGTACTAAGATATTTAACTCAAGCGCAGTAAAGTATAGTAATTATGGCACTAATTTTTTTGGGGTAAAATTAGACTCAAATTATAAAAGAAAGAATAATTTTAATGGCATTGCATGTCATAGATTTTGTCACAATTAATTCTGTTGTGGCAACACTAATTAATCAAATAAAATTTTATCTTATTTGATATCACAGAATATGGGGCAATTTTTTATGGAATTGATAACAAAAATTATGAAACATTTTAGGCTGGTTCTTAAAGGCGATTTCGAACTGATTACTAATGGCTTACATAATAATTAACATCTAAACTGTAGATAGCATAGACTCACCATAGCATATATGTAATACGATATAAGAGTCATTGTAATACCTAAAGTGGATATCATATGAATAATGATAAAGTGCCGTACTAGCATTAGCGAGAATATTTCAGGGTTCTAAAAGCCAAAGCGTAGCAAGGGAGCTTACACAGAAAGAAACAAAACCAATACTAATAAACTCTTTGCTATTCTTAGTCCAGATACTTATTTTCTAAACAACTCTCGAAGTCTAGTTGGATAACAGTGAAGTGAAATAAAATCTATTTTTTTGTATAGTAGTATGTCTATGGGGTTTCTAGGGCACTTTTTCCATACAAATTTGGGAGCTTGCCTACGCTACAGTCGGTCATGTTAGATTGTTCGATAGGTTTGTAACATGGAAGGTCTTGAACTTCCTCGAAAAGTCAGAGTGTGCGAGATGTTTAACGAAAATTTCCAATCCGTGCCTGATAAGGCATCTAACCTCAGGTTTATCTAATAAGCCAGCATACACTTTATTTCTAAATTTGAACCTATATTGCCCAGTTTTATACTGACGCTATACACATGGCCATGAAGTGAAAATTGAACCAGCAATTGACTTTTCTATAGTGAGTGATTGCAACATTTTTAATAAAATACCCTGTAATACCCTGTTACAAACCGGCCTTTTTTACTCTACCACTAGACGCATAGACCCACACAGAGATTATTGCAACCGCTACTGAATAAAGTTTTGTGGAGGCATGTGACAGACAACAGCATTACGCATGTAAAACAAATCAATGCAATGCAACATAATGCTACCAGAGACGCAACACAGTAATGAACAACCATAAGACAGCAATTTTGTTGTACCAATAGTTAATGTTGCTGTTGCTACCGTTTCCTTTGCTATGTTTTCGTACGATTGGAGTAAGTGTGTCAATGTTGTTGTTGTTGTTGTAATGTTTTATAGTTTTAATTGAAGCACATTTAAGAGTATTAATTTCAATACGCGTTAAATTGCTGCAATTCTGTTTGGAGCGCACACACACACATGCAAAAGGAAGGAGATTTTTAAGGAATTGCACAAGGCATTCTATGTTCAATTTATGGCTTGAAAGGACTTAAAGCTTCTTTAAATAAAACAACATTTATTGTGTGCAAACTATCGGTCCAGGGTTGTTGGACGATCCATTAAAATGAAATTTATTTTAATCTTTCCACTGGTCCACCGCGTACATGCTTTTCAGTCCAACAATCTCCAACTGTTTGCAGCGCAGATGAAGTAGTAATTGAGAATATGAAAGAGAAAAAGAAAGAAAAGAAATTCTTGTTATAATGCGCGAGGCCGCAGTGATATGTTAAATTTTCTTTCGGTTTCTTCTTGCCTTCTCGATTCCTTTTTAACACAACGAAGGATTACAAAAGTAGAATGTCGATAAATATTGGATTTTCCCATTGTTTCTGCACACACAGTAATGCATGTCTTTGGATCATAATTATTTTTAATGGTGGTAAGTAAAAGCAAGACAAAAGCGGATATGGAACATTATAACATATACTGTCAGAAAAGGACGTACGTGGATGTTTAATCTACTTTAAGATTGTAGTATGTATAGTACACAATAGATAAAAGGTATGTATCAGAGCCTATCGTACCGGATCGTTTTTCCGCTACTCATAAATACTCATGCAATTTTGAGTATGAATGAATCAACAGAATTCAAATTCAACTACTCTAATCGCTGCAACATTGATTTATAAGTACAAGTTGCAATGAGTATGAGTACAACGTTGACTTCAAACTCACAACATTCGAAATATGTTTGATTCTTACGCCTACTCATTCTGATTCTTAAATTTAGAAAAATACTTATAATACTTATAAGTCCTTTGAGTGGCTCGATTCATTCATCAAAATTTACAGCCTTTGTTGTTGTTGCATATACAAACAAAGAAGATAGGAAAGGCAAGACAACAAGCAAAGTATACACACAATTTTCTTGTGAGTATAGTAGTGTTCGTACGCGGTTCATACTTATTTTGTGCTTCATGTAAATATTAAGTAGAGACGAGTTGAAGTCAATAACATCGTGCGTATTGTTAAGTATGAATACGACGAGTACTACCAACTTTGAGTATGAGTAGATAAGTATGATATCAAAATAAGTATGAATGCGTATAAGTATCTGATACTATAAGTATGACTCGAACTTACTCATCGTTTTGAATACTTATTGCTGATCTCTCTCAAGTTAGTTTTTTTTTTTGATTTTTTAACTGTTTGTCACATAAATTTTTTAAGTCGAAAGGTACGTGCTCTCCTTTAGAAATTTTAATACTCTTATACAGAAATTCTAAAACAGCAGATGTTCTCCAAGGTCTAGAAATATAAAATTTTATTTGCAGGACATGGGATTTATTTATTTTCAACCAGTTCAAGAGCTCTTCAAAATCAATGTATGGTACTGGAACTAGGTGGTAGGGATGATGTTAGATTTCATTTTGTTTCCATTATAAATGAAATGAAAGAAATAACTTTTATAGGTTATTTGCATTCCAATAGCTAATCGACCATGAACAGATGTGTTTAAGGTTTCACACGTGCACTACTTAAAATTGAGGAACAAGTCGTTTTATTTCTATCGAGCACATACGAAGCATGAGCTACATTTCAATGACACTCTAATTAATTATAAAAGATGAATATTTTACTATCATTAATAAGAAACTTCGAACACCACTATATATAGAGGAGTCACAGGCCCATTCGTGAAAGTTATATTGTATTTGATGGCGGATATACACAGGTGGAGGGACCCATTTAGGCTAGCATTTAGGCTCATTGTGATATCATAATCGATTTTGCCCGGGGACATACATACATTAAATAGAAAAAAAAATCGTCCCGTACACAAATTAACTCTTTGTATTGTAGCAATATTTATATTAAGGAGCTTTCGACTGCCATGATCATTATTAATATTTCCTTAAAGTATTTCAAATATCTTTGAGAGTTGTGTCAAGGACGTCAAAAATGAGAGGAAAAAACCACCGCTTCTTAATGACAAGCGAAGGACAAGATGAAAGGCAATCTATTATAGATCCATAGCTCCTGCAATAGTCATTTGCCATAATGCCAAGTTTACCTCTGGAAAGTTGCTTATATGAATCGCTTTAGTGAGATGGATCGGTATGCGATTTAAAGACAGCAGTGAGTCATATCATAACATTGCATGGATCCTCCTGCTGCGAAAGAGATTGAACTTCACTGTAATTAGATTGCCCTGTAATGTGTTGAAGATTACGACTCTGTACCGTCTCTAGCCACCTCATTTGCAATAGAATTTCCAAACTTGGTATGCTCAGAAATTCTCAAAATTCATGGACACTGATCCGAGTAAATCAAATTCCACGCAATACGTATTGCGCCCTCATTAAAATTGTTATGATCTCGACTTGAAAATAGGAAAATTTAATATACTCAGCCCAACCTGTCACTTATCTCAGAGCTCACAGTGTAAACCTCACGGGTTTTACTGGGAACCAGCGAAATTTTAGTCTAGAAGTCCCAAAAATTAGGTGGAGTAAAATATGTTTTGTACTTCCTCGAGGCATACTGGTTTTAGTGAATATTGCATGGAGTTTCTGACTACTCAATTCTTACACCATCTATCCAGGTGATGTAATGTTGCTGACAAGCTTATGTGTTAGTAAGTCGCCGAAGTCTAATAGGTAGTGTGTTGGCTTATTACATGTAAAGCCCGGGTTCGTATCCCAGATCAGACATCAAAACGAAATATAAAAAAAAACCTACTTCTTCGCCGATTTCCTGTCAGCAGGTTTCTGGCAAAAACTTTGAGAGTAAATAAACCTGCCATAAACAAGTTTCTCAATAACCTGTCGTTCGTATGTGTTAGCAAATAATATTGAAATCCTTCCTATTGGAAGGTCTACATTCAGAAATTGATTGGAGTTTACTTTTTTTCCTTTATTTGGAAATGTCCAGAGCAAAAACTTTATAGGCACTAAATCTTCGAATAGAGTAACGCCAACTTGTCTCCAGTAGAACGGTTCTTACCAGAAACCATCTGTTACTGAACAGATTTTTGTTTCCAAAACATTGGAAGGTGCGGATTATATTGCTTCACGTATAAAGGTTTTAAAACCATTAACCTCAACTTTGTTATCTTCAATCCTTTGGTGGAAAGCATATTTCGTTTTAGACGAGTGGACTGAAAAGGGTACAATACACAGACTGCATATGTAGGAGCGGGTATTAGTAATTCTTAACGGAGAATGCATGTTAAGCCGACTTGACGACTTTAATGCCTGGCGAAACATATAAGCCCTTGAAATCCTAGGGTTGGCTCTCTCTTCACTTCAAACTACCTATCTATCCATGAATTTGACTAATCAATGTAGTGACAGCATTGAAGTCTACTCAGTGCCCTCGTAAGGACTTAATGATTTGTTTGGCTTGTGCTTGACAGAAACATTGGTGGCTGTATTCTGATTACCAGCTCGCCAAGTAACGACTTTATTAAGGGGTTGTTAAGAGGAAAGCGACTGTTACGCATTTAGACACGTAGTTGAACTAAGAATTTTATTGTGTCTGATACGAATTGCGATCTAGCTAAACAAGCTCCACAAGAACTTAGATTTTTGTATAAAATATATTGTGATGATAAGCAAATCCCTAGTACGTATTTATGATTTTCCGTTTTTCTTTCAGTGTACATACCCAGACAAGAATATTCCAATGTGACATTGGTTTTCGATAAATTCATGAAATTCATGAGTATTACATAAAGTACTCATTTATATATTGGATGCTTAATGATGACGATGATGTTCACATCGACAATAATTGTAGTGACTGATATCCCAAATATAAATTATTTGTTTTCAGCATCCATGCAACATTTATGATGTTACATCAGTGTTATGCTGCTGCCATACATTATAAATGTTTTGGTTTTCTTTTATTTTTTTTTTGTATTGGTCATGTCGGTTTAGTTGGGTGGTGGTCATGTGTGCAAATGTTAAATTCTCCAAAAGCGTAACATAATGTTGTTGGTCACACATTTGGTTTGCTGCTCATGACGATGGTGATATTATGCTGCTGCTGTTTGTAATTGGAATTCGTGCTGGTGGTATTACCAGCAATACCATTAAATTGTAGAAAAATATGAACTTATTTGGTGGATTTATTTCGTGAATTATTTAAAAAAAAGAACTTAATTTTTCGAATTAAGAATTGTTTTTTTCGTCAGCTTCTTAGACTATGTAAGAGCACATCTTAATCGATATTATAATTTAAAATGAAGACAATTTTATAAATTACAACAGATTGACTTCAATTCATACTGCTTTGCTTTGTAGAAATTAGGATACTTTATGCTTAAAATATTTCAAAAGAAAACGCGTCTCTTAATTAAAGAAATTATGTTAGAAATAAAATATCTTCTAGCATCCGTTGTTATAATTTTACTGTTCTGTACTGTTCGATCAATAACTCAGAAAGTCGACTAAATCGTAGAAACGAAAAATATAAAAAAATGCGCCAACATAATCAGTGTTAACAATCTAAAGCACTAGCAGAGATCAGCAATAAGTATTCAAAACGATAAGTTCGAGTCATAGTTAGAATATCAGATACTTATACGCATTCATACTTATTTTGATATCATACTCATACTACTCATACTCAAAGTTAGAAGTACTCGTCGTATTCATACTTAACAATACGCATAATGTTATTGACTTCGGTTCGTCTCTACTTAACATTTACACGAACCACAAAATAAGTATTATTCGCGTACGAACACTGTTATACTCACAAGAATATTGGTATCAGATACTTATATGCATTCATACTTATTTTGATATCATACTTATACTACTCATACTCAAAGTTGGAAGTACTCGTCGTATTCATACTTAATAATACGCATGATATTATTGACTTCGATTCGTCTCTACTTAACATTTACACGAACCACAAAATAAGTATTATTCGCGTACGTATTATTCGTTATACTCACAAGAATATTGTGTGTATGCTTTGCTTGTTGCCTTTGTTTTTTCTTTCTTCTTTGTTTGTATATGCAACAACAACTAAAGACTGTAAGTTTTGATGAATGATTCGAGTCACTTGAATGGCTTATAAGTATTATAAGAATTTTTTTAAGTTTATGAATCAGAATGAGTAGTCGTATGAATCAAACATATTTCGAATGTTGTGAATTTGATGTCAACGTTGTACTCATACTCATGGCAACTTGTACTTATAAATAAATGTTGTAGCGAGTGCGAATGAATCAGAGCAGTTGAATTTTAATTCTGTTGATTCACTTATACTCAAAATTGCATGAGTATGCATGAGTAGCAGAAAAACGATACTTTACTGATCTCTGGGCACTAGGTATACATTACTAAATAGTTATCAACGACAAATCGGTTATACAAAGGAATCACAAGTTTACTTTCTACTCGAGTTAAACCTGAACATTTCCACATTTGTAATAGTCGAGTGGGTAATAGGCCATGGTCCTTACTCCGGCTCAGACATGTCGACCTAAGTGAAATATGTATTCGTATGTAAACTGAGAGGAAAAATAAAATCAACATGTCGCTTAGAGTCCACTTAGAACTATATATCCCGCTACTTACGAATAAATTTAAATTTATTATTTAAAGAGTCTAACAGTCGAGTTATATTTTTTACATATATGATCTGATCAAATGAACTTTCGGTTCAAAAATTTTCAGAATTTTTGATGGATTTTGATTGTTTATCAGAAAATGTGTCAATTTCAAGTTTTAGCGACCACCAGAATTTGGCTCATGTTTTCGCAAAGAGAAATAATAATATTTGCAAAAAACACAAATACTAGCCGACTTCCGGAAGTCGTGCAAACGTGAAATTGACACATTTTGTGATAACCAAGGAATATCTATCAAAAATGCGATAATCTTTGAATTAAAAGTTCATTTGATGAGGTGACATATATAAAAAATATCACTCGACTGTTAGACTCTTCAAATAATAACTACGGCAATTTTTGTCCTATTTGATCAAGTATTGACTCAATCTCTTCACAAGAGAACAGACTATAAGAATATTATCACTTGTCCTATATTTTTCTTATTAAAGTTTGCTCATATGAATGGACATACTTAATAAAATAGGAAAAATATTCGATTTTTCAAATTTAACTCATCAAATTTCATAGTATATTAAGTCGAAGAATAAATATATGTCGTTTTATAGGTCTATATCTTCCCTTTCTAACAAGCTTTAAATTTTGGAAATCGGGTAAGAAATGTCTAAGTAATCCAGAATTTTGTGCGTAAAGTCGAAAAAAAACTGTTTTTGTTAAATAAAACAAATTTGGAGGGTTCGAGAAGTATAAAAGAGGTATTTTTGAGTTTTACTCAACTAACTGAACAACGTGGACTATGTAGTTACTCGGGTGTATTTTCATTGACGCACCGTGATATTTGTTCAACTAATTAATAATTGTGCAAATATATGCATGTACTAGGGATGCCAAACGGGATCGAGTTTTAAAAATACCGGGATTCGTGATTTTGTTAATCCCGATCCCTGGATATTTCGGGATAATTCAAACATATATACATAATTGGCCATTACAACCCTTCAGTCAGGATTACGACCTAGCTTCTCACACCACTTATGCTGTGTGCGTTAATTTTATACATGAGTGGCGGGACCTACAGTTTAAAGTCGACTCCGAACGACAGATTTTTGAGAAGCTTTTCATGGCAATTTTTACTCTCAGAGTTTTTGCCAGAAATCTGCTGAGAGGAAGTCGCCGAAGAAATATTTTTTCGTTTTGATGTCTGACCTGGGATTCGAACCCGGGCCTTTTGTTTAATAAGCCAACACACTACCCACTAGACCACGGCGACTTCGGGATAATTCAGGATCTATAAATCTCGAAAAATCACGGGAAAAATTGCGATTTTCTCTTAATAATTGTGTACGGGTATGTAAAGAAGTGAAATTGTCGCATTTAGGTCACAGAAAACCCGCACGTATGCTTTGAAAATTCAACGGACCCAAAACGAGTCACTGTTTGGTGTGGATTTTGGTCCAGAGGCATAATTGGGCCATTTTTCTTCGAAAATGAGCAATGAGTGGCCGTTACAGTCAATGGCGATCGTTATCGCGTCATATTGAACGTATTTTTGTTCACAAAAATTATAGAGGAGGATATTGGCAACATTTGATTTCAACAGGACGACGCAACGTGCCACACGGCCGAAGTTACACAAGTTTTGCGCCCTGTTTTTGAAGATCGCATTATCAGTCGCAGAGCTGATGTCGTTTGGCAACCTCGGACTGTTATTTATGGGGTGCCGTCAAAGATAAATGTTACGCCGACAAGCCAGAGACAATTGACACTTTAAAGGACAATATTCGCGCAGCCATTGATGAAATACAGCTGCACACAATCGATAATGTGCTTAAAATATGGATTAATCATGTAGGGTACTGCATTGCCATCTGAGGCAGCCATTTGAATGATATTATTTTCCATTATTAACGGGAAGGATTGTACTTTTAAATAAAAAAAGAAATTTGAGAAAATATTCAGTAGTTTTTGTTTAAAGCATTTTCAACAAAAAAGTTATTTGCCGTACCCTTTACTTCTCGCAATCAACATTTGTTGGTAAAATAGTTCCAAGATAGCTGTATGCCGTTTTTAAATATTCACCTTTCCCACCTCCTGTTGTAAATAAATCTATTTCTTTGGACAGTTGAGTATCTAAATCAATTACCCTATTAATTCGTTTTATAGGGCTTTTGCATTCTTCAATGGAAGTAGGGTTTTCCTCATCAGAGATGCTATTATCGAAGTCAAGTGATATAGAATTTTTTTCAGGACCTTTTGTAGGGTCAAAATACATATGAATTCACAGTCCCGAAAATCCCTATTTGCCTATCACCTTTTTGGTTAACACATGCTTAGTTATGTTGGCCTAGCATCCTAGATTACTAACTCCAACATACTAATCACTAGACTACGCCGAATCTCTTGGACGAAGGATTTGCTCTCATAGGTCGTTATTTACACCATAATGTTGCAGCACACAAAGTTGTTGCCTGTTTGCGGAGAACTCTATTGTGGATGTCATTAGCTTAATGGAATGGGAAAAAATTATGAAGGTAAAGCTTTTAACATTGTGTCAATTATTATTACCATTTTTTGTGACATGTCACAAGGTATGCATTTGTTGCTTTTAATCGTTATTAAAAAAAAACACCTAAAATTTAATTATTCCACCAAAAATTTGTTTGATTTTATTAACTCATTTCCATTGTTATTGTTGGTGTTGTTATTATTGTTGACATAACATTATTGTCAATATAATCATGTTTAGTTGTTGTTGTACAACATGTAAAGTCAATTTAGTTGATTATTTTGTCATTTTGAAAAATAATACAAAAAAAAAACAAAATAAAATTAAATTACATTTGGGTGTGCATTTATACTAATGTGACCTGCTAGTAAGTAGGTGAGTGAGTGAGTGAGTGAGTGAGCACTGAAACATTAAACATTAGATAAGATAGTAATTATAATAGAGTTTTGAATTTTTAATTAGTTTTGTATTTTCAGTTTTTCCATACACAATTGAAAATTATTATTTGAATACTAAAATACAAAAAAAAAAAACAAAAAAAATTAAAAATTGTACCAAACAATCAACCAACCCAACTGCAAACCTTATGTCGACGACGATGACGACAACGACAACGCCTGTGTTTTGTATTACAATATTAAACAAATTGTTAATTTGTAGTCAATTTTAAGATGAATGCTACTGATACGTGGCCAGTATTTGTGGCCGTCATAAATTAAACGGAAGCTGATAGTGATTGTAATGGGAAAATTGGAAAATTTTAATTGTTATGGCTGCATAACTGCTCATTTATTACAAAAAAAAAACCCAAAACAAAAACAAAATTTCATAACGATAAACTGATTAAAATCACAACTTATTTATTATTATTGAGGTCGCATTTAATTTCCAAGTGTGCAAATGAAATTAATTGGGGGGCAATATGTCTCCAAAAATGGGCTGAGAGATGCCATAATAGCTGTCGCGGATAGAGCAAATAATTATAATGTTTTCAGCCTCTAAACACAAATTGTAATTAATTTGGTGTCTTTTTCCCGATCAGCAATTCATTTAATCTGACATTCATGCAAAGCATTAAATGTCAACTGAAATTAAAAGAAATTTAAATTGTGAAAACCTTTTAGAACTTGAAGTTAATTGTGGTGGAAATTTTATAGAAAATAAATTGTAAGATTTCGGAAGTGTACTTTTGCAGTACACTGTATTAAAATTAGGAAGAATAGGTATTTGTATGTGAAAATACATCTATTATCTTAGATACAAACCCATTCCTTTAACAGAATTCTGTTATTTTACTATCACAACCCTGTCAAACAACAAATTTAAGGCTTGGAAATACAAACAGAAAAGGAATGTTAAAATTTCAAGTTAAAATTAGGTAAAACTGCAAAGCTTGTAAAATAAGTCCTTTAGACACTCATTGTTACAAAATAAGGACTACACCGAAGACATAGTCAGATATTTCCGAATGCATATATAAATTGGGGGGGCTAAAGCAGGGCAACATGAATGAACGAAATGAATTGTTTTTAATGCATATTACGCCGATTTAACTAAATTAATCGTCAGAACCCTTAGCAGAGAAAAGTCCGAATGACCAATGTGGGTAACTTCTCATAATAATTTTATTTACTCTCAAAGTTTCTCTCTGTTGAAAAAAATAATTCATATTTCCTTCGAGTTGACTGTTCTGGGATTTGAACCATAGCCTAATGTCTAATAAGCCAACATACAACCTGCTACACTAAGGCGTCTTCAGGCAACTGTTGCATCCCAATTCAGGTACACTGGAGTTGTACACTAAAGACTTATTCAAGGATACGGAGTTTTAGTTGGGAAATTACGTGATAATTTGCAACACAGATAAGCCGCTGTTAGCATCACAAGTGCCAATAGATGAACACCACAGGAGACTTTATATATCATTTTTCACTTATTCGCAATTGACGAATATGTAAGAAAGATGGCAGATAGAAGCCTCTTTAGATTGAATGAGTTAAGTCTAATGGGCTCTCGTAAAGAAGGTACTTAAGTAGTTGGGTCTACTTACTATACCACGGCGTCTTGGCTACTTATGCATCCTAATTCAGCTTTACTGGATTTGTACATTAAATAACTTTATTTAAGGATACAGAGTTTCAGTTGGTAAATTATACGGTAATTTTCAACATGGATAAGCCATTGTTAGCATCACAAGTGGCAATAGATGTACAGCTCAGGCGACTTTAGATATCGTTCGTCACATATTCCCAATTGACGAAGATTGCAGATAGAAGCCTCTTAAGATTGAATGAGTTAAATCCAATAGTCACCCGTAGATAGGTCTACTTATTTTGACTATTAGAATAACAGATTAAATGGCTACCAAAGTTCCTTTCTGTGATGCACGGAAGTCTGAATAAGTTTGGAAAAACTCTTCAATGGTTGGGCTATTTTCACTGATGGATTCAAAATGGTGACGTGTCTTCGGGCTTTGCATTTAGTTTTGAGGAAAATGTCAATGAATCATATATGTACTCGGCGGAATGTTGCTTCTTTTGGGAGTTGGTTCTAAAAGCATCAGAAAACATACAGAAAACATATACCTAAGAGCTCAAGATTAACAATTTACTTGGATAATCAGGGAACAGTCCAGACTATGCAAAGAGATGTTTTTAGGTTACAATTGTTCAAGGTGTTTAAAAAGTTGCTTTGTTTCCTTATACAACATAAAATGAACGAAGAGATTTATTTCTTTAAGGTAAATTTACACAATTGGAAAGAGTTATTCCAGCATTAAACATGATCACTGTTTGGCTTGTGGAACCTTATTAAAACGTAATGGGATGCCGGATTGATTTTTTTAACTGACAAACCATAGTTATCAATATCAATAGCTAAATCCCACTTCCATATCCTATTTCTTTTTAATTTTCCTTGTCCTTTTCCATAAGAAGTCATTAAAAATGAATGACAAACAATTTGACAAAACGATTTTCAATTTTAATTATGATTTCATTATAATTAAAAGAAGAAATTGAAATTAAGGGAAGTGTAGTCATTTGTATTTTTATTATAATGAAGTGTTAAAAGGGACAGAAGAAATTAGTTTTTACCCCCAATTCTCTGCAGAAAGGCAGTCGAGGTAAAGTTATTTTTCACATTTCGTTTTCATCGAGAGTAATAGGCCAATACTCAACTTTTTAGACTACGACGTCTCCACACGGATAGCTCGAGATTGATTGCCTTTTAGTAGTCGCTTTAATTTTTCTCCTTACATTGCATTGAGTGAGCTATTTCAGCAATTTTCGAAAAATATTGATTACTGTTCTTTAAAGTGGGATTTGATAGTTCTGCTGGCGTACTGCTCTGTAAGCATGTTGTCACGTTTATGAAAAAATTGTTCTTTTTTCAAAAATATTCTGACTTTCATTAAAAACAAAGCAAAAAGTAATGCCAAAAGTTAGCATTACATTGCTTTCCTTCATAACTCCCAGATAATTTTATGTGCCACTGCCATCTGAGATAGTGAAGATAAACGAGGAAGAAAATTTCTATTCAAGAAATTTTTTGTCTTTTATTTTCACTTATTTTTCTTGATAAAAACTAATTATAATTTTAAGCAAAAAACGAAAAAACGAAATGAAAAAGAGACCCGAACAAAATGGAAAATTTCTTCTTTAAGTAACACAAAAGGCCCTGCGGACAAAAGTGATGACAAATTAAAAGACAAAAACTAAGAAAAATAAAAAGAAAAAAAACTTTTTCTTTTTCATTTAATTTTACCTTATATTGGAAAATTTAAAATTAAAAAAAAAAAACCGAAATAAAAGGATTTGTTAAGCAGTAGCATAGGCAAAAGGATGGGAAATTGACAATTTCTTATAATCGGCGGCATGTTAAACGAGGTGTGGAACTGGATAACAACCATAAAATTAACTTTTTTGTTTTTTTGTTTGCTATTTTAAGAAAACATGTACTATTCCTTTACTGTGATTATCAGTCTATTTTGTCTGCACTTATAAACTGGATATTCGTTATCGTCAACTATTTAAAAACTGATGTCATTAACGGTGACATTATGTACCATGTTGACATGATTTTGTTTAATCACTTAAGATCTTTACCCGATCTATTTTGAATCTGACAATACTAATGTCATCTATTCTGTCACAAAATTCTATCTCCATCAATGAATAGATTTATGTATTCATCTTAGTGGGTACGTTAATAAGCAAAATTACTTGTATTTTGAGCTCTGAAAACCCACACGCTGATCTTAATGATGACTGTTGGATAGCTTGTGGGCCATAATTAGCCAATATTTCTTTGAAAATGATTGCAACGCAACCAGTTACGTTCGATGGAGACACTGATCACAATATGACGACCGATTTTGTTTCTTGTAACGATGATTTGGTTTCAACAGGATGGTGCAATTTGCAGCACATCTCAAGGCACAATCGATATCATGCGATTTGACACGATTCTGAGGGACACCATTAGAGAGAAGGGTAGTGACTGATAAATCACATTCGTGTTGCCATTGCCAAGGTACGGACCCTATACACTCGAAAAAGTACACGCAAAATGGTCCAATCGAATGAGTTACTGTCAGGCCAACAGCGGCAGCCATATAAACGAAATAATATTCCATTTCTAATCGGAACAATTTGAAATCACAACAAAAATAATAAAGTTGGCAAATTCCAAACCGTTTTCGTTTGATTGCATTTTTAAATATAACTTTTAAATGACCCACCCTAGCTCTTTGAAGATGAAAGTTATGATGCTAAAAACTACCCTGTGAGCTTTTCTAAAGTGCTTTCGATCTACAGGGCTAATATGTATAGCAACCAACTTCAGGTTGTTATCATTTGTAAACCGCTCGTCTGACAGCTGACAGATTTTTTCCAGTGACTGTTCATTATATTATTTACAAGCTTACAAAAGCATTTTAAGAAAAAATGTTATTCGTCATGGAATTCAAGCGTGATTGCTTTATATTCGGTTTGAAAACCATTAGAGCCCTCCAGCATTAAAATGTGAAGAAATCTTTTGTTTCTCATACTATTGCTCATTATCGTGATACTGGCAGTGCTGCATTGAGTTCAAAAAGTGGACGAAAAAAACGGTAACAACACCAGGCGAAGGCCAGATTTGATCGAAATCCGCGACGCTGTGGTAGAAAAATTGCTCGTGAGTTGAAGATATCATGAGAACGGATGCAGCACATATTAAAAACTGAGCTTGGACTAAAGCCATTAAAGTTCCAAAAAGTGCGAGAACTCTCCGATGGACAAAAAAAGTTAGACTGGAAAGATCCAAGGCGTTAATTCGCTTGCACAAAAGTGGCCAGTTACCGAATTTAGTTTTCCTCCGATGAGAAACCATTCCAAGTTGAGCAGTTTGTGAACAAACAAAATGATCGGGTTTACTTGCCATAGAGACCAGCTGAAAATTTACACCTGCGATTGGCCACCACGACTCCAGCGTCAGCCGATGGTAATGATGTGGGCCGCCATAACTCCCGAATATTATCGGGAAAATGTCTTAAAGACAGTACTGAAGCTCTGGGCAGACAAACATTTCGGCCGCAGACCATACACATTCCAACAGAACTTTAATTTTAACAAATCTAACTGATTCTAAAATTTGATTTTATTTCCAACATTTTGTGCTTTTGAACAATAAAATTAAAAAAATATATAAAAAAAGTATAGAGCTTTGCTTTGTTGCAGTATATATTAGCCACCCTGTACAGGCTGATTTACAGACATCTTCATGGCATGTATAGTATTCTCAGGAAATAAGCACTTTAAAAGCTGCATGCATGGCAGTGTTTATAAGCGAGGAATTTTTGTATCGAAAGCGAGTAGACGTGCCATGTTTTATTCAAGCTTTGTCTAATTGACAACACCGGTTTCATATTCGCCCGGTTGGACAGAGCTTCCATCATCTTCTGTTTCATTTCGACATCACAGTGAAGAAATAAAGAAATTTACAATTGAGTCGCCGCAGTCTAGTAAGTAGTGTGTTGGCTTTTTAGACGTAAATCTAGGGTTCGAGCCCCAGCTCAGACATCAAAAACAAAATACAAAAAGTATTTCTGCAGCGATTTCCTCTCAGCAGACTTCTGGAAAAAATTCTGTCGTTCAGAGTTGACTTTAAACTGTAGGTCCCGCCACTTATGTATAAAATTAACACACACAACATAAGTGGTCTGAGAAACTAGGTCAATAATCCTGACTGATGGGTTGTAATGACCAATTGTGTTGGATTTATGTATGTAGACTCTACAGGTATAGTCAAGAGTCGTATTGTAGCACTAACTAGGCAGAGAGACAGGCCGTTGACCACACCGATACCACCTAGACTAGTTGAAGGAATGCTTTACGAATTGTTATAGACGAACATTGGTGAAGTGAAGGTTTTCTACCAGGCATCAGTTATTTGAAATTACGATGACACAGAGTGCAGTCCATATTCTATGGAACTGCATTGCGGCTAGCCATTTTTCATACTATTTTTCAAATAAAATGCCAATAGCTTAAGAGTTGCTATTTTATTAGCATAAACTCATAACAAGAAATTCTGAAACATTTAATCTCACGAACGCGGTAGTTAGGGAGCTGGATCAATTTTGGAAAGAAATTATCCACAAAATGGGTGGATGGATAGGCTGACAAATATATTGAAATAGTTTCAGTACATTTAGTAGCAAAACACAATGATTGCATGAGTTTCAGTGCTATTAAAAGCGGAATTATTATATCGCGGGTGGTTTTATCCGCAGAATATTGTATACTCAACCACTTTAAATTTTTCAGAATCTTTTTTCTCCGAGAACAGTGGACTAAGTTTGTTACTGAGAGCACAACACTATCATCAATGTCTGTAGCAACGTTCAAATTAGACGCCTTTAACAATTCTATCTTTAATGTAACCACTCGCGGGTATTCGACAGCGACCTTCACGAAATTTCATTTCATTTAATTATTTCCTTCCCATTTTTTTTCTCTGTTTTTTTTTTTGCAGTAATAAAAGGAATCAATCTTAAAAGTAATAACTTTAATAGCTGTCAGCCTGCAGTTGATAAAGGACATTAAAAAAGGGTTTCATTTATAATAAAAGATTACGAATTTTTTTTTTTTTTTTTTGTTATTTTCTTTTATATCATAAGATGTCATAATAAATTCAATGATTGAATAATTTTCAACTGTCAATAAAAATTAATTTCTTTTGTCCCTTTTAACACTTCATTATAATAAAAGTGCAAATGACTACACTTCCCTTCAATGGCAATTAATCAATTTCTTCTTTTAATTATAATGAAATCATAATTAAAATTGAAAATCGTTTTGTCAAATTTTTTGTCATTCATTTTTAATGACTACTTATGGAAAAGGACAAGGAAAATTAAGAAGAAATAGGAAATGGAAGTGGGATTTAGCTATTGATATTGATAACTATGGATTGTCCATTGAAAATATCAATCCGACTTCCCATTACGTTTTAATAAGGTTCCAAAAGTCCAACAGTGAACATGTTTAATACCGGAATAACTTTTCCAAATTGTGTAAATTTATCTTGAAGACATAAATCTGTTCGTCCATTTTATGTTGTATAGGCCAATTGTAACCAAGTAAATAGTCACTCTTGAGGTCTTTAGGTATATGTTTTCTGATACTCTTAGAACCTACTCCCAAAAGAAGCAACATTCCGCCGAGTACATATAGGAGTCATGACTCAAAACTAAAGACAAAACCTGCAGCCTTAGGAGTCGCCATTTTGAATCCATCAGTGAAAATAGCTTAACCATTGAAGAGTTTATCCAAACTTATTCAGACTTCCGTAGCAGATCTAATCACATTCCGTATATCACAGAAAGGAACTTCTGTAGCCATATAATTTGTTAATCTGACAGTAAAAATAAGTAGACCTAACTACTTATGTACCCCATTTACGAGAGCCCATTAGACTTAACTCATTCAATTTAAAAAAGCGTCTATCTGCCGTCTTCCTTACATATTCGTCAATTGGGAATAAATGAAGAATGATGTACTAAAGTCGCCTGAGATATACATCTATTGGCACTTGTTGTGCCAACAGTGGTTTATCCATGTTGAAAATTACTACATAATTTCCAACCTAAAACTCCGTATCTTTGAATAAAGGTCTTTAGTGTACAGCTCCAATGAAGCTGAATTAGGATGCATAAGTATCCAAGACACCGTAGTTCAAACCAGAGCTTAGACATTTCGAACGATACGAAATATGAAAAAAAAATTCTTTCAGCGATTCTGAGAGTAAATATAGATGCCCTGAACATTTTCTCAAACGTCTGGTGTTCGAAGTCGCCTTTAAACTTTATGTCCCGCTACTCAGCGATTAAATTAACATACACAATATGAATGGTGGGAGAAACGTGTTCCTTCAATCCTGATTGAAGGGTTGTAATGACCAATCAGTGATGTTTTAAAGTCTATAGGACTATGCAAAATTCATTTAATGCCTCCAAATCAATGATCATTTTGATTTTTCATAAATTACAAATCGAAATCGAGTCATTCAGTCAAATAATTTCACAATCTTGCTGAATATTATCGTGGAAAAAAAAAACGGAATTTTTATTTAAAATTCAACTTACCTTACCTGAAATGACATCAACAGAAGAAATTGTTACGAGAAACAAAAAATAGAACGCTTACGTGTTTGCAAATTTAAAAGCGATAAGAATAAAATTTCTAAGGGCTGACTAGCTTACCTGCAAATAGAAAATGAAAAGAGTTGAGTTGAATTCAATTGAATTGAGTTGGAAAATAAAATAAAATCGTCGTTAAAAATATTAAATTAAACAATAAAAAATAAAACAACTTTATTTCGTCTCAAATACACTTGCATATGGCCATTAACAGGGAAAAGTCTCTTTCGGTTTCTTTCTTAGTGAATAGCTGGCATACACAACAAATATTTGCCAAATTAGTCACGTGATGATGACAACAAAAAAAAAATATTTTATTTTGTATAAAATCGTGTTTTTTCTTTACAACAAAAGCACTTCTTTACTTCACGTCATGCATAATAATTAAATTTAAATAAAATTTATTGGCAAAGCAACGGGTAGGCAAAATGGCCAGCATTAAGCAAAAAAACTGTTTTTATTTCGAAATTTCCGAATTTTTCGAAATTTTAAAGGAATACATACATGGCCATATGGTCTTAAGAAAAATTATAAATAGATTACACATTAAATGAAGAAAAATTACAGATTCATTTACTTTTCGAGGAAAGCATTGATTACGAAAAAATATCGTTACAATTTACTGGGTTTGGTATTCATGTGACCATGATTAGGCATTTGCTAAAACTTGTGGTTTTTGTAAGACGAATTTTTAGATAGCAGCCTATCTGAATATAAGGTATATACCCTTGATGACACAGTTTTCATACATAACGTCTGGAGACACAAGCGTAGTGGGCGAAATAATAAGAATCAACTGTACAGGGTGGCTGATATGTATTGCAACCAACTTCAGGTTGTTATCATTTGTAAACCGCTTGTTTGACGGCTGACAGATTTATTCCAGTAACAGTTCATTTTATTATTTATAAGCTTACAAAAGCATTTTGATCTATTGCATTCAGAAAAAATGTTATTCGTGATGGAATTCAAGCGTCATTGCTTTATATTCGGCTGGAAACCAACAGGTGGCTATCGTTAGAGCCTTCCAGCATTTAAATTTGAATAAATCTTATTCGCAGTGTTGCATCGCGTTCAAAAAGTGGACGAAAAAAAACGGTAACAACATCAGAAATGATCCGAAAAGTGAAGGCCAGATTTGATCGAAATCCACGCCGCAGTGGTAGAAAAATTGCTTAGTGAGCTGAACATATCGCGAGAACGGTTGCGACACATATTGAAAAAGTGAGCTTGGACTAAAGTCATTGAAGTTCCAAAAAGTGCAAGAGCTCACCGATGGACAGAGACTAGAAAGAGCCAAGAAGTTACTTCGCTTGCACGAAAGTGGCCAGTTACCGAATTTGGTTTTCTTCGTTGAGAAACCAGTCCGAATTGAGCAGTTTGTGTACAAACAAAATGATCGGGTTTACT
The DNA here is from genome assembly GCA_014635995.1 of Sarcophaga peregrina. Taxonomy (NCBI): domain Eukaryota; kingdom Metazoa; phylum Arthropoda; class Insecta; order Diptera; family Sarcophagidae; genus Sarcophaga; species Sarcophaga peregrina. Next base: position 43,436,606 of record CM025792.1, read on the forward strand.
TGCCAAAGAGGTCACCCTGCGATTGGCCACCAGAACTCAAGCGCCGCCGATGGTATTGGTATGGGCCGCCGTGGAGTCAATATAAATGCCGAATATTATCGGGAAAATGTCTTAAAGAGAGTATTGAAGCCCTGCGCAGACAAACATATTGGCCGCAAGCGATGGACATTCCAACAAGACTCAGCACCTCCGCAGTCAGCACGCGTCAACCAAGAATGGCTTAAAAAGGAGGTTCCTCGCTTCATTCCTACCGCACAATGGCCAATAAAAATGGCCAATAAATGGATCTCAATCCGTCAACTTTTTGCGCCCGGGACATTTTGGAGAGGAACGTTCTCACTAAGAAGACGGCGCTTCGCCGGGAATGGGCCAAAATAACGTAGAGCCACTTTCGTGTAGCCTGTGATGGCTTTGTCGGCCTTTTGAAGGCCATAATTCGTACAAAGGGTGATCAATTCGGCAAATTTAAACTGATTCTAAAATTTTATGTTTTTCCAACATTTTTTGCTTTTGAATAATAAAATTAAAAAAAAAAAAAAATTAATAAATATGGCACTTGATTTTGTTACATTATATATCAGCCAGCCTGTATATTCAGTATGTATACAACATAGTCAATAACCAACATCACATCATGTTAAAGACTGCGAATTTTGTACCAGAACATGATGATCTCAGAAAAGCATTATTTTTTTAGTAGTCTGGGCGGTAGTGTATTAGCTCATTACACATGAGGGCTCGGATCAAGTCACAGATCAGATATCTCAAAAAAAAAAAAAAAAACGAAATATGAAAAAATATTTCTTCGGCGACTACAACCCAACAGATTTCTAGCAATAAAATAAAAAACCTGCCATGAAAAAAATCTGTCTTTCGGAATTGATTTTAAACTGTAGGTCCCGACACTCATGTATAAAACTACTTGTAACACACACAACAAATGTGGTGTGAGAAGCTACGTCGTAATCCTGTATGTTATGTGATGGTTCTTATGCAGCCAGAGAAATATTTTTTTGTAGATATATTTACCAATTAAAGGTGGAAAATAATACTAAATTTATTGTGAAATTGTAAAACATTATTTAACTTTTTTAATTTGAGCATTAATACGAATTCAATTGTCGTAGGTCGGTTGATAATTAATTCTTGTCAGTTTTTGTTTTGGCACTTTTTCTAAAAACAAATTTTTTTTTATCGCATTTAAGCATATTCACTTACTTATGTACTGTCATCGTATTTAATTAGTTCTTTCAACTTTCAATACCTACTGTTTTATTTTTTGTTTTTTTGTTTTCTGATAAATTTTTGATTCTTTATTTTTTTATTTTGAAATTAATTTTTTATGCGAATTTAATTGATTCTTTAAACGTGTGCCGCCTAACGCTTCTTGCATGTAGTTTCGCTACGAATTTCGCATATAAATTTTTGTTAAAATTATGCATAATTAATCGTTTTTTATGCGTCCATAAAATGACTTTAACATGTTCATTTCATTTTATTTTTTATTTCCATTTCTAATGCTATTGCCATTGCTGTTGCTGTTGTTATTGTTTTTCCAATTCATTTCAATTCTATTAATTTTATTGCTTTTCTAATGACACAACCACAGTATTCGTTGGTACTTATTGTCGCTTTTAACACTTTGTTATTGAGTTTTTCGTATTTTGGTTTTTGTTTTTTCTGTTGTGCTTTTCTTCAAGTTATAAAATAATTTGTTGGTAACACAAATTGATTAAAAATTCAACGCTTGTACCTTGAATATGGTAAAATAATAAACAACACAGCTGGTGTGTTAGATAACCCAGTGAATTATTTTTTTTTAACATCTTCCATTCAGGAATTTATTTATTTTCGTGATTAACATCAGAAAGAGTGAGATGGTTTGAGATGGGTTTGAGATGAGCAATATCGTTATATCGTTAAGATCTGATATTCTTAAAACTAAACCATCTAACACCGAATTTAAAGTACATAATATCCTAAATATATTGAAATGATACATTTTTTTAAGGCCCTATATATACAATTCATCCATCATAATTGTTCCTTACAACTATCTCTGCCAGGTAAATAAAGCATCAAATCGTCAATTATTAGAAAAAAAAATCGTCAAAATCGTCAGACACGTTCCTGGAAATCGTCAAACTAAACGTCACAAAAATTCAGTGTGATGTATTTTTTAGTGCCTTAGTTTCTTAAGAGAGAGTAAGAAATGCTTCACTTCATTTGATTTTTTTTTACTATTTACACCGCTTATATCCGAAAGCGATTTGAATACAACTCTGATGATAGTACAGTGCCTCAACGACAATTTTGAGACTTCTCGACCGCTTAGAGGAAAGGATGACGTTGCCCGCTAATGACGGAAGGGTATCGAACTCCATTGATTCATTGGAGCATAGTTGCAATGTAATCTAGTTTCACTGTAGCATTGAAATTTGAACGGATTTTGTTCAAGCGAAATAAGGGACTTGTGCTTGAGAATTATGTATTCCTACGCAACAGTCGTCCTTTCTTGACGGGCACAGACATATGTATATGGTTGATTGACCGACCAGTGAATCGCTCACTGCATTACAGACAAAATTCGTTCTTTAGTCCAACTATTCGTACGTATAATTCCCTTCGTGCAGAGATTGTAGTTTTTTGGCTTTTAAGGACATAAGATACAGAAAAATTTAGTAATAACTGCAAAGTAAATTCAAAACTTAAATTGCCTTTTAATGTACTATGTAGTAAGGGATATTATGTAAATTTTTGATTGCCAAAAATCGTCAAAATAAGTACATAAATCGTCACAAAATCATCAAAATGACGATAAATCGTCAAATCTGGCAGCTATGCTTACAACCCTTCAGTCAGGATTACCCTCTAACTTGTCACACTACTCACGTTTTGTGCGTTAATGTTATATCAGAGTGGTAGGATCTATAGTTTACAAGTGGACACCAAATGACAGAGACTTTTCATGGCAATTTTATTTACTATCAGAAATATTTCAGAAATATTTTCTGATTTTTGTTTTGATGCCTGACCTGGCTTACGAACCTAGGCGTTACGTTTAATAAGACATCACTCTATTTACTAGCATTATATTCTAATCTTTTGGTGGGTCAGTATTCACAATGCGGATTTAGGCTTTTAAAGCCACCTAACAAATCTTTCCTGATATACTTATACACCAAATATCTCAAGGATAAAAATTAAGAACGAAAATTTGAAGGAACATACATTTTGCACCCATCTGGAAATTTAGGAGTATACCGCTGTTAAGCATCCTTACCTTGTCCATTTCTATTCTATTCACTTGTTTCCGTTCTTTGTTTTTCTCTCTGTCAACAACAAGTTCCATTTTTTTCTATTTTTGTTTTTCTTCTCTCTTGTTTGTCTCTCAGGGGGTTTTTCCAATAGTTCAACCAACATAATAGAGTTAGATTTGCATGGGTTAGCGTTGTAGAATGCTGCCAAGTACAGCAGTTATCTGAACTAATGAACATTCGATTCAGTGAACACCAAAATTTTTCTATTGAGCACCTCATATGACTAATAAAAATATTATTTTTTAAACGAACATAAGTTTATTTTCTATATTTTGGTTAAAATCTAATAAAAAAAAAGGACCTGAACTAGATATCCATCATCTTAAGGATTCCAATAGAGGTTGCCTTACTGTCTTCAAATGATGAAATGAATTCTCCATATAAACCGAATAAAATTGTAAGTGTCTTGCGTTTTTTTTTTTTTTTTTTTTTGGCGATGACTTGTACTTTTTCTCGATAACTTGCATTTTTTGGTCTTGCATTAGTCGATGATTTGCATTTTTTAGTTAATGATTTGCATTTTTGCGACAATGATTTTTTTGTCTGCGTCTATAATAGCTTCATTATCGATATTCAAATACTGAAGTAATTTTAGGCCTAAACTCCTGGTATATACCAGAGATCAGCAATAAGTATTCAAAACGATGAGTAGGTTAGAGTCATACTTATAATTTCAGATACTTATACGCATTCATACTCAATTTAATATGATACTCATACTACTCATACTCAAAGTTGAAAGTACTCGTCGTATTCAGACTTAACAATACGCATGATGTTATTGACTTCGACTCGTCTGTACTTAAAATTTACACGAAGCACAAAATAAATATGATTCGCGTACGAACACTACTATACTCACAACAAAGGCTATGATGAATGATTCGAGCCACTCGAATGCCTTATAAGTTTTAAAAGTATTTTTATAAAGTTATGAATCAGAATGAGCCTAGTATTAATCAAACATATTTCGAATGTTGTGAGTTTGATGTCAACGTTGTACTCATACCCATAGCTACTTATACTTATAGATGTTGTAGCGAGTACGAATGAATCAGAGTAGCTGAATTTCAATTCTGTTGATTCATTCATACTCAAAATTGCATGAGTGCTTAGGAGTAACGGAAAAACGATTCATTGATGATCTATGGTATATACCCCAGTTAATTCCTCACTGCAGTTTTCTATCAAAACGTCTGAGAGAAAAATTAAATTGCTATGAAAAGCTTGTCAAATCGGTTGTATGGAGTCAAATCAATCAATTCATGTTCGCATCTATTCGAGAGCGATTTGCCAGTGAGTTAGTCGCTCAAGGCATTGCAAAATTGGTTTTTTAACCGCATTAATCGAGCTCATATGAACATTTCATCTTATAAAGTTTTTTCTGTAAGTTTTTAAATGATATTTTCCCCTTCCATTTGGAATACATAGCATGAGCAGTGGCTACATCGTGCAAGTGTTTTGTTAAAATAAATTGTAATTGTGGTGAAATTAATGGTCTGGCCTCTAACATAATTAGGAAACTATTTTGTGTTTTGCTGTTTTTTTTTTTTCTATATTTCCTATTTGGTATTAAATTTTTATCTTTTAACAAAAACAGAAAATTTATTTTAAACTGGCCTTTAAACCAAGTGTTGGCCAAAACAAAACAAATTTGAACAGATGCGCACACATATTTTTTGTGTTTTTTTCTGTTTTTTCAAAAGATTTTTATCGAAAATTTAACTTTAATGCCACGAGACTTCCTGTTTGCGAAGAGAAATACTATTGGGCAGTGGCGGTAACCATGAATTAAACAGCAATGGGGCAAATTAAAACAGTTCAACCATCAAACACAACAGCCGGTCTGGTCTTGGTTTGGTTGGCTGACGTTCGGCAGCAATTCTATTTTCGTTACCACTTTAGAGGAGTATTTTTATTTAGTTACTGGCAATTTCTAAATATTTTAATACAAGCCAAAAAAAAAAATCTTTTTTTTTAATGCATTTAATGGCAGCAAGCTTATGCGATACAGTGTTTAGACGGCCGGCCGACCGACCGACCAACCACACAAACCAAAGCAAGTTTTGTGTTTCTCTACCACTCATACGTTCAAATGCTCATATCAATGATTTTGTCTACTCTAGTTAAGCGTAGAAAATTTCATTTTCACTGTCTGACAGCCTCTATGTCTGTTGGTGTATCGGTTTACTGGCTAAAATGATGAACTGATTGTTTGCCTAGCCGTCCGGCTTCAACGTTTGCAGCTTGTGGACATTTGATCGCATTAAATTGATCGCATTAAAACCAGGCGATTAACGGTCAAAACTGTTTTAAGCCAATTCAGTTTAGATTTCTTTGATTTTGGCATTTAATTTTAAACGTTAAAAAAAAACTTCATTTAAATATGATTGACAGCAATTTGCAATACTTGTGCACATAATTCGTAAATTCAGATTTAAAAGGAAAAACGAAATTTTTTTTAAATTTATTTGGCGTCTAGTCGGCAGAATAATCAGTCAATTTACGCAAGACTTGTAACAGAAAGGAAAGAAGGCATTTGCGAAAAATAATACGCTTAATGGTAAACTATATTACCCTCCTTTAAGTGGTCTATCGTCGACAGCATTTTTGGAATATCTCAGAAAAATTAGTAGGTAGTGTATTGATTTATTAGACGAAAGGTCCGAGTTCGAATCCCATATCAGACATCAAAACGAAAATATGAAAATACTTTTTTGGCGACTTCCTCTCAGCAGAATTCTGGCGAAAACTCTGAGAGTAAAAATTGCAATGAAATGCTTATCAAAAAATCTGTCGTTCGGAGTCGACTTTAAACTGTAGGTCTCGCCACTCATGTATAAAATTAATGCACACATCAGAAGTGGTGTGAGAAGCTAGGACGTTGTACAATAGGTCAATTCGACCACCGGGTACTGTACTTGTCAGAATTACCTAACCTAACCTTTTGAATGGAAAACCTTTTCAATTTCCAGCACGTTTCTCCATAACCCACAAGGATATCGTATTACCGGGACGGATGTGTTACAGATTACATTTGGAAGGGTTATCACAAGACCTTCTGCAATTCAGGCAACTGGATCTCCTAATGTGATAGCACAGCGATACGATGGTTATATCATATCACAACAAAGCGATATTCCACGAAGTAACTGAAAAGCCTGAAGAACTAATTATGAATGATACCGCCTTTAAAGACTTGCAAGCTTATAATTGACAATAACAATGATTGACAATGACAATATTGACGATTTGAAGAATTGGTCAGTATTGGATGTTACCAGTCTAACCGTTTCATTAAAAAAAGCTGAATGGTTCCAGATCAAGGGGAAATGGATTCATACGGTCCAAAATGATCTTGCGCCTATTCTAATTTTATTGATGGGATGCCCAGGTTTGTCATATTGCCCACAAATTGCTTCCTCATTAAGTAGATTATGTTGCCTGCAAAATGAACAAAAACAAACAATTTGGTAGCGTTTTTTTTTGCGTTAAACGATTGGTGATGACTTACAATACTCTACTGTAGAAACAGTTTCAGTTTGGCATTCTCAACCTTCTAATCATAGTTGCTGATATCAACAAAAAAATACATCCGCCTGTTTAACACTTTTCCGTTCAAGTTTAAGTATACTCAGGAGATAAGGTTTTCGGATTTGATTGAACTATTTCTTTCTAACCTGGAGCCAATAAATATGTTGCAAGTGCAGCCTTGTACAGAATCTGTAGCCTGAGGGTTTGGATGCGGAGTATTGTTCCTAATGTCCTAGTATAGGATGTCTTTGAATTATTCTAATGTAGCACCAATCGATGTTCAGCACACGACAGAAGATTAAGTCGGTGTGGGCTCAATTAGTTTTCTGTCCATTCTCATAATAAGGGCCAATATTAAACCTATGGTTCTCCTACATATGCAGCAGGACCGGTAAGCTGGTCTATTTTTCAAATGCTGTCTCCATTAATAAATTTTTGAAATAAATTACTTTAAATTGCTAAAAATAAATTTAAATTAATGAAATTGATCGAAACTCATTAACTTAGGGCCACCTAAGAAGATTTGCTTAGTTTGATAAAAATTCCCGTTTTGTCTGACAAGCATAATCCAATATAAACCTAGAGCATCCATGCATTACATTTGCAAGAAAATAAGAATAACGTTTGCACACAAAGCAATGGTTTTTCTTACTACCTACTACGGATGACATAAACTGGGTCACAACTATTTAAAAAACGATTTTTTTTTTGTCTTCTTATGGGCGATAATTTTTTATTTAAACAAATAACGATAAAATATGATATTTAAGAAGAAATATAAACACACTGAGAAATTCCTTTAGCAAATTATAGAGAAAAAAGTGAAAAAAAAGAACAAGAGGAAAAACATTTTTAAGTATAATGACTGGGAAGAACGGCAACAAGATACTCTAAACTAAAATACAATCACCATACAAACTAACGTGCATAGTAAGTAACAAGTTAAAAATCAAAGCCTTGAAACTCAGAAACAAAACTTATAATATTGGCCAGAAACATTTTGAATGAAGTAGCTGCAGTCTAGTTAGTATTATTAGATTAGGATGTAGTTTAATCCTTAGCTCAGACATCTCAAAGACAACAAAATATGAAAAAACAAAATATTTCATTCGCCTTTCCTTCCAGTCTTCTGGCAAGAATTCTGAGATTAAATTTAAAATTGCCATTAAAAATTTATTATTTGGCATCACCTTTAAACTGTAGATCGCATCACTCATGGGTAAAATTATTTCATAACATGGAATTATAACTAAGGAGTGCGCACAAATAAAACTGGACTTACACTTTTCTTTATAGAATTCAAACTAAGTGGCGAATTTTTTTCGTTTTATATTTCAATTAAAGTAAATAAAGTTTGAATATTTTTTGTGTATAAAATTTTTTTCTGACAAAGGTCTCAGAGCATCCAACTTTTTGAGATACTTTTCTTCCAGACATTTTAGTGTGTTTTAGAAAAGTACGTAGTCTTTTACTTGCTTTGGTTTGGTCGACGAATTCTCTTTTTCTTCCACTTCCACGCTTTCTCTCAATACTCAAAGACTCCTTATATTGTTTTATTTTTACCTTAGATACTGTTTTTTAGTTAACACCTGCAAACCTAGCAATCGTTGTTTGTAAGCAGAGTGATTTTTCATTGAAATTTTCAATTATTTTTTTACGACATTCTTATTGGGTGCCCATTTTCAAAAAACTAATTTTGCTATTGCAATGAAATTTAGCACAAGGATTTTGAAACAGATGACTAACAAAAACAATGTAACGGTATTCGTTTTATTCAATTATGATAAAAGTTATAAGCTTAAAAGTAGGCCCATTTTTTTTTTGTGCGCAATCCTTTGTGTTGTAATCCTTTAATTCACAATGACTGGAACATGTCGTATGAGTCTTCTAGGAACAACCTATCGTTTCTACTCAACTAAAAAAAGTTTTATGTCTTGTAATTTTATTTAATTTCAACTGTATGAAACTGCAGATTTGTTTAACGATAGTATTTAAGATAGGCATTTAATGATTCACAGAATTAATGTAGTGGGAGCTCTCGCAGATTTGTTAATTTATTGGTTGCAATATTGAAAAGTTTTGCTCATTGGACAAGATATTTAGCTAACCTGATATTTCTATGATATTATCTGTTGTTAACATCTAACATCTAGGGTCAGAGATTAGACGACATCGTGGTTAGATTGTTTGGAGAGGGATTGAAGAAATTATGGACATTTTTCGTATTGAATTTTGCCATTTCCTATGCATTTACCATAAACAGTAAAAATCCTAACTGATCTCATATAATATGGTTGTGATGGTCGTTTTTCTAAGCCTTTAGAATCTACATTTCAAACAGTTCCATCAACCCTGCCTTAAGCTATTTGCATGAATAACTACAGTAGTTTCTTTTCGGCTAGGAAATCGCTTTAATGGTATCATTTTAAGCAAAATCAAAAGGATTTGCTCACCAGAATTTACGAACTAAATTACAAGATTTGAATCATTCTTATTCCATTCCAATACATTTCTGGACATGCATATACATATATATAAGGAAAAGAAGCCGCTCAACACTGTATCCCAACTGTCTACATGTATTAACGTACAGTACGGGAAGTAGCTAAGGTATCATAGCGTGAGATCACAATGAAAGCGAAAAAAGTCAAACGACAGTTAAAACATTTAAGTTATGTTTTTTTTTTTCAAATGCAGAAATCTTCGTTAAGTAATTACTGATTTGATTATTACAAACATAATTGATCATTACAACCCTTCAGTCAGGATTATTGACCTAGTTTCTCACACTACTTATATTGTTGTGTGTTAATTTTATACATAAGTGGCGGGACCTACAGTTTAAAGTCGACTCCGAACGACAGATTTTTGTGAAACTTTTCATGGCAATTTTATTTACTCTCAGAGTTTTTGCCAGAAATCTGCTGAGATGAAATCGCCGAAAAAATACTTTTTTTGTATTTTTTATTTTGATGTCTGGCCTGGGATTCGAACCCTGGCTTTACGTTTAAAAAGCCAGCATACTACCTAGTAGACCACGGCGACTCCAAATTTGATCGATTACGACACTTTTAATCGGGATAACTACCTAGTTTTTCACACCACCCTTATTGTGTGTGTTAATTTTAACTATGAGTGGCGCAACTTATCACTGATTTTGAACCCAAGTTTTGAGAAGCTTTTCATTGCAATTTCGTTTATTTTCAGAGTATTTGCTGCGAGGAAGTAGCCAAAAAGAATTGCTCTTTTCATATTCATGATGTCTATGCTGAGTTTTGAACTCCGGGCTTTCGTCTAATAAGTAAATACGCTATCTGCAAGGCTATGGCAATACTTTGCTAAAAGTTCCCGAAAGTAATTTTAAAACTAGTTAAGTGTAGTAGTGTTTAACACTGTCCTACATTTCTCACTGGAGATGGCATCGCTTAAGTCGTTGTGTTTTTTATCCCGCTGTGGGGAAAGAAATTCTTGAGTGGATTATTTTAATGGAAATTAAAAACTCCAAAATACATTTCATTCGGATTCGAAATCAAATTATACGGATATATTGCTGAGCGTATACGTTGCACTACATTTCACATTCTTTCTTTTGAAAATTTTAAATCTTAATCGTCATTCTATGGCCAGATGCTTGTATGCTTGTCGTTGTCATTGTGTTTCTACTTACAGTCAATACTTGAAATGCTATTTAAAAATACACGGCGTAAATTTAAGAAAAAAATAAAAACAAAATAAATATTTGTTTTAAAAGGTTTTTTTTTAAATAATAACAACAACAACAACAAACTCATAACAATAGCTGCAAGATAAAATTTAAGTCACGATTTTATTTTTTGTTTCCTTTCTTTCTCGCAGATTTTTTGTTTTTTTCGTTTTTTTTTTTTTATAAATTTGTGTCATTCTTGCAACATAATTTTTCCTCATTGTCGACCAACAGCGTTGCTGCTGTCATTCTCTTAATTACATAATAAATCGTTTATAATTCAGCAGAAATAAAATATAGAAAAAAAACCAGTACATGGAGTAAATATCTTTCGATTATATTTATTGATAAATTTTATTGAACCTTTTGTTAGTTGTTGTTGTTTTTCTCTTGTTATTTTCTGAGGAAATATTTTTATCATTTGGCATTTTCTCATGAAATATGAAACTGACTGTATTATGACATTATCTCTGTCGATGCAATGGCAAACAATATTTGTAATTTCAAAATTAAAAAATTTTTTAATAAAATAATTCAATATTTTGTTGTAAGTTTTATAAGTAAATTGTTTGTGTGTAATTGCATACCTTAAGGCATGTGTATAATTACATTAAAATAAGCATAATTTTAGGTAAAGGTGAGGTCTATTAATTCCATGAATCATAATATAATTATAGATTATAGATTATCGAATTATTGTTTATTATTTGATTGAATAATTATAGTCTCTCCTAAGCAACATAAATTTAAAATGAATTTTAAGAAAATAATTTTGAAAAAAAATTTTTTTTTAACAAAAGATTTCTACTTTTACTTTACATAGCAAAAACGTGGCCATTGCCATATTAGATTGTTATATAAAATGAATTGTACTGTGGAACTTCTATAATTTGAACTTCTATTCACAGCTGCCAGATTTGACAATTTTGAGCTTCGAAAATATTACATTGACGATATGACGATTTATGCCCTCATTTTGACGATTTTTAAAAATTAAAAATTTACATCATTTTACATCTTCAGTACATTAAAAGCCACTTTAAGCATTGTATTTACCTATGCAGTTATTACTATTGCCAAATATTTCTATATCTCATGTTCTTAACAGCCACAAAACTACAATATCTTAACGAAGGGAATTCCACATACGAATAGTCCCACTAAAGAACAAATTTTGTCTAAAAAACAGTGAGCGATCCACAGGTCAATCAACCACATTCATATGTATGTGTCCACCGAGAAAGGCGTAGGAATACATGATTATCGAGAACAAGTCCCTTATTTCGTTTGAACAAAATCCGTTAAATTTTCGATACAACATTAAACTAGGCCACATTTATTCCAAGCGGTCGAAAGTCTCAAAATAGTCGTTGAGGCGCCGCTCTATGCATGAGAGTTGTATTCCATTCGCTTTCGGATATAAGACAGTGCAAATAGTAAGAAGATCATATGAAGTAAAACATTTTTATTCGAACGTCCCCGGCCTCACACTAATCCACCCTCACCCGACAGCGGATAGCTCGTCCCCATTACGTAGGGACACGTACACACTACAGTCTGGACTGTAGCGGGTAAGGGAAAAGTAATGGCAACGAGATCATAAAATAGCTACAGAACTTGTACACACGTACACACTACAGTGCGGACTGTAGGGGGTAAAGGAAGCTACAGAACTGAATAAGGTAACAATAAATCGGAACTATCTGAGACAAGATCGAAAATACATTTTTTATATAATAATTTATAAATTAATGCCAGCATATAAGCTCCGTTCTATATGACAAACACTACAATTAAAATCAATAAAGTCATAATGTAAGTTAAAACCATTACACAATCTTCGAAAAGTCAAATTACATCCATAGTTCGTTCTACATAAATCAAAAGAAAGAGGACGAAATTCAGGTTACAAATCAAAAACTCAGAATAGATATCACCTTTAACCAGATTAAAAACAAAACAAATCCCTAAAACAGCCCCTCTACGTTCCAAAGTTGGAACCTAATCTAGCCTCATATGACTGAAGCCCATTAGCACAATCCCATCCTAAGCCACATAAACAGGATAATAACAACTGCTTCTGCACAGACTCTATTGAATCACTATGGCAACGATAGTATGAATTCCAAATAACAGATGCATACTCCAAAATAGGCCTCTCTTAAAAAACGAAGGCACTGAAAAATGTGTCAGTTTTAGTGTACATCCCACTGAATTTTCATGCCGATTTTGTAACGATTAGTTTGACGATTTCCATGAACGAGTTTGACGATTTTGACGCTTTTTTTTCTAATATCTGACGATTTGATGCTTTATGTATCTGACAGCAGTTGCTATAAATTGAAACATATCTCGTAATCAGCATCTAGATCATTTGTAAATTTACTTCCCAAATTTGAAGTTTCTACAAATTGAAGTTTTTTCTGGATAATGGGGATTCAATTTATAGAAGTTTGACTGTATTTTATTTCCTTTATGAGTGTGTGAAGATAAATTTGAATTTGAAAATCCAAGATGTAATCCATAAATTTCGGCAACGCTACATTTACCGTTAAGACGGCAAATTTTGCCTTTAACAGAGCACAGTTAACTATTTAACAGTATCTACCTGAACAAGGTCATTTGTTTAGGAGCTAATTTTAGGGCACATACTTGGTATATGAGTACCATATCATATTCAAAAAATGTTCCAAGCCCTTTTAATAAAATCAGCAATATAGTCTTATATAAAGCGATATGGTATTGTGAAAATTGGCTACTTTTTTTCTGTTTTGATTAAACCAGCACTCAGGGGATGACCCCTGCTCATGCAGTGCATTGTGCAGGTTTAGGAAAGATGGAAAGAGGGAAGATACGAATGGTAAGGAAACGAGTTGCTGCTGGTGACTATAAAATGGCCAGTGCTATACCCGAAGAAGCCCGAAGTTTCTTACACCATTTATGTTGTGTGTGTTAATTTTATACGGAAGTGGCGGGACCTACAGTTTAAAGTCGACTCCGAACGACAGATTTTTGAGAAACTTTTTGAAAAATATAAATTTTTTGATTGTAAATTCCCTAGAAGATCACTGGTCATTTGGGAACATACTATATGTAAATTGTACTCCAGAGGATCCTCTTTCCAACCGTGGTAGTGGGATAGCTAAGAGTCAAGATTTTGAATATGAAATATATGAAAATTATCTAGAAAATCAGTAGCCATTTAGGAACATACAGATTCCATAAGGATTTACAACGGAACTTATTTCAATTACTGGCCACGTATGGTTTGTTGGCTGCAGAAGAGAAAGCATTTAATTTGTTACCACTTTACGCCTTTCATTTTGATTAACTTTCAAACCTGATCAACCTATTTACCATTGACCAGCTTGTTTTCTTTTGATTTTCATAAAGGGAGCGCATTTAGTAACATTCCTCACGAGTATTGAATAGATGTTCAAATAAGTGGCAGAGATTCTATACATACGATCCACAATATGGCGTTTCTTTCGTCACTAATTTCGAGCTGAATTGTGAATGAACTCCTGCTAAACCTGTCTTAAGCTGGAGTTGACTACTAAGGATTTGGAGATGGCATAAGTTCTGATGGGTAAGGGAATGTTAAGAGGGTGTCATTGGGACAGCATTCAATGAGGACTTTTGATATTAAATCATCGGTGCATAGAAATGGAGTTTCGGATATAATCATTCAAATGAAGTGGAAGTACCGGAAGATATAATATCTGCAAATATTTCTGAATAGTTTATAGAAAAAATTTACTTGCTGTAATGATATGCAGGCGGATTCTAAGGAGATCTTGAGGATGGTACACGATAAATCTTTTCTTTCGTCTAATAAGTCAATACACTATCTACTAGGCTATGACTATACTTCGCTAATAGTTCCCTAAATAATTATTTAAGTGTAGTAGAGTTTAACACTGTCCACTACATTTCACTTTCTTTCTTTTGAAAATTTTAAATCTTAATCGTCATTCTATGGCCAGATGCTTGTCGTTGTCATTGTGTTTCTATTTATTTTCAGCCAATACTTGAAATACCCGTCGTAAAATTAAGAATTATGGATTATGTACTGTACTGCCTAAAAGGCAACAAAGTGTAGTAGGTAGTGCGTTACCATATTAGAAGTGAGGCCATGGTTCAAACTCCAGATCAGTCATCTCCAACAAAACGGTGACTTCGGGTGATTCTTCTCAGCAGATGTTTAGTAAAACCTCTGGGAGTAACAAAATTGCCATGAAATTTTTCTCAAAAAACATGGGTGAAGTGAGAAGCTGTTTTGTAATCCTGACTCAAGGTTTGTGATGACCACTGGTGGTTTTGTCTAGGCAAAACATATATGAAATATTGTCGGACAAGAGTGGCATATGTTTGTATAACCAAACCTTTAAGAACCTATATTACAACGGCTTTGGAGGTTGTCTTGGATTTAATTAAGTCCGCTGCACATGGCAGTGAGTTCCAGTGCTTTGAAGGATATGGTTTGGTTTGATTTGGGAGACGATACTAAATTCATCAGTTAGATCTTTTTAAATGTTAACCGGATAGGGTTAGAATGACAGAAATTAAAAAAAAAAAACAATGTTCTGCATCAATGACAGATATTAAGACCGGAGCGGAAGCTTATGGTTTCAGAGTCACATATTTCAAGACCATAGTATCGAAAGATGTGCTCAATTCAACAGAATTCACAATGAACATAATACTACACTAATGGATTAGTTTGTGCAGAGCATTCACAACATTGAAGCGAGAGTCTTCTAAAACTGAATGGGTTTGAAAGGGTCTGGACTTTTGTTCGACTATTGTAACAGAAGATATAGAAGTGGCGATTAGTGAACGATCAAGGCACGATTGACTCAAAGAACACGTTTTCATAGTGTGATAAGATCGATATACTTCTTCCACATCATTTTTATATCATTTTAATTTCTTTTAAGACCCATGAGTTCCCATTACAGTTACTACATTATTTATTAAGCAACTTCTAAGAATTAAAATCAGTACTGAACACTTAACTATTCCGGCTACTAGAAGACATACTTCGAAACAGCAACTAAGAAGGCTACACAGAAAAATAGAAGCTATGGTGATGTCAAAACCATGCCTATAGAATATCTGGATATCTAAAACCGCTTTTGATATAGATTGTGTAAGGAATATACCCGACAAATCCCATTATGAAAAGGGTTAATACTTTCAGTAGTCAAAGTCGCCGTAGTCTAGAAGTTAATGTGTTGGTTTATTAAATATCAGGCCTCGGTTCAAACCCCGGATTAGTTACCCCCAATAAACGAAATATGAAAAAACTATTTCTTCAGCATCTACTTTTTAGCAGATGTCTAACACAAACCGTGAGAGTAAATAAAATTGGCATGAAAATTCTCTTTAGTCATGAAGCGACTTTTAACTGTAGGTCCGGTTACCAATGTTTAAAATTAGCATCCACAACATAGGTCGTAATCTTGCCCGTAAGGTTCTATATTTTCCAGTATACACTGAAGGATTTAGAACATGAGGCAAAGCGGAATGTGACTTTGAACAAATTAGTTGAACCTTAGATTGTCTTTTGTACTATCTGGATAATGCAGTTCTATTCCATTAGATATAAAGATTATAAACACAAACGCTAAGAGAATTCGAAAACCTCGAATATCTAAAGGAAAATCGTAGATGAGATACTTGGGCTATTTTAAAGATTTCCAAGTCTTTTTCATATTGAGAAAATTAACATTTCTTTTAAAAAAATGTATGCACTACCTCAAATTAGTTGGCAGCCCTGCAATGTACCTTACATTATCATTAGCCAATAGGAACACAATTTGCGTGACGTCATTGATTCAACATGCGCAGAAAGTTTTAATTTTGTGTGCGTAATGGCGTAATATTTAGTTTATCATTCTTGGGCGCAACATACCATCATGACCTATGCTGGAGTAGGGTATTATAAAATAATTCATTTTGAATTTTGTAGACGTCGCAATATTAAAACAATATGTACTGATATTCAAGTACAAGAACAACAACGATAATAATAAGAATAACAACGACAACAGCAATTATTTGTATGACAACCTCACAACATTGACACTGACATTGAAAATTAAAAGGCGACAAGAAGAAAATAAAACAAAAACGAATAAAAAATTTAAGAAAAAAAATTCAAAACGACGTTGTCGATTACTTCTTGGAGTTGAGTACTATTCTTAGTAATTTTTTTGTTTTTTTTTTTTTGTTTTTGTTTAATTTTATATTTATTTTTTATTTATTGTAAAATTTATAAATAAATGTTTATATTTGTTTATATTCTTCATGTTGTTTTGTTTGTTATCGGCCTGAAATTTAATAACAACCACGTCTAGTTGAAGTAAGAACAAATAGAAAAAACGGAAAAAAATATTGAAAAAAAAAATGGATTCAAGATAAAACAAGTTTTTGTTTTGTTTAATGAAATCATGAAATAAAAACAAATTACATATTACCAACCATTTAAAAAAAAGATATAAAAATAATCAACGAAAAATTAAAAATAGAAACACTAAACTTAAAAGAAGAATTTCTATTACAAAATTACCTTTTGTTTCAGGGCCATACGATTAAGTGCAATCTGCGTTTTTAAGAATTTGAGTACATTATCGATGACTAAATTTATCGTTTTAACCAAAAGTACGTAGATATATAGTTAATAGTGTTACAAAAGGAAGTTTTTGCAGTAGAACATTTTCCTTTTTCAATACATGACGATTTATGCCAATCGATAAAGTACTTATTTTCGGCACAAGTACTGTTTTGATATCTTTTTAATATTCGTTCCAAAGATCTTAATCTAAATCGCAAAAGTATTTGGAATTATGCAACTGGCGGAAAACACCAGGAAATAATATAAAAAAGTATGTACAGTGGCGAGCAGAAGTGAGTGCATGTTCACAATACTGAGTTTCGTCATCCACAAAAACAAAACCATACAAGCAAATATAAAAAAAATTAATTTTTTATTTTATTCTTAACAAATAATTAATGGAATGAATTCAATCAGGTTGAATGAAAAAACGAAAATAACCCACATAACCCACGTTTCAAGAAAATTCAAGAAACTAACCCAATTTCAATATTTTATCCATAGACGCCTTATTAGAAATAGCTTGATTTACGCAGTTTGAGATGTTTTCCACGAAATGATCAATAACATCTTTCGGAATTCGATTCCATTTCGCATTTATACGATTCCGAAAGTTTGACCATGTTTATTGGGGGCTGTTTCGTACTGTCTGAGCCGGATTTTCACGAATGGCCAAAGATTTTCAATCAATTTCATCAATTGAAAATTTTCTTTACCACTCCACCATATCTTTACAATTTTTGCTGTGTTCTTTGGACCATCATTCTGTTGGAAAATAATTTCTTATTCGGGATAACCACATTTGTCCATAAAATTCGGAAGATGGTTTAACAGAATCTTTAGATAGTCTTTTTTCGCATGATACCATCTACTAAATATAGAGGGCCAACATGCCGCCATATTAAGCTTCCTCAAACCATTACATTTTCACCGCTATACTTAATAGTTTCTTCACATCGTACCTTTGAATACGTTCCCTGGATCTGCGCTAGCTATACTGCTTTCCATCTTACTGAAAGTGGTTACATTTGGACTCATCAGACTAGGATAGCACGTTTCCTATCAGATGGAAAGTAGAAACTCAGTTTTGTGAACATGCACTTCACTTCTGCTCGCCACTGTATGTCAACTAATATAAAATAAGGCTGTTTGTAGTAAAATAAGTTGTTGGGCGGAGGAAAGAAGGATTAGTGTTTATAGTCGAATTCTGTTCATTTTATAAGAGAATCGAAGACCTAATATTTAATCATTATACGGAGTACTCAGAAATGTAAGTAAGGAACCTTCTAATGGGATACTGACACACTTAATTGGTCATTATAATGCTTTAGTCAGGATTACAGCCTAGCTTTCACACCATTTGTGTGCTAATTTTAATCATAGTGACGAAACTTGCATTTTAATGTCGACTCCGACCGACAGATTTCAGGAACTTTCATGGAAATTTTATTTTACTCTCTGAGTTTTTACCAGAAGACTGCTGTGTGGAAGCCACCGAAGGCAATTTTTTTTTTCATATTTCGACTTCAATATGTCGGAGCCAGAGGTTGCACCACGGGTTTATGCCTAACAAGCCAACACACTATCTGCTAGACTGCGGCGACTTCACTCCTTACCCTATTTTAATGTGATACTAGACACTGAAAATACACTATCTTGTGCAGATGGTGGAGCTACGTGAGAACATTTTATTTGTTGTGGCCTAACTTAAGTTATGTTTGGATAAATTTGGTCCTGAGCCGATCAAATACAAATCAAAGTAAAACTAACACTTTCCTGATGTAGGGCATCAAATGAACGGTGTTAACCATCTATGATTTCGTTTCAAATCTATGTACGAGTGCATTACCATATAAGTTTACTTGTATCCCGTATCTTTTTACTTGTCTTTCTTTAATTTATGTATACCATGATCCATCTGGCACGCTTTTGATAGCCGCAAGCGACAAATATATCACAGTTCTCTTGGCTTAGCAATATAACAGAAAAAAAATCAATGCCGCCAGAAGCTGATTATAAATCGTTGATACCTCCTCAACTTGAAACTGTTGCCGCTGTTGCTGTTTACTTTACTTTATTTTACTTCAACTCTTATAAATGCCAACCATATTATAAATAAATTTCATTTTATTTTATTTAAAAGTGTAAATAATTAAAAAATTAAATAAAAAAAAAAACAACAATAACAACAAAACGAATTGAAATGAATGATAAACGCAAATGAGAAGACATGCGAACACAAGAAGCGATACATGATGCCTACACGTACGATTATCTATCTATACGTCTGCCTATGGTGTCTTGACTTGTCTTGGGTTGGCAGCATTAAAAATTCAGGGTATAATTTACGTCATAATGTCGAAAATAATGATGTCAAGCAAGTCATAACTTAAAATAAGGACTATAATGTTAATGATGATGATAATAATGATGATGATGTTGATGTTGATGACAATGGTAATGCCGTCGTTAAAAGTAAATTCGAAAAAAATGTCATTCAAGTACGGAATCACTCCCGGTGAAAATAAGTGATATTTTTAACAAATTTTAAAAAAAATTCTGCAGAATTTTTCTATAAAATAAAGGAAATTAAGAGAATAATGGAATTTTCCAAAAATATGGCAATCGAAAGCTCTGTAATAAAGAGATTGCTGCAACAGCAAGATTTATTTTAGACACGGAAGGATTTTCTCTAGGGAATGGTAAAGTAGGATAGCTGCCTTAAGTGCAAGCCGCTTCCTTCCTAACCTAACCTAAACAGAGTTTTTCGATGTTAAAGGCCCTTCATATCTTAATTTATTCAATGATATATCGAGTGGGTCATTTATCGGTTTAAATTTGAACCATCGCTCATTTCAATTTTGTCACAAAATTTATTGTATTATCTCCATTGATTGCAATGAATCGTTTAACGTCTGAGCAATGTTAGGATTTATTAGGCCAACGAGAAACTGCACGATGAATATCGATCATCATCTTTTCTTTGAGGCTCAGAAAACCTACACGTGATCTTACAAGAATATTTGTTTTAAACAATCTTTCATGCCATAATCGATATATCGACGCCTCTATTCTATAAGATTCTAAGTGTACTTAGAAAGTTTTTAATGTTCTTGCATTTTTAAATTTTACGTTCTCTAACTTCATCGACCGTGGGGTCAAAATAAATGCCGAATATTATTGGGAAAATGTTTTATAGACTGTATTGAAGCACTGGGCAGACAAACATTTTGGCTATGGACATTCCAACAGGACTCAGCACCACCGCACTCAGCACGCGTCAACCAACAGCGGCTTAAAAAGAAAGTTTCTCGCTTTATTTCTACCGCACAATGGCCACCAAAATCTCCGGATCTCAAACCGGTGGACTTTTGCTCCTGGGGCATTTTGGAAAGTAGAGTTCTCACTAAAAAATACCAAAGTGTCGGTCATCTCAGGTCGGCGCTTCGCCGGGAATGAGCCTAAATACCGCAGAGCCACTTTCGTGTAGTCTGTGATGGCTTTGTCGGCCTTTTGAAGGCCATAATTCGTACCAAAGGTAGCCAATTCGAACAAATCTCAACCGATACTAAAATGTGATGTTATTTCCAACATTTTTGCTTTTGAACAATAAAATTAAGAAAAAAAAAATTTTAAAAAATATAGAGCTTTGCTTTGTTGCAATATATATCAGCCACCCTGTTCACCGTCTGTATACTCTTGGAAGTCAATGCCCGCCTCAGATGGTTTCGTTGATAGTTCCTTTACAACAAAGTTTCGTATCCGTGGTGAAAGAATTACATCCTGTGGGCATCTTCTGGTTGTATAAATTTTAGTAGTACATAGTAGTCGTATGTAGCGTGAAAACTTTGAGAGCTTATAACTCAAAACACACTTTTTCGACTTATAATATTATAGAACGGAGGCGTCGATATTGCGTCAAACATTTTATATCCGTTTAGTTAGCCGAAATGGTGATGTAAATTGGCCGCCAAGAAGATGCGATTTAATGTCGTTGGACTATTTTCGGTGGGTCGACATTAAAGGTAAGTGTTATACCAACAAACTAGATACAATTAAGCAACATTCGTAATGCCATTGCCGAGATACTACTCGAAAAAGCGCAAGAAGATTTGTCTAATCGAATGAGGTATTGTGGGGTCAGCCACGGCAGTCTTACGGCTGAAATAACATTCTATTTGTAACCGAAACAATTGTACTTCACAACAAATAAATAAATCAAACCATATTTGCTTTAATTGTATTTTTAAAATTAAACTTATAAATTTCCTACCCTATACATGGTTACTAAGAGTGTTTAAAGAGAAAAAAAAACTCCAATCGTAAATAATTTCTGTTCTCTAATCTTTACGATTGAATGTGGTGTTTAAGATAATATTCGATATTTCTTGGTTTCTGGACTGCATTTAATAGAGGAATTTCAAAGTTGAAATTATTATTATTAAAATTACATTAATCCCTCGATTTAAATCGATAAGACGTAGTATTATGCTACCATCACGCCATAAAACTGTTCGTATTTCGAAGCACACCAAATAGGTGACTATTTTCGACTTTCTCATATAAAGCAAGTGCTTGCTTCTCAGTCAATTTGTATCCCATCAATATAAAAACAAATAGCAGTCGGAAGGGCCAAGTCTAGTGAATATGGCGGCTGAGGTAACAGCTCTCAGCCTAATGTTGTGATTGTATCCAGAATCCGTTTTGTCATATTAAAAAATTGTCATATTAAAAAATTACTTTGCAGTGTCTTGTGTCAGATTCTGATGGTTTTTCGATCAATACATGATTCAAATTAATCACTTGTTGACGGTAGCGATCTGTATTAACGATTTCACATGGTTTTAAGAGCTTGCGGTACAGCTCACGTTTTTGGTGCCATCAATGTGTCTTAATGCCGTATCGAACTAGATTTGCAGTTGTTGTTGGGTTGTTTGGATTACCCCATGAATTTTTTAGTTTAGGGTGCTCAAAATAATTCTATTTTTCATCGCCAATAACAATTCGATGCAACACTGATTATCTATCGTGACTTTAAAGTAAAATTTTTAGAATGGTTTTTCGGTTCAACGTCTGTCTGTCATTCCCAGAATTTTTAATATGTTCCATAGCTTTTAAACTGTCAGAAATTCATTGTTGTGCAACATTCAACATTTTTGTCATTTGTTTTTAACTCAAAATGCAATCTTCATCCAATATTGCTTGCAATACGGGACCTTAAAATTTTTTTTGGAGGTTTTCCGTGGTCTTCATTTCTCACATCAAAATCGTTATCTTTGAACCGCCAAAAAAAACTTATCTTCTTTAACATTATTCTTCTGATCACTATATGCTTCGGCAAGTATACGATGCGACTCTCTAGTATTTTTCTCCAAACAAAAAGAAAACATTGATGTTTTCCGCAAGTCATCACTTTCTGGTACAAAATTTGTCATTTTTACCGGGATCTAAAATATAAAGTTTGAAAATGTTTTTGTTCACAGAGTTTTTTTTCATTCTTGAGAGAAATTGAAGAAATTTTTAAAAAATTTTACACTTTTGGAGCTTGTTTCACAAAAACTTAGCACTTCACCTACGTGTTTAAATTTAATTTTTGACAAAATTTTAATTGGCACAACATTTTTGGCTTCAAAACAAATAATTTTTAATGATGATGACGATGATAATGCATGATGATGAAGACATCACTATGGCAAGACAAGGCAAACATTGCGTTGATTTTTCGTTGCCAGGCTCTATAGCAAAAGTTCACTGGAGATTTGGGAGTAACACTCTGGTAATGACTCTGGTACTATGGCACTTGCTATTATTATGGCATAAGCCTTTATGGCTTTTATGCTGTATTATTTGACTTTAAATTTGTGGACCTGTTTCCACGTAGCGCCATTAAAATTATTTCTTATTTTTCCACTTCTTTTTCTTTTATGTGTGGCATATGAAAGTGTTTTCGGTGTTTTTTCTTTTGCTGTTGGCTTTAAATGCGACGTCTGTGCATATTTTATTCGTTCGTTTGCATGGAACTGTATTTTGGGCTTGAGTGTGTTTGTGTTTTTTAAAATTTATTTTCATTTCGTTGATGAAATAATTCAAGTGGTAAATTACTTAAGGAACTCTTTTTTTCATTTTTCTTCATTCGTTTTGCTGTTTGCTGTTGTGGGGCTTCATAAATGAGCCCCGAGCTGTAATCACAAATTTGTTTCTTTTTTTCTTTGTTTTCCAAATGCTGTTGGGCAAAGGAGGAAAATGGGGAGAATGTCGGTCTCATCTTTTGTTGATATTTTAAGAAAAGCAACATTACCTACAGCCAACCAAATTTTTAAATAAAAAAAAATTCAAAAAAAAATAAACGAAATGTAAGACAATGTACATAAAGAAGGGCAACAAAATAAGCAACAATAACAACAAAAAGTGCAGACATGTGTTAAAATAAATTCACTGGAAATTCACATTAAATGTCACCATCCAACAACAGAACACAACAGAACACGGTACACAGCAAACAGCACAAGACAATTTTCTGAAATTTGTGAAGGTAAAGAATTCATGTCAGTATTACTATTGTACAACAATAACAATAACAATGTTGTACAATGTATGATTTTATGTCACCATTATGTCTCGATACTCGGTTACAGTGTTAAACAAAAGTAATTAAACACCTGTAGGTGTATAGGAACATTTAATTAAAGTTGTTTAATGGCAAATAAATCATCGTTTACATTGTTTTATTTTGAAAAATTTTAATACATAATACAGGGATGGTAACAAGTGAAAACAAAAGTAGCAATTTAACTACAGGCTAATGTATCAGATTATAGTAGCATTCCGATTTAACGAACATTCTATACAGTGAACAGTTTTAATGAGTAGCTTACACGACGAACAAAAATTTTATTTACTACTCGGTATAACGAACAAATGTAATAAATAAAGTGAACAAAACGATAGAGAAGATTCCTTCGGCGACTTTCTCTCAGCATATTTCTTGCAAAAATAAAATTGCCATTAAAAAGTTTCTCAAATATCCGACGTTCGGAATCGATTTTAAAGTTTAGGTCCCGTCATTCATGTATAAAATTAACACATACAATATAGGTGGCATAAGAAACTAGGCCGTAATCCTAACTGAAGTATGGTAATCAGAGATCAGCAATGAATCGTTTTACCGCTACTCATAAGCACTCATGAAAATTTGAGTGTGAATAAATCAATAAATTTGAAATTCAACTACTCTGATTCATTCGTACTCGCAACAACATAGATTTATAAGTATAAGGAGCAGTAAGTATGAGTACAACGTTGACATTAAACTTAGAACATTCGAAATATGTTTGATTCATATGCCTACTCATCCTGATTCATTAATTTAGAAAAATACTTATACATACTAATAAGTCATTCCATAGGCTCAAATCATTCATCAAAATTTACAGCCTTTGTTGTTGTTGCATATACAAACTAAGAAGAAAGGAATGACAAAGCCAACAAGCAAAATATACACACAATCTTCTTGTGAGCATGTAGTGTTTGTACGGGAATCATACTTCTTTTGTGGTTCGTGTAAAAATTAAGTAGAGACGAGTCGAAGTCAATACCATCATGCATATTGTTAAGTATGAATACGATGAGCACTTCCAACTTTAAGTTTGAGTAGTATGAGTATGATATCAAAATAAGTATGGGTACGTATAAGTATGAAATTATAAGTATGACTCGAACCTACTCATCGTTTTGAATACTTATTGCTGATCTCTGGTTGTAAAGGAATTTGTATTGAATGAGGTTAACAAATCACAGTTAGTGACTCCAATTTAATGTGTGTGTGTTAAATACATAAGTAACTAACTTTTTTTTTAAACTTGCAAAAGAACAAAATTTCTATAGAAGTCATCAAAATTGTCGGTGTCTTGCGTATTTGATTTCCATTATTGTGGTCGATAACTTGCATTTCTAGGGCGATTGTAAAGAATTATCTTCAGTGCCTGTTTTTATTTCCACCAACAATATTCCCTATCGTAAGCAACGACTGTAACAAAAACTGTTTTGGCATATGTTATACCAAGACTACCCAGCCCACTAGGTCCGTTACCCACAATTTAATTTTTTATCCGTTTTTAACCGATGTTTAAAGGGTACATTTAATAAAAAAAAAAATTTAATCTTTCAACCTGATTATTTATGATGAGGAAACAATTTTCCTCATATTTGTTTGTTTTGTTTTAAAATTTTTAATCCAAATTCATTTCTCTTTTACTTTCTCTTAAAATTTTTCTCATTTCTGAAATTGTTAATCGATTTTCTTTTGATACTTTTCCAAACTTTTCAATTATGTTAACTTAACAATCTCTGTTAACATTAGATTCATTGCAAAAAAAGAATATAACGTTCACATCCAAATAAGTACGCTTTTCTTTTTTAACTTAGTACTACTTATATAACGTACAATTCACTTTAACGCACAGGTCGTATACACAATTAGGTTCATTTTATCGATAAACTACTGTGGTTCCTAATGGACAAAGGATAATTTCATTAAATACAAGGGACGACACATAAAATCTTAAATCGGCACATATGACGTGTGAAATAGTGGAAATAGACTTACCATCTGGTGGGTCCAAAGTCTTGTAGGAATTCTAGGCAATAAGGAGGTAAAACCACCGTAGTTTAGTAGATGGCAGGAGATCAGTAATTAGTATTCAAAACGATAAGTAGGTTCGAGTTATACTTATAATTTCAGATACTTATACACATTCATACTTATTTTGATATCAAACTTATACTACTCATACTCAATGTTGGAAGTACTCATCGTATTCATACTTAAAAATACGTATGATGTTATTGACTTCGACTTCTCTTTACTTAACATTTGCACGAAGCACATTATAAGTATGATTCGGGTACAAACACTGCTACGCTCACAAGAAGATTATGTATATGCTTTGCTTGTCGTCTTTGTATTTCCTTTCTTCTTTATTCGTATATGCAACAACAACAAAGGATATAAATTTTAATGAATGATTCGAGCCACTCGAATCACTTATAAGTATTATAAGTATTTCTCTAAAGTTATGAATCAGAATGAATAGGCGTATGAATAAAATATATTTCGAATGTTTGTGGTTGATGTCACCATTGTACTCATACTCATTGTAACCTGTACTTATAAATCAATCAATCAATAATGTAGCGAGTACGAATGAATCAGAGTAGTTGAATTTCAATTCTGTTCATTCATTCATACTCAAAATTGCATGAGTGCTTATGAGTAGCGGAAAAAAATTCATTGCTAATCTCAGGTAGGTAGTGTGTTGGCTAATTAGACGTAAGGCCTGAGTTCAAAATCTCAGGCCGGACATCAAAACGAATATATAAAAATATTTCTTTGGCGAGTTTCTCTTAGCAGACTTATGGCAAAAACTATGGGAGTGAATAAATACCTTAAAAACTTTCTTAAAAATCTGTCATTAGAAGTCGACTTTAAACTGTAGGTCCCCCCGCTTATGTATAAAATTAATTCACACAACATGAGTGGTGTAAGAAGTTAGGCCGTAAACAAGTTCATGTTTGCTACATACGTCTCAGACATAAGACCAGCGGATATTGATATCAACTAGCCATTGAGAATCTGTCCTACAGTGAAGCAGCTTAAGTCTCAGTCTTTGACGAAATTTACAAAGAGACTTTGTGACTTAGTAATGCGAGTAGCTGACAAATTCGTCTTCAATTGACGTCTGTCTAGACAGACCTACTAACCTTTATGAGCTTGAGAAATGCATTACAGAGGAACTTATTGACACAAGTAAATGGAGCACTTAAGAGAATATATTGTCTTTTGAAAGGGGAAACATTCTAAGGTATACGGATAGAATTAGATGGGAATTGTAATCAACTCAACATGGACTGAAAGTACAAAGAACGAGGCATACTATTTAGGAGTTCGAGCGCCACCTGAACGCTCTGAAGAGCTCTTAGTATGAAATAGTGGAAATAGAGTTACGATGTTTTATTATGTTGAATTATCCTGGTTGATATTAAGAAACATTGTGTAGTTTATTTGGACAATAAGTTCAGGGGAGGTATTGTATATTTATTATATAGAGATTTAGACCAGTACAATAGACTATTTTAGCGTATTACTCGGATGTGTCTACTGAATGATAATAATAGCACATCGTTCAAATTATGAAACCTAAGTTGCCACGCCCACTTTTGTAAAAATTTTTTATTTTAATGTAATAAAGAAAGTTTTCAATACGGATAGTGTAGCTTTTATTGTCCTTTACTGTATTGTCATCAAACCATCTTTTACTTTTCATATTAAATGTATCAAAATACATTTAAAATCGCTGAATTTCTGAGCTGCAGTGAAACGAAAAAAAAATTTAAAAAAAAACTCACCTTCAAATGTCTACTTCTGGCTTAGAGCGATGTAAGTATGTACGTATGTTGTTGCAGAAAAAGCCATCAAACAAATTGACAATTTTTAAATGAGAAAAACTGAACAAGCGATATTTAATACTTGCTTAAGTAATGACAAACAAACAGACAAAAAATTAAAATCTGAAATAAATTTAAAATAAATACAAACAACAACAACAAAAAAAAAAGTCATTTGTTTAAACATTTAATACGATTTGACATTTTCATAGTTTAATACGTTAATGCAACATTAGATTTCGTTTACAGAACAATTTGAAAGTCAAACGATGAAGTCATGCCGTCGATTGTTACTGGTGCAGTCATTTTCTCTTAGCAAACAATATGCAAAGTGAAGCAAAAATTAGAAAAACAAAAAAAAAACAATAAAAAAATGATTTCATTTGTGGTGTAAGAATTGACACAAATTTTTCAGGTGATTCCACAAAACACAGGCACTTGTCTTTTCCAAGCTGTGCAATTAGAACCTTGAAATAAAATTAAGTCATCAATGCAAGTAAATTTCAATAATTTTTTTGTTCTTTTCTCTCGCTTTTCTATCCCAATAGATACGATACGATACGATTGGTATTGAATTACATCATTTCAAGTCGAACAATAATGATTTTTATTGACTTCATCTACTATACTTACTGGGTTAAATCAACAATTCACAGTAACATTGACACATAGTACATACCTGTAAAGAAAAATGAAAATAAAAAGAAAAATTGTTTAAAGTTGTTGTCAATGGAATCTTAAATTTAAATTTTAAAATGAATTTTCAATAATTGACGTTTCAGAAAATTAATTCTGACAACTATCGATGTCGATAGCTATTATTTGACAGCTGAGGATGAGGACATCAAACTGTCGTGACAAACTGTATGTAACAAGTTTTGCCAGTATCGTGAATGATATAACAACTGAAAAAGGCTTTTCAAATATAATTTGACTTGAAAAAATGATCTTAATACCATAATCGAATAAGAAAGCAAGAAAATCGTGTAGTTATTGACGGTTTATGCTCTAATTTCAGCCTCTCTGCTTTATAACCATCAACTTACGTACTTAATTGGTCATTGCAATCTTTTAATCAGGATTACAACCTATCTACTCACACCACTCATGTTTTGTCTGTTAATTTTATTCATAACTGGCAAGATCTACAGTTTATTGCCGCATCGCAATCAGACATCAGCAATGAATCGTTTTTCCACTACTCATAAGCACTCATGCAATTTTGGGTATGAACGAATCAACAGAACTGAAATTCAACTACTCTGATTCATTCGTACTCGCAATGAGTATGAGCATAAAGTCGCTATCTACTCATTTCAATAGAAGTAACGATGTAAATGATGCCCAACAGTCAATTTAGTTGGGTGTAATAGCGATTCGGTAACGGCTTGAGGTTGTCATGTAAGCTGAAGTTTACTTCATAGCTAAATACAACTTTTTGGACAAAAATTTTCACTTTCCATCAGTTCTGAATGAAGTCAATCCACAAAAAAATGATGTAAACAGTGGTCGTTTAGCTGTAATTCTTCTACGAGTTGTATTTTATAAGCACGTAAATTATTCAACATTGGCAAAGGACAACGGCGAACAAGTTGAGATTGACGAAGAATCGAAGCAGCAATATTTCGGTTTTGAAGTCGCTGTTGCCTAGTAGTTACTGTGTTGGCTTATTAAACGAGAGCCCGTAGTTCAACTCATGGCTCAGACATGTCGATCAAAATGAAATACGAAGAAATAAAATAATAAAATAAAATTTCCATGATAAGTTACTTAAAAATTTGTTGTTAGGATCAGAGATCAGCAATAAGTATTCAAAACGATGAGTAGATTCGAGTCATACTTATAATTTCAGCTACTTATACGCATTCATACTTATTTTGATATCATACTCTTCATACTACTCATACTTAAAGTTAGAAGTACTTGTCGTATTCATATTTAATAATACGCATGATATTATTGACTTCGACTCGTCTCTACTTAACATTTATACGAAGCACAAAGTAAGTATGATTCGCGTACGAACACTACTATACTCACAAGAAGATTGTGTGTATGCTTTGCTTGTTGTCTTTGTCTTTCCTTTGTTCTTTATTTGTACATGCAACAACAACTAAGGCTGTAAATTTTGATGAAGGATTCGAGTCACTCGAATCACTTATAAGTATTATAAGTATTTTTCTAGATTTATGAATCAGAATGATGAGTAGGCGTATGAATCAAACATATTTCGAATGTTGTGAGTTTGATGTCAACCGTTGTACTTATACTCAGTTGCAACTTATACTTATAAATCAATGTTATAACGAGTACGAACGAATCAGAGTAGTTGAGTTTCAATTCTATTGATTCTTTCATACTCAAAATTGCATGATTGCTTATGAGGAGCGAAAAAACGATTCATTGCTGAATCTCTGGTATGTTGATATGTAGTTAAATTTCAATTCTGTTGATTTATTCATTCATTGCTGATCTCTGGTATGTTGATATGTATACCCAAGTTTGATATTACCGGAATTCATCACTGAAAACTTGAATGATGTAGCCTTGTGGACTTTCTCAACTGAGGTTTGCTTGGCGGTATTCTCGGTAATCACTAACGTGTTGTTTTGCATGAAGAGCTTCAGCTTTAATAGTCGGATTAACCATTCTGCTCTTCACATTTAAAGCTTGGAATTATTATCCTACAGAATAATTACAAAAAAATTTCTCTTTTTTTGTAAAAAGTTTCAAGAAGACTCACAAACTCTAGTCCTTTTCGTAAGAGTGCTTAATATTTAGATTCACATTAAACTTCTCTGAAATGTTTTTTTCTTTTTTTGTTCTTTTGCTAAGAATAGTATTTTTAATAATCCGAAACTTTAAATAAATTCACTGTCACTAACAACAATAAAAGCAAGTATTATTTAACTTTAGAAATTTTGTTTTATTTTCTGTTTTTTTTTTTGTTTTTTTGTTCGTTTCAAAAGCAAGAAAACTTTTTAATTATTTTTGTATTCAATAAGTTTTTCCATGGGGCTGTTTCTACAGTTGTCCGCCTCAAAACTTAAAGTTGTTCAAGTACTTCTGCTTGTTTTATTGTATTTTTTAAAATTTTTTTAATTTTCAACTTTATTTTCTAAAAAAAAAACTCTCTATAGATTATTTAAAAAGCAATTCATAAACACTTGAAATTGTTGTCAAACTACAGTGAGTAAAAAAAATAAAACAGACAGACAGACAGGCAACTAAAGTGACACTTGTGCCGCGTCACTATTAATAATACAACAAATAATTATATTGTGATCATTGTTGTTGTTGTTGTTGCTGTTATTGTTGCTATCATAATGGCCAAAGTACAAACAAACAGTGTGGACGACAATGGACCTAACTTTGTTGTGGTAGAGAGATAGAAACAGAAAAAAAAAACCTAAACTTGTCTGTTGGGCGAACGTTTGGTCAAAATTCCTCTGCCAGAACTAAAGTGTTTGAGGCTGGTTAATGGCTTTTTTGTTGCTTATTTTAGGTGACACTTTCAAATGAAATGTTTTTTGCTTTTTTCGTTTTTTGATTCTGTTTTTGTCATGACTTTGTAAATTTTTGTTTTTTTTTTCAATTGTTTAGATGAATGTCTGTATTAGATTGTATGGCTGCATTGTAATGAGCGAATAATTATTGACAAGCAATACATCAGGTTTTTATAAATAATTTGGTGATTTAATTTATTTTTGTGTTCTCAATAAACACAATCAATCGTTTTCAATGGTTTTGTAAATCTAGTCGATAAACAGTTGAAGGCGATTAAGTCTATAAAAGGGACACCCTACATAATAATATGCTTGCATCCTCGCGTCAATATTTTTACTTGAAATCTGTTGTTACCTTACACCTCTCAGTGAATATGGGTATAAAGAGACCTTATTTCGTATTTGCCAGCTGTACGGTATGAAGTTGGGGTCAAGACAGACGTCTCCATAAGAAAAATTTGTTGTAAACGGTCTTTATTTTTGAATTTCTTTTTTATGTTGATCATATCAACTGTTAAACATATTCTGTTGCTTTGGACCATCAGTCCCGAACTGTTTGGAGTTCAACTGGTAGTAATTGATTTGATTACGAGGACTTAATTCTGGTACCACAGAGTCAGGAGCCCACTGGAACCTCGGTTCCAGCCTGGCTGTTGGTGTGGCCCCTTTTGGGAGTATCGTGGTGGCTGTGGTTTGGACCCAAATCGCGGGAAGAGTCTAGTTAATGGGCTTGGTGTGCAGTTGCCTTTTTTCAACCGAGTTCCGTGACCCAAAGATCGGAATGAGGTTTAGATAGGCTCCGCTCCTAACCACGGGGGAAGTCATGTCCAAATACATGGCTTCGACTTGGTGCTCAGGTGTAACAGGCTGTTGCATTGGGGGGCGTTGGCAGACGTATTGTATTTCACCCTGTGCGAAGAGCACCGTGGGATTAGGTCCACGCGGACAGGTACCCACGTAAAACTCATCGTCGTTGTCAAACATATACTTCAGATTTCTCACGATGAAATCGATACCGTCGAACAGTAGAAGCTATCTCTGGCATGTAGCTTCTGATAGAAGCGCGACAAGCATTCCATGTGACTCTCCAACACTTATCTTCAAATGAAAATTAATACCTTTTGACTTCTATTTGTTTTCATCAACAGGACAGTTAATGGCTCTGCAGCACTTCGATTGCTACGAGGAAGTCGAAAATTGTTTGGATAATTTCTTTGCTTCGAAAGACGAACAGTTTTATGGCTGCTATACGCATAGATGTTTGAAATTCCTTGCGACAACTTTTACTGAACCTGAAGAGATAAAGGAGTGGAGGAAACCACAATAGAAGAAATTGAAGAGCACTGTGCTCAAAGCCTTACTTTTTAGAGGATCTGTGTTATAATAGAAGCGATGCATCTACGTGGGATTAACTATCCTTAATTTGGAAGCACTAACTATAGCAGGAAAAAGGGATAGAAAAAAGTATTCTCCTCGATCTGAATATGAAGGTTCTATGCTGAACACATACATTATTTGTCGTTACAATCCTTCAGTTAGGATTCTCATACCACTTATGTTGTGTGTGTTAACTTTATACACGAATGGCAGAAGCTACAGTTTAAAGTCGACTCCGAAAGACGGATGTTTTGAGAAGGTTTTCATGACAATTTTATTTACTCCCAGATTTCCTTTTCCACAAATCTGCTGAGAGGAAGTCGTCAAAGAAATTTTTCATATTTTTGTTTTGATGTCTGATCAGGGATTTGAACTCGGGCCTTTCGCGTAATAAGCCAGCACACTACCTGCTGACTACAGCAATTCACGCTGTCGTTACTTTTAATATAATCGTAACAAGGACTGTCGAATATCTATTTATCTATATTTAGCTCATTCTTGAACACTCTCCATGGATCTAATGGTAGGTATCAGAGATCAGCAATAAGTATTCAAAACGATGAATAGGTTCGAGTCATACTTATAATTTTAGCTACTTATACGCATTCATACTTATTTTAATATAATACTCATACTACTCATACTCAAAGTTGGAAGTACTTATTGACTACTTATTGATATTGATTATTGACTTCGACTCGTCTCTACTTAACATTTCAACGAAGCGTAAAATAAGTATGATTCGCTTACGAACACTACTATACTCACAAGAAGATTGTGTGTATGCCTTGCCTGTTGGCTTTGTCTTTTCTTTTTTGTTCTATTGTAAATGCAACAACAACAAAGGCTGTAAATTTTGATAAATGATTCGAGTCACTGGAATTACTTATAAGTATTTTTCTAAATTTATGAATCAGAATGAGTAGGCGAATGAATCAAACATATTTCGAATGTTGTAAGTTTGAAGTCAACGTTGTACTCATACTCATTGTAACCTGTACTTATAAATCAATGTTGTAGCGAGTACGAATGAATCAGAGTAGTTGAATTTCAATTCTATTGATTCATTGATACTCAAAATTACATGAGTGCTTATGAGCAGCGGAAAAGCGTTTCATTACTGATCTCTGGTTTAGAATCAATGAAACTAAAAAATACCCGAATACATAAGAAACAAAATATTAATTTCCAAACACTTGTAAAAACTTTAATGCCACAATAGTTTTTTATAGAGTGCTTGAAGAAATACAAAAGAAGGTTAATGACTTTAAAATGATTTCTAAGAAAAATAAATTTTTTTTTGGTTTTTGTAGTGTCAGCTGAAAACAAAAGTTTTTTTTTGTTTAAACTGCCTCAATGACTTTATGGTACAATTACAATAGCACTGAACAGAGGTGTCAGTAAGTATGGTATTGTCACTAAAAATTAGGGCGATACATTCTTAAGAAATATCAAAATGTTCGTATATAACATACAAGGGCTTTCAAGCTAAAGTTTCATTTTGAATTTTTAATTTGAAACATTGAATAAGAATTTTTTCTACAGTGTTAGGCACAATTGTTTAGGTTTTACGTTAACCTATTGTTGGATGATTGACGTACTGTACAGTGTTAAGAGAAGTAAATAGTACCTTTTCTTCAAGACGAGAATACTCGATATTATGCAAAAAGTTTTCGTTTTACTCAGACGAGTATATTCGACATGAAAACTTTAGGGGCTAGAGACAAACAGAAGTGATTTTCGTACGCAATTGAAAGACGAATATTGTAAGAATGACCGGAACAAATGAGACTGTAATCAATATTTTCCAATTTCTATTCATGATTGCAAGTGACAACAGTTTTGGTGAAATTCCCGATAACAGTGGCAGTGGGAAGATATTTTTTTTTTATATTTCGTTATCTACTCGAGATGTATGAGCCAAGGCTTGAAGCATACGTCTAATAAGCCAGCACATCACCTATCTACAGCGATTTCCTGGCTGCACCTATTATTGACCAAAAAACAATTGTCGTAATGCCATGCCGGTAAGCCTGTAATAATTTGATGTAAAGATTCGTCGACTGCATTCTCATTTAATTAGAAACAAATGAGAAAATGGGGAAGAAAGTTCTCGACATTGCTGATAATTGATTAACATCAGTGTTTTACCCAGTAAATTTTGTAAGGCCTTAAATTAAATTCCTCTTTAAAGCTTTTAATTTGCTTAATCAATCATCAAGTCAATCAAGTTCTTAGCGAAAATCAGTTCCCCAAAGATGTCGTTCGAAATTGCATTGCTGGTGATTCAGCCAGGGTTGGCACTGGACATAGAATCTCTGATATGTTAAGGGTATATATGTTTCGTTATAGATATTCTCCGATAATGTTTGCTTGTTCTGAAGGAAAGCTCGATTCATTTGTGGAAAATAATCATTATGTGCTGTCATCTCAGACTGAAATCTTCAAATTCAAGGCTACTTTAACAGTAGAAATTATTTTGGATTCCGAAGAATTATTTCTCCCCAGATAGGTTATTAACCATGGTATCATAATGGGTTGAAGTCACCGTAGTCTAGTAGGTAGTGTGTTGTCTTATTAGACGTAAAACCCGGATTCGTATCCCTGGCCAGGCATCAAAACTAAATATTGAGAAAAATATATTTCTTCGCAATTTCCTTTTTTGTTTTTTTTTATATAAAACGAGCACTCAGGGGATGACTCCTACTCATACAGTGCATTGTGCAGGTTTTAGGAAAGGTGGAAAGAGGGAAAGAGGGAAGATGCGAACGGTAAGGAAACGAGTTGCTGCTGGTGACTATAAAATGGCCAGTGCTATACCTTCACCATTAGACAGTCTACAGCAATGGGCCCCAAGAAGCCCGCAGTTTCTCACACTACTTATGTTGTGTGTGTTAATT
This sequence comes from Sarcophaga peregrina, assembly GCA_014635995.1. Lineage (NCBI taxonomy): Eukaryota > Metazoa > Arthropoda > Insecta > Diptera > Sarcophagidae > Sarcophaga > Sarcophaga peregrina. The sequence continues at coordinate 43,472,008 of CM025792.1, forward strand.
TTTCAGCAGATTTTTGGCAAAAACTCTGAAAGTAAATAAATCTCATCATGAGTGGTGTGAGAAGCTTGGTTGTAATCCTGACTGAATGGCTGAATTGTGTATGTATGTATCATAGTGGTTTTAAAATATTGTATTCTAACAGTACTTTTGAATCATTACTTGCTGGTGATATTAAAACAATCACTTTCATTTTCTCCCTATTACATGCTCAGCCCTCAATTTACTTAAAGAAAATTGAAGACAACCAAAAATTTATGTCAAGTTCTTTCACATGCTTGTAACTGTTTATTTTACATAATTTCAGATGTAATTACCTGCAGGTAAATTATGGCCAAGTTAGTAATAATTTTATAATTGTATGCGTAAATCTATGCAAGTGCCCATGAGTATGAGTTTATTTATAATAATGATGGCACAAGAACAGTGTTCTCTTGTGCAAGTGCACTCACTCTGGGTGCACTTATGATGCTAATAATTTACATACGCTGTCATACACGCACTTGCAGAAACGCATTAGAGGGGAAAAAGATACAAAGCTGTTGTAGGGCCTTCACAAATGACAAAGGAGTAGCGAAATTTTTTTATTTTCTTTTTAATATCAAATCTTAACCGTTTTCATACTCTAGTTTCGAATATTATTTTATAATGCAATGAGTATTGAATAATGAACATAGTTTTTGGAAAGGCCTTACAAGAACTTGGCCTTCTTTGAAACATTTTCATTCCAAAACCTATGTGTTTTTATACTCTTTATTGCAACTGTCAAACGTGTCTTGTTTGGAAATTTTCCAAGTGTATGTGAGTTACTGTTGCAGCCAACGTGTATGTTAAGACTTGACATTTAATGTTGAATGTTGTTGAGAAAATATGACTTTACCGGGGTTATATTGTTGTCATCTTGTTAATGTTCAAATAGTTGTAGATATAAATTTATGCTCATATTGATACACTGATTGCACATGAATGTACTCATACATACATGTATGGTCACAATCTGCTGCTCGAGGAGCAATCATTTATTCACATTTTATCTGTCCATTTACAAGACATCAATGATTATGAGCATGTTACCTGGACTTAATTGAAGTACAAGTTATTGAAATAAAAAAAAATACTGGAACATGTAGGTGACGACAATTGGTAACAGGCCTAGATTAAATATGAATTTCATTTATATTTAGAGTGTGTCAAAATACATGAATTTTTAGCGCTCCGATGATTTAAGGAGTATTTACTTCAAATAGGTACAAGGTACATATGTATGTATATGTCCTGGCTAGTCATTCTTCTCGTCACAAAATCGGCATATTACCGCTAACTCACATCAATGACTTACAGTTTCAAGTCAAGTCTTGCCCTTTTCAGTTGAAATTAATGCGTTGACTTAGACTTGGCAGTTGAGGGACGCCTCAGACAGTATTAGGTAACCAAGCTTATTAATCGAAACTATTATGATACAAACGGATGTATTCCGTTGTAAGGACGTTGTAGTCTAGTAGGTAGTATGTTGGCTCATTAGACGTAAGCCCACGGTTCAAACTAAAGACCGGACATCTCGAACAAAACGAAATTGAAAAATATTTCGAAGGCGACTGAAATTTCATGATTTTCATGAAAATTTTCTGGAAAATCTGTCTTTTGGTGACGACTTAAAACTGTAGGTGGCATCACTCATGGATGACATTAACACACACAACATAAGAGGTGTGAGGAACTAAGTTCAAATCCTGACTGAAAGGTTTTACTGACCAATTATCTATGTCTTACTTTTTTGTTTCCTGATTTAATTCTTTAATGGTGACAGACAAAATTGATAGTGTGCTGCTGTGAGCCCATAGTTCAAAAGCCTGACATTCGGAGTTGACATTAAACAGTAGGTCCCGCCACTTAAAAATAAAATTTACACACACATTGCACAGTGGCGAGCAGAAGTGAATGCATGTTCACAGACCAGATAACACGTTTCCAATCAGATGGAAAGCAGTACTGCTATCGATGACCAATCCGACTGAAAATCTTTGGCCAAAAATCCGGCTCGGGCAGTACAAAACAGCCCCAACAAATATGGACAAACTTTGGGATCGTATAAATGCGAAATAAAGTCGAATTACGAAAGATGTTATTGATAATTTGGTAGAAAGCATCTCAAACCGCGTAAATCAAGCTATTTAGAATAAGGTTCTATGGACCCAATATTGAAATTGGGTTAGTTTCTTGAATTTTCTTGAAACTTGCAAAATTGAGTTTATGTGGGTTATTTTCGTTTTTTCATTAATTACTTTTTTTTTTTGTATTTGTTTTTGTGGATGACGAAACTCAGTATTGTGAACATGCACTTACTTCTGCTCGCCACTGTAGGTAGTGTGAAAAACTAAGTTGTAATATAATAATTGACTAAAGCATTGTAATAAACAACAAAGATTTGCTTCCTTGCTTTTTGGCTTAATATTTTCCCAAATTTTGTTTGGGAATTTTATCAAATCGTTTGTCTAGAGTTTTTAGTAACCTTCTGTACTTAACAATTTGATACAATTTCTATGAAATAATTTTCTAAATTAAGCTGAATAGCAGGGTCCCACACTGTTAATTTTCATTTTTTTAATGAAACCTGGGAAGTTGCCTTCATTGTGTTTTATAACACGATATAAAACAGAAGAAATTCGTTCAAAAAAAGTGGAAGTCATTTTTGCCAGTGAGTGTCAATTTAAGTCTCTTAAGGGAATTTCAATTTCTTCGACAAATAATCTTACAGCACAACGCCAACAAGAGTACAAGACACTGTTACCACAGCGGCAAGCACAATAAATGGCAGACAAAGTGGCTCCTACTTAAGGGTGATATCTTTTAAGTAAAATAGATTTGCTAGGGTTTTTATTTTTATTTTCAAAAAACAATTCTTTTTTCAACATTTTTTTTTTTTGGTGCTTCAGTGCTGGTGAGCGGTGGTGGGAATTGTTCATTTAAAAATGAAATAAATTGAGCTGTGAAATAAATTTTGCAGAAAAATAGCAATCAAGAGAGATTTCTACGTTGGCTGTGCCACTAAAGGGAATTTGATTATGAATGCTTGTGTAAATATTCCAAAAAAAAAAGTAAAAATAAAAAAGGAAATAAATTAAAATGTTATTAAATTATAATTATTACAACAAAATACCATAAAAAATTTTATTTTTTCTTTTTTGAACATTAAAAAAGCAATTTCATTAAAACAACTTAATTATGATTTAATATGCATTTAAAAGACAATTAAAACTGTTTTTTCCATTTTTTTTTTTTGCTGTTAGGTACGCTAATTTTGGAATAAAAAAATGTTTATTTGCCACAAACCGTACAGCACAGAGTTTACACCAGTTGTTGTTTGAAATACAGCATAGACTTACAATCTTCAACAAAAATCCAAAAAAAAAACCTTAAAAACCAACAAAATGAAAAAGAAATTTTTTCTATTCTTAACCTGGTGTCATATGCTAATGGCAGCTAAACCACCAACAATTGTAAGTAGACTTTTGTGTGTAACAGTATTCAGCGAAAAATAGCATGGCATTAAAGTCTAGACTTTAGAAATTTAAAGCCAAGCAAATCTGTTACTAAATGAGAATTCTATCTTCGTGGTATTCAAACAATCTCCGTTTTTCTTTCCCATTCTCCCTAAAACTCCAGCCCCATGTTGATATCGTGTTAAATGAATTACACACGGAAAATTTTGCCAAGAATATTGTTACTCTACTGGATGTACATTTACTCACATGGCAAGGTCGTAAAGTCCTAAGTGGTGTTTTTAATTATAATCAAGTGATACCGAATATGCATTTACGTTTCACTTTGAGTTTTGAAAAGCCCGATAAGACACGCATGGAAATGATGGATTTAATGCTGAGCGTTTGTGATTATCTCAAGGGTTCGTATGATAAACTAAAAATTCCTCGTATTGTGCTGCATGAGTTAAGAAAGCAAAAGGGTATACCCAAACAGTGTCCAATTGAAGCGGTGAGTATAAAAGAAAATGTCGATTTTGAACTGAAAAAGTGAATCTTTATTTTCGCACACCTCTCAAGTGGTGCGTGTTAATATTATCTCCTACTGGCGGGTCCTATAGATTTAAAGCCGACTTCTATCGCTAAGCTTCAAATCATTGCAATTTTTTGTTTCTTAGGGATGTTGCTAGAAAACTGTTGAGGGATAGCTGCCAAAGGAAATATTTTTAATTTTTCGAAATTTCTGAGCTGTCGTTTGAACCACAGCCTCACGTTTAATAAGCCACCTGATGAGAACATAGCTGGTACAATGTCAAACCGTAAAAAGCCATCATGGTGCCTTTTACATTAATTATCTGTAAGAACTGGTAAGCAATGACTTTAGCAGCTCGAGTCGCTTTATCAAAAGCTCCCCATTGCCCATCACATGCTCGGCCGTATGTGACCTAAGTGTGTCCATCTGACTTCCTTGGTTGCAGACTACCGCTACCTTCCTACCTTCTATAAAGGTATTATTACTTTCAATGTCCCAATGTAACCAAGAATCCATTAACATTATGAACTTTTGCACAAACTAACAGGTGCTGTTCAATTTCTTTAAAGATTTAATGGGCATTTTATTGTAAGTAAATATGTGTACATTCCTGCCAAGTACATGTACACCGATACTAAGCCGTACATTGACTATCCTTAAGCCGTACATTATCTATCCTTAAGTCGTATATTGACTATCCTTAAGCCGTACATTGACTATCCTTAAGCCGTACATTGACTATCCTTAAGCCGTACATTGACTATCCTTAAGCCATACATTCACTATCCTTATTTAAGCCAGAATAATATTACAATAATCGGTTAACATAGAGCACAATCTGATAACAGTTTCCAAATGACTGTGTATTCGACTTTGTCCTGTGATCGTGATGTGACAATGAATTATGTAATGATATAAGTAGTCGTGTAATAGTAGTCGTGATAACACTTAGGTTAGGTGGCGAAAGCAGAAATTCCAATTCCCCAATTAATTCTACCCAGAAATCAAACATTCCACAGATTAATCCAAGCTGAACACAAAATAAATAAAACTATTAACGATGTCAAAAAATGAGAGATCAAAAACCTCCGCCTCTTACGACAAGAGTAGAGCACAGACACGTAAGGTGAAAGACAGTCTATTCGTCAGACCCACAGCTCCTGCAGAAGTCATTAGTTAGACTTCAGTGTCTTTCAGCATGCCGTCCAAAAGGACAGTGCCCCTCAAGAATCGATTACGACTTAAGGACAGGAGTAAATCAATCCACAACTTGTCCATACGTGTCCTGAATAGTCTGGAAATATATCACCTCTGCTGCTAACGAGATTGAGCCTTCCCGTAAAACAAATTAACCGAAGCAATGTGATACCCATGCTTTGTAATACATTGCCAGCTCAGCACCGTCCTTGGCCAGCACTTTAGTCAATGTAATTTCCAACGATACCCCTGTATCCCGATACCCATATAAGAGTTGCCTTAAATAAATCGAAATTTCCATGAGAAATCCTCGACATTCGTAGATAAGGGCGGAAGTTGAAACTGCGTTCGTCGCAGCCTAACTATGGCCTTTTCAAAACTCTACATTGGTCAAGCAGCCCATAAGAAAGTTTAATATTAAGACATATAATAAGAATAACATAGCCCACCTTGTCTCTCTGGCCCCAGGCTAGACATCAAAACAAAATACAAAAAGTATTTCTTCGACTATTCCCTCTCAGCAGATTACTCGCAAAAACTCTGAGGGTAAATAAAATTGCCATGAAAAGTTTCACAAAAAATCTGTCGTTCGGAGTCGACTTTAAAATGTAGGTTCCGTGACTTTTCTAAAAATTATCACACACAACATAAGTAGTGTGAGAAACGAGGTCTTAATTCTGACTGAAACGTTGTAATGGTCAATTATGTACATACGTATGTATGTCATTCGAACTTAATGTCATATTGCACCTCATCAAACAAACAAGGGAGACTTCATGAGTATAATTCCACTTCCAAGGTATAATTCCAGGTTGAGTCTTATATGAGACTCAATAGTATTCAATTGAGGTTTTAGACATCGTGATATATGCTCGAGGTAATAAGCTAGGGAGCATAAAATTATATAGTCCGATGGTAATCTAAAATTATTGTGTATTACCAATTAAATTAAAAAACGTCAAATCGACATTAACTTAATTTGTTAATCCGTTTAATTTTTTTTTTTTTTTTTGTTTTTTGCAATTGTCTTTTCAGAACAAAAACTACACTTTGGAAAATTATTCGTTTGATATTCCGCAATTTCCTTTGCCAAATTTAAAATTCATTGCTGCAGTTACTCTGTATAGATCGGACAAGAAGACAAAAATCCTACGAATCAGTATTAAAGGGGCAACAAAACGTAATAGAAACTAAACAATAGGCACAAGAAAAGGAAGAGGAAGAATTGTAATTTAAAAACCAAATCGCATATAAAAAAGAAATGTCCTGCCAACAGGATTTGAGTTAAAAAAAAGCAAAAATTACAATAAAAATTTCGATAAAAATTTCGAATGCTGTTGATTACTCCAGAAATATTTCAAGTAAGCATCAGGTTGTCGAATAAATAAGTGTGAGGATGATGCGTAGGTACAGTAGTACAGAAGCAGATTATTCTTAACATATGGTCAACAAATGTATGTACGATATCAGCCTGGCGTGGATAGAATGGATAATATTATGATTCTCTCAAATAATTGTGAGGGACGAGATTAGATCAGAAATCAACACTATGGGTTTTTATTGCTTGCTCGTACCGCCTTGACGTTTTCCTTTCAATGCTTTCCCTTTCAAGATCTTTAGTTTCTTAATCTAGTAGCTGCTTATTACACTTTTCGGAGGAACTGTTTACGCTATCGTTATTATCAATGATGTTATTGCGACCAAATAATGTGTGACACAAGCCTGTTGCCTTGATAGCTCGTGGTTAATTTCTCGTCACAAACTTTACATGAGGTCGGTACAATTACATTGTTTGAATAGTTTGATGCAAAACTTATGCACATCTATTTTCAGTTTCGCTTGCTATGAGTAGTCTATCTCCTCCTTTCACTCAATAACCGGTTTTCGATCCTATCAGCAATGTTAAACCCCTTCATCGCAAGCTCAATCACATTTATTATCAAGCTTTAAGCCATAGACCCTAGGAAAATATGTATGTTCTAAATATCCTTAACTATCTGATTCTGTTTAAAATTAATTGCGACAACCTAGTATTTAAATTATTGCCTTGATCGAATCAGTTAAAATTGGGTACACGTAAGCGCGTAGACTTAAGTTTGAGTCGTTTTATCGAAATCCTTATTTTTTGTGGACATGTTGGTCCCTATTTTTAATGGGCGGTGTATTCTAGATGGGGAATTGCCCGGCTTTATATAAGCTTGGGAAAAGGCAAGCTTGGTTATAGTCGTTTTATATTTAAAAATTAATTATATTGAAATCCCCTCCAAATAATATATCCAATAAGCTTCTGACCTCTCCAAGAGCACAAAATCGAAAAGAAATGTCATAGAAAGTTCAGGCAGCATTATTGCTTAAGAAATTGTAGAACTCAATGAGCCATCATCCTTACCACTTTGTTGCACTAGATCAGTGGGCAACGGGAGGGGGTATGGTATTAACACTAAAACTACCGATAGTTCATGTATTCCTACCAAAGGGGGTTAAAGGTAGATTACATATATTTCTCGGTAAAAAAAAAAAAAATTAACTAGAGAGGAGTAAATCTTGGAAAACACATACAATGTATTTTGTAATAAAAGTCGTAAAGGCAAATGGCGATGTGATAATGTTATTTTCAAGAAATTCTGACAAGAAGTTCAAAATGGTAGGTTTAGTGTTAATGAATGTTAAATTTGAATCTGTTCTGAAAGGAAAAAATTATAATAAAAAAGCACTATACGTTCATTGTGCCATACACCGGCTTTTCGACCACCAAATTATGTCCTTCACTTTACCGGATAAAGTAAAGCATATCATGCACAGTGATTTAAATTTTTATTACAACAATACCGAGAGGTCCAAAATCAAGCATTTAAAGAGAACTTCGCACCACCTTATCCACAATATCCAGAACTGTTGAATTCTTAATATTCCCATTGCCCATCACTAGGGCTTATTAGGTCTACGCAATATTAAAAGTGAACTTCGCGTGACTTGATTTGGAGATTTCTATAACTTAAATGTGAGAAACATTTTCTCTTCTGATCTTTCCTCTCTTCCCATATCACGCAATATGAAACAAATTGGGGGATGATTAATTTGTTTTTAAATCTCTTTTAAGAGAAGAGATCTATCGGAGATTTGGACATTTAAGTCGCCGTGGTCTAGTGGGTAGTGTGTTGGCTTATTAGACGAAAGGCCCGGGTTCGTATCCCAGGTCAGACATCAAAAAAAAACGAAAAATATTTCTTCGGCGACTTCCTCTCAGCAGATTTCTGGCAAAGCTTCTCAAAAATCTGTCGTTCGGAGTCGACTTTAAACTGTAGGTCCCGCCACTCATGTATAAAATTAACGCACACAACATAAGTGGTGTGAGAAGCTAGGTCGTAATCCTGACTGAAGGGTTGTAATGGCCAATTTCGACTCCGAACGAAAGATTTTTTTGAGAAACTTTTCATGGCAATTTTATTTACTCTCAGAGTTTTTTGCCAGAAATCTGCTGAGAAGAAATCGCCGAAAAAATACTTTTTTTGTATTTTATTTTGATGTCTGACCTGGGATGCGAACCCTGGCTTTACGCCTAATAAGACAGCATACTACTTACTAGACTACGGCGACCCTTTATCTTAGGAATAAACATCAATTATATCGTCGTGTATAGTCTAGTACGTATTGTGTTGGTTTATTAGACGTAAGGCCACGGTTCAAACCCAAAGTCAGATATCGTCAAGCAAAAGGAAATATGAACAAATATTTCTCCTGCAACTTCCTTTACCAAGATTTCTGACAAAAACTAAGAGAGTTAAAAAAAATTGTTATAAAAAGCTTCCCATGTATAAAATTAATACATACAGTGGTACTAGAAGCTGGGACGTAATCCTGACTGAAGGGTTGTAATAGCCAATTATGTAATGCGTTTATATTTTTAAAATACCACTTAGCTTCAGGCAGAATATCATCAGATAGCGGCATATACCGAGAGTAAAGGTATATCCACAACAACTGAAGTTTTCCTTTTATACCTGAAGTGAAACCTAGAACTTTCTGGTCTTCATAATACCTAAGTCCATGTGATATTACATGTTTGAGTATAAATTTGTAGGTCCCTTAACCAAATACACGGAAACAGCAAATATTAAAAACCTTCAATTTGCGTTTCAAATTCTTGAAAGAAAACAATTTCGACAAATGTTCCGTTTTATTCTTTTTTTTTTTTTTGTATTTCCTGGCAAAACCATCATATCATCACATATGGTTTGAATTACTTCTAAGTAAATAGCGGAACGTTTCCATTGCCAAATTTAAAATTTTACGTTTTATTTACATTGTTGGCTAGCGACAAGAGACGTAAAAGTAAAATATTTGATGCTCGTGTAAAGGGTGCCACGAATATATAAGAAGTAACAAAAAAAAAATCCATCTCCTTGACTTTACAAGGAAAATTAAAAAAAAAAAAAATAATAATAAAAAAACAATAAAAATATTTAAAATAAATAAAATATTTGTGCCAATTTCCTGTAAAATATTCAGTGACGTAAACCTTATTAGTATGGGTTTTATTGGCTGGCGTCTTTTGTTTAAAATCAATTTTTATTTTTTGCAATGCACTTGAGAATTGAAATGCATTTTTCAAATATTTCGAATTGCTTTCGCAAAACAATTTCAATAAATTTCTTAAAATTTATAAACAAATTTATTCTTTATTCGGCTTTTTAATAAATTATTTATTTACCCATCATCATCATCATCTTCATTCAGTTCACGTTGCCACGTTTGGAATTTATTTTGAAGCATCTTTTTCTGGTATGCGGTTTTCAAGGAATGTTCGTTCTTATACGAGAAGTAATTTCTGTTTTTGTTTTTATTTTATTCTTTATGGCAAATAATTATGATTTTTTTTAATATGAGAGATAAATTATAATCTTTTTATAGCATTTATAGTTTAAATGAGAAAAGAACTGGGGTCTTCACAGTCCGCCAGGTTTAACTGTACTCTTGCACGGAATAAACACACACAACATGGGTACTGTGAAAAAGGGTTGTAATGACCAATATGGCAATATCTTTCCGATCACTCTAAACCCATTGTCCCTTTATTAGGATATTTCAATGCTCGCGTCATTTTTTATTGAAAAGTTTCATATTTTATTCGAAGACATTGTCGTTTAAACACTTGAAAATGAAAATGTTAATTTTAATTTCTAAAAAATAAATTTTTATTGTTGCTAAAAGTTTTAAATTCTTGGAATCCACAAATTTTAATCTACCTCAAAAGCTCAGGCCAGCAGTTTGCTGCAAAATGTAATGTCCAAAGAAATCTTGTAGCATCTCCAAAATGCCGTAAGTCAGACCGAATACTATACTTCCGGAATTATTTGTTATGTCTTCATAGATTACCCTTGCCAACAGGTGCTATTATGGTCTCAATAGGCAATTGATTAGCAGAGACCTCTCTTGTACGACGAAACTAATACTCTACAAGACGTTCATCCTACCCGTGCTTCTTTTTGGCGCAGACTCATGGATCCTATTTAGAACTGATGCAGGTGCCTTGAGAGTATTCGAGAGAAAAGTTTTACGTTAGATCTTCGGTCCAGTGCGAGTTGGCGATGATTTTCGCATCCGATTCAACAGTGAGCTGTATAAGCTCTTCAACGACATGGACGTTGTACAGCGTATTAATATCCAACGACTGGGCAGGCTCGGCCAAGTCTTTCGAATGGAGGAGGATGGAAGAGGACGACCTTATATCCGTTGGAAGGACCAAATCGGGTAAGCCCTGTCATCGATTGGTGTGACCAATTGGCGTAGGCTAGAAGCAGAGGCGCCTGGAAGGATGTAATCCGTTAATCGGGTTATTATGGCCAATTAACTAAGTAAGTAAGTCTTCATAGATCGAATCACCCCAAGAACCATTTCATGTATCACGGCGAAGTTTAAGTTAACAGATAAGTTTGAGAAGATACGAGTACTCAAACCTTCCCATTCCAGTGAACGTTTGCAACATCTTCAGCTTCATTTGCAAATCTGTTATCTTCCTTTGCGGTGCCTTCAATATCTTTCGCAATGTCTCCAACTTTCAACATTTTAAGTTGCTAGTACGTTGCATTCAAATCAACACCACTACACTTAACTCACAAGTTTTAATACAATTCTTGTCTATTAATCCCAGTCTCACAGCTCATCACTGACTCACAATTCATGACTAACTAACCTCATCGTTCTTTGTTCTATTTAAACTACTTTATCTCATTCCTTTGTGGTGAACGATGCTTCGTAGGGTTAAGATCGGAAATATTTTTTATTATAAGGGCCATTATTACAACTTACTGTTAACTAAAGGAAAGATTTTGGCGGGCAGATAAATTGTTTTTCATTATTATGAGTATCCAATAAGATAGAAGTGATCGTTAAGCTAAAGGGAAGATCATCTTATCTTTAGCATTTAAAGGTCACTTTATATTTGAACTATACTTTTTTCGATATGGCAACTTCATATTTAAACAAAATGAGCATATACTGTTATTGACTTTGCTCCGGTACTGCCATATTTTAATTTTATTTTATCTGTAATTTGTAACAACGAATATCAGTTAATGGCAACTTTACAGTTTCCTTTAGCTAAAGGTATCTTTAATTAAACCTAAGTTTAACGCTAAGTTATAATAACTGCCCTAAAATTATTATCATCCATCCCATAGTGTTCAAACAGTTTTATGTGTATTCGATCAAGGAATATGTTCCACATAACATACACATATTGCAAATGAAAAGTTAACATAAACAAGACTCGTTAAACATTGTTCTGATACATGTATAATGCTGACAGTGTTTATCAACAATGTTGCCGATTTCTATCTTGCAGACATGAATGTCTGTATTGTTGAAAAAATTAATGTAATTAGATTTCTTTGATAACCTTGAAAAGGCAATAAAATTGTATATTTACGATCAATTTCTGAAAATGATTGTCAATTCATTAATTCATCGAATAGTATAGTCAAACCCAGTTATAATGAACTCCGTGGGACCAGAAAAAATAGTTCATTATAAGCAAAGTTCGTAATAAACTGGGTGAAGTCACAGTAGAAAATATAAAATACGAATAATTTTTTTTTTTGATTTTTTAAAAACAAAAAGTAATTTTTTTATTAAAAACAAAAAGATGAAGATGCTGAGTTATAATTTAATGCTACTATATTAAATAAAAGTAAAGATTATTGCCACAATTCAGAGTTTTTTCTAAGCGTTCGTTATAAAAGAGGTAAAATGTATGAAATTTAATTACTGGGATCATTTAAAGTAGTTCATTTTAACCGAGAATTCGTTATAAACGAGTTCGTAATAAACGAAGTATTTTGTAGGGAAATCGTTATTAAAACGTAGGGATTTGAAGAATTTGTTATAACCGAGTTCGTTATAAACGAGTTTGATTGTATTTGATTTTTGTAGTATTCATATTTTCGTATTTTCCCACGTATTATTTTTTTGATTTTCTATGTACCATACGATGTGTGTATTTTGTTGTTGTCCTGTTAGCTTTTATTGTGAATATTCTCGTTATGATGTATAAATATATTCATAGAAATCAGAGCAAGCAGAAGAATTTCGCAACGGATACCCCCTTAATGATAAGCGTACAACAAGCTGACATAATTTACTATAGTGGGACAACTTCTCTTCCAACTTTTTTCCATATTTTTACATCTTAAAAAAAACTATTTAGTAAAAAAGCTATTTAGAAAACTATAAATTTATTGTATTTAAATTATATCCGGACATACATTCTAATTAACTACAGTAGTTAGATTGTGTAATTTAATTAATTTTAAATGCCGTCAATCTAAAGCTATTTTACGGATATGTATGTTTACATCAAATAAAGAGATAAAACAAATAAATTTTAATATTAATTTCAAACATATACAAAAAAAAAAAAAAAAAATTAATTAAAATTTTATTTGTTTTATTACCATCAAAGCAATTGTTTACATGAGTGTAAATAATATGGTTTCCTTAAGAATTCTTTAATCTAACCAGTAATTAATTTCATGTCTGAATACAGTTAGACAATAGTAAATATTTTAATTGAATTATAAGCTGTAATCCAGATGGTTAAACAAAACATAAAGAGAGAAAAAAAAAAACATTGTTTTATTAACCATTTTACATTACTCTTGACATAATTTCATTACACCAAAAATTCTAATAAATTTTTGGTTTAATTTACTTAAAATTTAATATCGATTTTCTGTCTCATACGATTAGTTTATTTGTTTGCTTATTTGTTACTGTTGTTTTTGTTTTTGTTATTGTTATAGGAATATTACATATTATAATTATGTACTGTACTATGTATGTAAATTGTAAAATCAATATTTACATTTTGGTATTTAATGTGTTAATTGCATATTGACACCGAATTGATGCAATATCAGCCATGATAGGAACAAAACCATATTTGACACACAACCAAAAAAACCACAATAACAACAATATTACAATATGACAACGATAACGATAACGATAACAATAACAACAATGACAACAACAATAACATGCTTATTATGTATGTAATATGTAATTTACACACCAGTCTCGATGTTGTACACAATGTTCATACACTGACTGCAGTGTGTAGAATCATTTGTTTACATACGGTATGGTAAAGATTTTATTTGTAGTTTTTCTAACTAATAATACTCTGATGTAGAGAGATGATCTACGGGATTTGGTTTGCATAAAATTATCTTCCATCTTGAATGCTTTTAATTGGAATGAAAATAATTTCATACAACTCTCAGAAGGCAAAATGTCGAAACTAACGTTGCCATGTAATTATTGCTTTGTGAGACTGCCTCCACGTCTTCGAAGGTGGAAAAGAGCACTCCTAAAAACAGAGATTAGGCCTAGTTTGCTTGATATTGTGACTAAATTTGTTAAACTTTAAAACAAGTCAGTTCCAGTTTCGAAAATATCTCTGAATTTGATGAAGAATTAGAAGAAATAAAACTTCATATACTTAGTAAAAGAAAGAGTGCTGAAAATAGCGATTAGTTGTCAACAGGCTGTTATTTCCGCTAGGCTACTTAATAAAGTTGATTGGTTTCAAAACTGATTTTAATTTAATTTACGATACTCTCCCTAGTATCAGATGTCATAGTTGTGATGGCTAAAGGACCATTTGAAAAGACTCTTTGCGACATCATACAAAAAAGTTTTGAGATTGTACGAAAAGGAAAAAATTGCGTGAATGAAGAAGCATTCGCCTAATGAGTAGGTAGTAGGGATGCTTCCATGCCATCAAATAATTTTCATCTGAGATGTTATTATCAAAGTCAAGTGGTATAGAATTTTTTTTCAGCATCTTTTTTAGGGTCAAAATACATATGAATTCACAATCCTGAAAATCCTGGGACAAGTTTTAAAAAATCTCAAGATTCGTGATTCCCGGGATCCTCGGAATTTCCCGATTGACATCCCTAGTAGGTAGCTAATGTAAAGACGTACATACACACATAATTGGCTAATACAACCCTTCAGTCAGGATTACGGCCTAGTTTCTCACACAACTTATGTTGTGTGCGTTAATTTTATACATGAGTGGCGGGACCTACAGTTTAAAGTCGACTCCGAACGACAGATTTTTGAGAAGCTTTTCATAGCAATTTTTACTCTTAGAGTCTTCGCCAGAAATCTGCTGAGAGGAAGTCGCCGAAGAAATATTTTTCGTTTTGATGTCTGACCTAGGATACGAACCCGGGGCTTTCGTCTAATAAGCCAATTAATACCTACTAGACCACGGCGACTAATGTAATGATAACTGAAGGAATCTCTCTATAGAAAATTGGCGTGAAAGGATTATATAGACATAATTTCAAAAATGCTATGCAGATGGATTGAAGGGAAATTCGTAGATTATCCACTAAATGTAAACATGATTGTTAGATAAAGCCTTATCTATTGGGTCATTGTTTAGGTAGGCAAAATAAAAATCAAAAAATAGTTCCTACAATAGTGCTGAAAGCTTTATTCGATTTAGCTACAATGCACAGTAGCTGGGACAGCTATGGTCAAGACAATGGCAAACAAGTCTAATAAAGGATTCATCAGTTGACTTTATAGTCTTATTAGTTGCCCTCCTTAACTGTACCCTGAATATAACCACAAGAGTTTGTGATTTTTGTAAATATTTTGCAAAGCGACCTGATAAATAAGTAACCTATGTAGTGATTAAGTAATTTTTATGAGATATACAGGAGCGTTGTGCACATAAATGGGGAACAGGAATGTTATGTCCCGGACTAAATGGGTCGAATATGGGTGGTGTTTAATAATTTTTCATCATGGGTTTACAAATTTAAATAAAAGCATTTAAGACCCCCTGGAATTCCATCACGAATAACTTTTTTTCTGAATGCAATAGATCCTATTGTAAGCTTGTAAATAATAAAATGAACTGCCACTGGAATAAATTTGTTAGCTGTGAGACGAGCGGTTTACAAATGATAACAATCTGAAGTTGGTTGCAATACATATCTGCCACCCAGTATTGCCTTATCTCTATGAAATTTACGTAAAGGGTGTAAAGGCATTGCCGACTTCATCAGAACGTACATGCATAAATATTATTACGAAAATGGAAACGGTGTAACATCGTTTAACATTAAAATTATAACTAAAAGCTACAAAAACCAAAAATCCTGACAATGAAAGAAAAGGCGATATACAAGTAAGCGAGAACGCAACAACAAAGAATGTGTCCAAAATATACAAACAACAAAGACCTACGTTGTAAGCAAACAAGCAATTATTGTTGTATACGTCAATTTATAAACAGTGACACACAAAAATAGTGCGAACAATAAAGAATTTAATTGAAACTAAACACGAATTTATTTTTATTTTGATTGCAATTAACGAAATCATATTTTAAACGTTTTTAAAAAGTTAAACATGTAACGTAACGTAACGTATCGTAACGTAACCTATGTATCGTCTTCACAATTCAATAAAAATTCATTGTGTAAAGTGCATTGCCACTGAGACACGTTTTATTCCAATCGAACTAAATATGGTTCGCATTATGAGCCTGATGTACTTACAAAAAAAAACAGAAACCACTTCATTCAAACTGTAGCTTGAGGGGAAGGGTATGGTATCCCAGGGTCTTGCGGTTGCATGAATTTATTTAAAATATTACACTAGAATTAAACTTTGCGGTGTAAGGTTATGTTGTATATTTTTTTTATTATTTAATATTCATTGAATATCCAAGTTAAAGTGTAGGTGTTCAGAGTAAGCAGCCAGACTGGGTTAATTTTTTTAAATTTTTACGATATTTTTAACAAAAAATTTTTTTTCAATTTGCGGTTTAGTTTGTTATACCCTCAAGCATTAGAAATGAATTTGTACGACAAAAAAAAAAAAAATACAACAAAAAAAGCAAATAATTCTTAACAAATTTAATGTTGAAATTCTAGACGAAGTTGTTAATGCAATTTGTTCTTAAATTTCTTAAATAAATATTTAAACTTAAACTGAAACGAAATGAACTGAACTGAATTGATTTATTATGAAAGCCTTAAACAAATCACAATGACGTGAAATAAAGTGATGTGATGTTGTCAGAAAGCAAATCAATAAACAAACTCCTGGCGCCATCAACACTTATTAGTGAAATAAAGCCGGACTTTGTAGTGTTTTTGTTTGCAGATTTGTGAGTGTTTTTTTTTTGTTTTGATTTTATTTTAACAATTTATTTATATTTTTTTTTAATAACAAATTTATTAATACCATTAGCGTAGTTGCTTTGTACAATTATTTGTTTCCCCATTCATGTTTTGCTTTCAAGTAATGAAAACATGACAAATCTGTGCATAATTATTCATTAAGCTGACATTAGACGATGATTTATTTCCTTTTATTTGCTATGCAAATTGAAATGACGTTTGTTTTATTTATTTTTTAATTTTGTTTAATGAGAACAAAAACAACAAAAAAAAAAAAAAATAAAAAAATAAAACTAAAATCAATAACATTTAACGGCTCATTAAATAATGATACATGACAGCAAAGTGAGATCAGCAATAGGATTATAAGCAATCGAACTTGATCATACAAAATAACGAATTTGGCAAGTTCTCAACAATAACAACAAAATTTGGGCAAATTTTATTCCAATTTTGGCTTATTAATATATCCTGGTATCACATCCTAAGAAGTTAAGAGCAGTCAGTTAGGTTTGGAACATGATTTAACAGGTTTAACGATATGTAGTGAGCTTTAGTATACAAATGTCCCCATAAGGTATATTTTTTATGAACGAGTCTTCCACTTTTATTGCGTTGGCTATGTCATTTGACTCAAGTCAGTGGACAAGCAATAACAAACATCATAATTTTTTATTCCTAATAGCTACGGACAGAAGTTCTAGAAAACTATGATTTTCGAAAAGCAGCAATAAGAGGAAAAGAGTCGCATCACATGCTTTTCCAGTCATATTGTGATTATACTCCAACAGAAGCAATATACAGAAGATGCTTTCAACGAATCAGATATAACGATTTTGAAGTAAAAATATCAATAAAGCCATCAACAAAGTTTGAAGACCTTGAATTGTAAACAATATTGTATGAATATGACACTTTGAGCGAGAGATAAGTGACAAAAATGTCAAATGCTGCACAACAAATAATTTCTGACGTCTTAAAAGCTGGGAAATAGTGCCACATGAATTTAATGACAGATAGATCTAAAATTGAAAAACCGCTTGGGAAAAATTGCTGCAAAGATAAGATAGAAAATCCATGTCGCATCGCACGTGACAACCATTAACTTTGGCTGGAAAATCAATCAGATCGTTTCTGCAGTAACATATTGCTGAGAGCTTGGGGGTCTTTAAACTAGGGGAAACCGTGTTATCACTACCACCAACAAACAATTCCAAAATGGCCACAATACACGGTAGGGTAATTTTGCAATATGGCAACGAACCTGCACCCAAAGCAAAATCAGTTCAGGGACACAATCAAAGTATTAGCCCGGGGTGTCGTATTCTCCAGGCTTTTCTTCTTTCGACTACCATTTCTATTCATCGATGGGAATCATATTTACGGAGTAGCACTGCCAACTGCTACGAGGAAATTGAAAATACGGTGACTAATTTGCTTGCCTCCAAACAGATTTATTGTAACATGGAATAATGTGAAGTCAGTAATGGCTTCCCACCTAAAGTGTTTAATTTTCACTGCATTAAAGAGCATTTCATATCAGTATACATACATGGTATCTAAATTGGTTTAAATGGTTTCAAAATTATCTAAGTCCGAAATCCTAAGCCAATATTTTTCATTTTGTGTGACTGCATAAATCAAGTTTTTTTTATTGTTTTAAGATCGACACGCTGGAGATGACCTCTATTCATGCAGTGCATTGTGTTGCAATACAGAAATGATAGTTTATAGCAGAAAGGAAAAAGGGGGTAGTGTGAGACAATTTTTTTAAAGAAGTCGATGTGTTCTAATGGGTAGTGTGTTGGCCGTGGGACCTCGGTTCAAACCCCAGACCTGACATCTCCAATAAAGTTCAGCTAATTTCTGCCAATTGTGGTAGTCAATAAAATTGCCATGAAAAGTTTATCAAAAATCTTTCGTTTGGAGTCGACTTTAAACTGTAGATCCCGCTACACATGGATAAAAATTAACGCATACAGTAGATTCGCTAGATTAGGTTGGCTATCAGGGGGCAATTTGATAGTTGGTCCTAACCCCCCAGCCTGCCACCCCTATGGCCTCATCGATGGAGGGGTCAGGAAGGAAGGGCAGAGGCGTTGGGGGATCGGATCGGGTTGTTCAGTTTCTAGACGTCTATGGCCTGCTGTGGTCAGTAAGAGAACAGGTTGGCTGTTGGGCTTGGTTAAGTTCAGCTTAAGTTTGGTTGAAGCTTTTGTCGCGGGACACTGCGAGATTAGGTCGCTGTTCCAGACCCCAGTCGGACTATTGCAGGGTATGTTGCATTGAGGAGGAGTTGGAGACTATCGAACATCTTCTCTGTAACTGCCCAGCCCTTGGTAGGTTGAGGTTGAGGATACTTGGCAGGGCCTTCTTTGAGAGCTCTCAAGGCTCTCCACAGATTCATTAGCAGCTTGGACTGGTTGAGAGGTACTAGGGCTTCATAAGTGTAGTAGCGCTCTCACCCCTTTTTGTTTTGTGTCTGTTTCTTTTTGTGTAATTCTTTTGTTTCCCATTCTCCCTCCCCTTACCTACATTCCTATATCCTCTATTTCCTTGTACTTGTCTTAACCGACATGTACACGTCCTCTAACCTAACCTAACCTCACACAAGTGACTAATGGGTTGAAACGACCAATTGTGTATGCATATACACCTTCAGCGCCTTTACTTTCGAGAATTGTTGTTTAATAATAATTTTCACTTTCTTTTTTTAACACTTAACTTCTTGTTAGAATTTCTTGAAAATAACATTATCACATCGCCATTTGCCTTAACGAATTTTATTACAAAATACATCGAATGTGTTTTCCAAGATTTACTCCTCTCTTGATAATTTTTTTTACCGAGAATTATATGTAGTCTCCCATAAATATCGCAAGGGGTCCTTTGACCCCCTTTGGTAGGAATATTAATACATGAAGTATCGGTAGATTTAGTGTTGAATGTAAGTAATCAAACAAACAATCAGACAGTCACAAATAATCAGAGTCACTGATGGAAATCAAACCCACGGCCAGAGACCTGCGCCGGGCAAATTTGTCGGCGGCGGCGGCTAAAATTGAAAAGTTACGGCGGAGGCTTTAAGTCGGCTGTCAGCCGAAATAAGGAAGAGTTTCGGCGGCGCCTTTATTTCGGCTGTGATCCGAAATGACATAAATAAAATGGCTTTCATATATCCCATAAAACTTGGTTGCTCCACTATGTTAGAGGGCCTTAGGTCTCTGCAGCACATTTGCACAAGCAGACGTGCGTTAGCAAATTTTATGGATTTTGATTTGGCATTCGAATTTTCAAATTTTTTCGATTTTACATCAATATCATGAGCACGTAAATGGTTACAGAGGTTTGATTGATGTCGATGTAGAAACTCCAAACCCGAAATTATTTCGCATTTTCAAAATAAAATTTCCCGAAAAATTTGGCAAAAAGCTAATTGAAAATTGAAAAAATTTAATGTATACAATATTAAAAACATATTTTCATATATTCTGACTTACAAAAAACGGCGGCTGAATTTAAGCCGACTTAAGCCGAATAAATTTTCGGCGGCGGCGGCTTTTAAATTTTATCGGCGGCTCGGCTTAGCTGGCTGTCAGCCGATCGGCGCTGGTCTCTGCCCACGGCCAAGGTATTTGAAATTTGTCACACTAGCAACTAGGCCATAGTGACACCCAATGACTAGCAGGGAGGTTACGTATTTAATGCAGCATTAAGAAAAGTTGTAAGTTTATTTCAAAATACTTACTTAACCATTTTTAAACAAACCAATTTGATGGTCCAAATGACTCGAGGTATACCTAAACATTTACAGGCGATATCTTCATGTGGTTATATTGCCTTTAGGAGTAAAATGTTTACCTAAAAAAATAATAAAATAAAGATTTAATTTAATTTAAATTTCAAACATAACAAATAAGTAATAAGTTTTATTACGAAAATAACAATAAAAATGACTCTAAACTTGTGTTGTTGTGGCTTCTTAGCAAAACTATAAAACTTAACTGAATAGTTGCACTTGTAAGCTAATTATGAAACTTGCAAAAAAACTGCTGATTTTTCAAAAAAGTATGTAATTAATATAACAACAACAAGAAGGAAGAAGAAGACGAAGAAGAAGAAAAAAAATTGCATTTTATAATGAAAAAGCAAAAATTCTTTATAAAAAAATAAAAACCAACAAAAATATGAAAAACTGCAGACATCATTTCTATTTTTCAAATGCCTTTTAAGCATAAATGTCACCGGACTCTATATAGACTTTGGACTTTGGAGTAAAATGAGCAATTAAACATTTTTAAAAGAAAATTATTATTTCGTTTTATTTTTCTTTTAAATACTTTAATTACTTTGGCTAGTTTTTTTTTTTTTTTTGTTTTTGTTTTTCTTCAAACTAAGCAGACTTTAATTGCTTTAAAGTATTTCTAAAAATAACCCAAAAAAAAGCGAATTCTTCTTGGTTATATTTTCTAGCGCCTATTATTTATGGTTTGAAATAAAAACCACCTCAAACCGCACGTTTGAAAACAACAACAGCCATAAATCAATGCCATTTAAGACTCTTTTTTTTCTGGTTGTTCGATTGCTGGCAACTATTGGCTACTGTTTGTAAAATATTTTGGCTTCTCTATCTGAAGCAAACAAAAAAAAAAAAAATCAAAATATTGCAACAACAACAACCAGAACAATAACCACAAACAATCGAAAACTTTATCGATAACCAAATAAAAAAAAAAAAAAAAACAAGAACAAAGGAAACAAAAAATCAAATTGAAAACCTTTTTTTTTTTTGGTTTGGTCGAGTTTTTTTCTTGTTTTTCCTTTGGGTGGGAAATAAAACAAAAATGCAATAAATTATTGAAGCTAAAATGAAACGTAAAATGTGTTAAAAGCCAAACGTCACAACTTTTTTTTTCATTTTGTAAGAAAGACAGGGAACAGTGGCCAAATCAAAGGATAGCTAATAAGCTAACAAGTAGTCGTTTAAAGAAGGAGTGCGCACAAAAAAAACAAATGGGCCTACTTTTAAGCTTATAACTGTTATCATAATTGAAAAAAATGAATACCGTTACATTGTTTTTGTTAATCATCTATTTCAAAATCCACATGCTAAATGTCATTGCAATAGCAAAAACAGTTTTTTGAAAATGGTCACCCAACAAGAATGTCGTAAGAAAATAATTGAAATTTTCAATGAAAAACCGCGCCGCTTACAATCAACGATTGCTAGGTCTGCAGGTTTTAACCAAAAAACAGTTTTTAAGGTAAGAATAAAACAATATAAGGAGTCTTTGAGTATTGAAAGAAAGTGTGGAAGTGGAAGAGAAAAAAGGATTTGCCGATCAAAACAAAGCAAGTAAAATAATACGTATTTTTCTAAAACATCCTAAAATGTCTGGAAGAAAAGTTGCTCAAAAAGTTGGATGCTCTGAGACCTTTGTCAGAAAAAAATTTGGTACACAAAAGAATTCAAATATTATTTACTTTAATTGAAATATAAAACGAAAAAAATCCGCCACTTAGTTTTATTCCTATAGCGAAAAGTGTAAGTCCAATTTTTTTTTGTGCGCACTCCTTATGTTAAAACGTCATATGAATTTTGCACTGATAACTGCAACAAACAAAGAATTCAACCGCCAATAGCTTAAAAGACAACTTAGCTCAGTTAACCGGTAGATAAACATGGATATTTAAAACCATCGATAAAATCCTAATCATCCTAAATCATCTAAAGACCAAGGCGAAGTTAACGAAAATTATGTTTGTAAACATAATTTACATCAGATCAGACACTCAGGATCAGAGAAATCAATCGGGCAATCTATTCTCTACGATAATAGCCTTTGATAAACAGTTGAATATTTAGTAGGTCTGCGAAGGATGAGCATCTCTTCGGCATGAGCATTCTCTGCAGTCCATTTGAGTTGCATTTGATAGAATCGCCGGCACTAAGTCACGACTTCAACCCGATAGAAAACATTTGGCCATTCCTGAAAATCTGGCTCGGACAGTACGAAACAGCCCCAATAAACATGGTCAAACTTTGGGATCCTATAAATGCGAAATGGAATCGAATTCCAAAAGATTTTATTGATCATTTGGTAGAAAGCATCTCAAACCGCGTAAATCAAGCTATTTCTAACAAGGGTCTATGGTTCAAATATTGAGATTGGGTTAGTTTTTTGAATTTTCTTGAAGCGTACAAAATTGAGTTTATGTGGGTTATTTTCATTTCTTCATTCAAACTCATTGAATTTATTTCGTTAATTATTGTTCTTTTACTGCTATTTGTTAAGAATAAAATAATGAATTAAAATTAATTTTTTTTGTGTTTGCTTGTATGGTTTTGTTTTTGTGGATGACGAAACTCAGTATAGTGAACATGCACTCACTTCTGCTCGCCACTGTACGTCGTTTCGATTTACGTCGCCTTTTTGCGCAACATTGCACGAGGTATATCGAGGGATTACTGTAATGTTATTCTTTGCAAGGTTGTTCCTGATGATATAGGAATTCGCATTAATAAGCAGGTTAAAAATCATTTGAGGATGAGGACTTTCACATCGCTGATATGATCTTTTTGTACAGTGAGAATCGATTTTTGAAAATGTGTTCTCAATGGACAGAAACTGATAAAAAGACAGAAGCTCTTCTCACAACAAATATGTTTGAAACAATCAAAATTTATCATCAGAAGACATATTTTGAATGTGTGAGCAGAAACTACTTGTTATGCTGACATTTTAGAGGTGCACTGTAGAGTTTGAAGGCGACTACTATAGATTATATGATCGCAGTATTATGGTACTACCAGGTCAAAAATATTAGAAAACGTGAATACAGTATTCCCTTGATTTGCGTCGTCTGGATTTACGTTGTTTCGATTAACGTCGTCAAAAATTTTGTTCCCTTCAATTTCTATTTACGTCGTCGTTCGATTTACGTCGCCTTTGTTGTTTATAAACAAAATCAGGGGAATTCCCTCTTTAAAAAAAAATTCAATACACAGGATGAAAATTTAATTAAATGCATTTTTCTTTTTTTTTTTTTGTAAAATACATCTGATAGTAAGAGTTATTTGAACTTCGATTTACGTCGTTTCGATTTATGTCGCCATTTTCCGGAACATTCTACGAAGTAAATCGAGGGAATACTGTAGCCCAAAATTTTCTGAATAATAACAAAATGATGATTTTCTCGTTAGGACGATTGCTTTTCGATATGAAACAAATCTGTACATGCCATCGTTCCTTTGCCTTAAGATTCCATAGGGTTTGTTTGGTTTTCTACTCAAGCTGCTAGGATGTTAAAACGCTAATAAGGCACTGCGATCATTACGTATGTATGTATTGCATCAACGAATTTAAATAAATAAATATTTTGTCTCTTCTTGGAACTTTCTAATTAACCAAAGGACTGCCCCTATTGTTATAAAGATATAACGCTTGAAGCACCCTCTCAGTCTAAGCGCCTGAAACAACACAATTTTTTTTATTTTCAAATTATTTTGTTTTCCAGCTTTTAAACAAATTTTATGAACACCCTCTTATAATAATAAACGTGATGCTTATCATAACAAAAGCCGACTATTTTTAGCCACTTTTTGTTTTTTTTATTCTGTATTCGTTCTGTTAGTATAGTTTTTGGAAACGTGAACTCGTCACCATCATCATGAAGAGCGATAAGAGATCTACAATCGCTTCGAAAAAAAAAAGAAAAAAAAAATATTCACATTTATTTACCTGACAATAAAAAAATGTACGAAAAATCGTTTCTTAAGCTACAAAAAAAAAAAACACAATTCTTGCTCAAAATAAAAGAACGAGAAGTAACTGTCAATTATAAAATGTTTCTAACCTTTAAAAAACAGGCCCAATTAAATACTTCTCTTGAAAAATATCAACAGCGTAATTGCAATATTTTACGGTCTTTTGTTTAATCTGTTGCAGAGGAAAACAATAACACTTTGAAGTGTTATACATATACAGGGTGGCTGATATGTATTGCAACCAACTTCAGGTTGTTATCATTTGTAAACCGCTCGTCTGACAGCTCACAGATTTATTCCAGTGACAGTTCATTTTATTTTTAATTTTATTATTATTATTTAATTTTTTTTATTATTAATTATTAATAATTATTAATAATTATTGCTCTATATTTGGCTAGAAAACCACAGGTGGCTATCGTTAGAGCCCTCCACCATTTGAATGTGAATAAATCTTTTTTTCTCGTACCATTGCTCGTTACCGTGATACTGGCAGTGTTGCGTCGCGTCCAAAAATTGGACGAAAAAACACCAGAAACAGCATCAGAAATTATCCGAAAAGTGAAGGCCAGATTTGATAAATATCCACGCCGCAGTGGTAGAAAAATTGCTCGTGAGCTGAACATATCGCGAGAACGGATGCAACACATATTGAAAAATGAGATTGGACTAAAGCCATTTAAGTTCTAAAAAGGGAAGAAAAAATTATGGGGTTTATTTGCCAAAGAGGTCAGCTGAAAATGTGCACCTGCGTTTGGCCGCCAGAACACAAGCGCCCCCGATGGGAAAATATCCTAAAGACAGCACAGACAAATATTTCGGCCGCAGACCATAGACATTCCAACAGTACTCAGCACCATTGCACCAAGAATGGCTTAAAAAGGAGGTTCCTCGATTCATTTTTACCGCACCATGGCCACCAAAATCTCCGAATCTCAATGTGTTGGACTTTTGCACCTGGGACATTTTGGAGAGTAAGGATCTCACTAAAAAATACCAAAGTGTCGATCATCTCAAGACAGCGCTTCGCCGGGAATGGGCCAAAATACCGCAGAGCCACTTTCGTGCAGCCTGTGATGTCTTCATCGGCCGCTTGAAGGCTATAATTCGTATCAAAGAAGTGATTAATTCGAACAAATCTAAACTGATTCTAAAATTTGATGTTATTTCCAACAATTTTTTGCTTTTTAACAATAAAATTTAAAAAATGAATTACAAAAATATAGCGCTTTACTTCGTTGCATTATATATCAGCTACTCTGTACAACTTAAATAGGCCAAGTTTTAGTCTTAAGTTTTTGAATTGAATATAATAATCAGGCATTGTGCGAACGCTATGTTTATAACTGGGTGCCGAAAGAGCTCAACAATCAACAAAAAATTTTTCGTTTGACTATGTTTAAAGCAGGTTCACTTTAAATAACAGATTTTTTTTTGCGTGAATATATGCAACCGGGATAAAACTGAAACCATATCAACAGTAACGATCATCATCTGTGTAGACTTTACTAATTCAACCGACAAAACATTCAAGAGAAGTAACTGTCGTCGCGGCTGGCATCAATATTGTCATCATAGTAGAGGACTATATCATCTAAGGCATTATTTACTGTTCATTACACATTTTGGCGAAACACTTTACAGGCTGATATAATAGTTGTTAACATTGCTGGCGGGCGGGTTCTATATTAAAGTCGTCTGGTGATATTCACATATCTATCGACAGTAAAGCAGTCTATAGAGCACTAAGCATCTAAGATTGTCCAATAATGTTCGGTGTCTTTGGACATTAGGCATTCCGTCAAATGACTTCTCTATAAGCTTTCAATCTGTGAAAGAGGAAGAAGACGCTGTCGTTATTTCGGAATTGTCTTGGTTTTTTCAAAGATTCATTGTGATGGTCATTACGACCCTTCAGTCAGGATTACGGCCTAGTTTCACACACCACTCATATTGTGTGTATTCATTTTTTACATATGTGGCGGGATCTACAGTTTAATGTCGTTAATAGGTTAACGAATAAGAGATTTTTGAGAAACTTTTTCATGGCAATTTTATTTACTCTCACAGTTTCTGCCAGAAATCTGCTATGAGGAAGTCGCTGAAGAAATATACTTTCATACTTTCGTTTTGATGTCTGACCTGGGTCTAATTAGTCAACACACTACCTACTAGACTACGGCGAGAACTACACAGAAAATTCAAAGTTTCTGGGAAAATTCATGAAAATGGTGTTCCTCTGCAGAGAGGCAAACAAAAGGTCTCACATAAATTCCATTCCTTGGCAAAGCTTATACAGGCTAATCATAGACATCAGACCGATCTGACCCGATGTAGGCAGATATAGAACAGAATTTGTGAATGTTCTCTGTAAATTCCTCATAGTAATGATAGTAGGACAATGGCTTCTGCGTATTCACGCCAGGAGACTGATAATATCTCATTACAACTCTGCAGAAACTGAAACGACGAGAAATAATAAGAGCCCACAGAACATCTTCTCTCTCAGAAGAATTTTGGGACTCCAAGAATTAATTGAAAGAAATATATTTATATATTTAGCCAAAGGAATTCTGAGAAGAATTCACACTTTCACAGAACTCTTGGGAGAGGAGCTATATTAAAAAAGTATTGCCATAACAAGCCCCTTAGAACCCAGTTAAGCTGTGCTTGTATTTCGTTTTATATGATATGTCTGAGCTGGGGTTTCAACCACCAACTCTTATCTAATAAGCCAATGCACTGACGACAGCTTCTTCCATTTACATTTTCAAAATTCAAATTGTTAAAAAAAATCCCCGATTCGTTACAACGTATGTGTTTCAGTTTTTACAGAATCTTACTGAATATGTCTGGCCATATGACAAATGCATTAAGGATATACAAAAAAAAGCCAAAAAAAAAAAAAAAAATACAGGGAACAGAATAACGGATGATTATTATTTTGCAATAAAAGATGCTTAACATTCCTGTTGTTTGGACAATCTGAACCTAGCAAGCAGAGCATCTCATGCCCACAACCATTCCACGCTATCAACCAATGGAAAAATTCAGTATGCCACACAACAGGAAATTCAAGAGCGAAAAAAGAAACCAAAATGGAAATGAAGACAAAAAGAATTTGAATTTTTTTTTAACTTTTTTAAATGTGTGAGAAGAGGAAATACAGGAAGTTTTAACAGAAAATATTTTTTGAGTTAACCCGGCGTTGAGTGGGAATGCTACTACAAACTTAAGGAAGGATGCCACTGTGATATTGTTTGTCATTCAATTTAATGCAAATGTCATTCATTCATTCATTCATTCGTTCTTAGAATTCTTAGGTTTTTTCTTTAAATTGTTTTAGTTTAATTTTTACAGAAGAAAAACTAACGAAGTTTTCAGAAATTGAAGGCAGGAAAATGTAAAATCGGAGAAAAATGCTTAAAAAATAATGTCAAAACTGAAGCTCACGGATCTCACCACCTACAACATAACACAGAGCAATATTTACTTGAAATAAAAATTAAAAAGGAAATGACCTATTATCGCCTCAAATAGATAGTAAATGTACTTTTGAAAATGTTTATTTTTGTAACGAAGTTTTCAAACCTAACAAGTAAAAAGTCATTGCATAGTCGAAGAAGTTAAGTAGATAGCATTTTGAGTTATTAGATATGATTTGGAGTTTCAATTCCAGCTCGGTTGTTTCGAACATGATAAGGCTTATAATGACCAATTAAGTTATAAAGGGACTACCATTTCAAAGTTTAAATTTTAAAATACAATCGAACAAAAAGAGTTTGAAATTTTGCTGTGGCTGGCTTTATCTCATCCGATCGGACCAATTTTCGTGCACTTGTTCGAGTGTAAGCGGAAGCTCAATTGTCTGTAGTTTGTCGACATAACACCTTTTTTTAACGGTGTCTCCAGAAAATAGTTTAACGGTGTCAAATTGCACCTTCTTGGCAGGCAAATGACAACACAATTTAAGTTAATTAAACAACCCCCGTGGTCTAGTAGGTAGTGTGTTGGCTTATTAGACGTAAAGCCAGAGTTCGAGTCCAGGCCAGACATCCAAATAAAATTAGAAAAATATTTCTCCGGCGATTTCTTCTCAGCAGATTTCTGGCAAAAAGTTTCTCAAAAATCTGTCGTTCGGAGTCAACTTTAAACTGTAGGTCCCGCCACTTGTGTATAAAATTATCACACACAACATAAGTAATGTAAGAAACTAGGTCAATAATCCTAACTGAAGGGTTGTAATGATCAATTATGTATGTAAACAGCCAAACCAAACGTTTGAAACAGAACATCGTCAAACTATCATCAATACTGTGAATAACAGGTACAAAAAGTTATCATGGTGTGATGGGTGTATCCTTTAATAGTAATGGTCCCCCGCCACCACCAATATTACTTACTAGTCAGTTCAAACAGTTACTCGTGGTGGATGCGTTGATTTCTGTAGGACCACGTCAATTCTGCTAATAACGTGCCCACCAATGTGATAAATTGCTTCTTCCGAAAAGATGAGTTTTTTTTGGCAAAATGTACATCATCGTACAGTTTTTTATTGAACCATCTAGCAGAGCGAAAACGAAGCCGATAGTCATGCGGCTTCAACTCTTGAACCAATCGAACTTTGTAGGGCGTCATACTAAGGTCTTTTCACAAAATTCCACGCATACTGGTGAGTGAAATGTTCAATTATTGAGAACTATAACGAGTTTATGTTGATCCATTCTTACACACACTCTCGGCCAATGCCTCAATATTTTTGGGTGTACGCACTGTACAACAACGCTTACGTCGCATTAGCAATGAAACCAGTCTAACGAACTTTTGCAATAAACTTGCGTACACTGGGCACTGTTGGCCATTCTATGCACTCCAATTTTGTACGTTATTTTCGTGTAATTTCCAACAAATTGTCTTTGTTTTGAAAATAAATTTCCAATAATAGGTCAGAGGACATGTAGTTCAGACAAGTACAGTATACGTTGGTCAAATTGACCCATTATACAATATCCTAGCTTCTCATACCACTTATGTTGTGTGCGTTAATTTTATACATGAGTGGAGGGCCCTACAGCTTAAAGTTGACTCCGAACGACACATTTTGTGAGAGGAATTTGAGAATTTTTACTCTCAGAGATTTTTGTCAGAAATCTTTATTGCCAGAATCGAAATAACTGATGATTTAAATTTAAACCTATAAATGGCCACCCAAAAAAATCCCTTTAGTCTAGCAGGTGGTGTGTTGGCTTATTATTTTGCCAGCAGATTTCTGGTAAAAACTCTGAGAGTAAATAAAATTGTCATGAAAGTTTTTCCTAAATCTGTCCTTCGGAGTCGACTTTAAGCTGTAGTTCTTGCCGCTTATGTATAAAATTAACAAACACAACGTAAGCGGTGTGAGAAACTAGGTCAATAATCCTGACTGAAGGATTATAATGACAAATCGTGTATGTAAATGGCCCACCCAATATCTGTTTCAATCGATGTCTTCTTAATAATGGAATTTAAAATAAAATTTCTGTTTCTTTACTACGATCAGAAAAATTGCTTAATTAACGCATAAAAGTGAATGGGAAACCCTACTCTATTTTAATAGATAATCGAAAATTGTTAATGTTTACATAATTTAAACAATTAAAAATCAATTGCCATTAATTCACACACTAAAGTTAAACCTTAATTTCATACATAAAATATTTTCAATTAGAGCACAGGACTTAAATATTCCGAAAATGATGTTTCGGAAAAATTTCGCAATACTTTGTTTAATTGTCTTCCACGTAACAGATCTTAATTCCTTGGTAAATAACTAAAAAGTTTTGTTTCATTTGAATTTATTTTTAAAATGATTAAATTTTATCAATCGTAGCGTTCTTTTGACATACGCTGGCGACGTGTTACCTGCACTATACTGTCCAGAAACCACGTTGGCATATTCAATTGTACACTCAGAGAATTGCCCAGAAATCGTGGAAATTATGTCACCGCTTTCGTACAATTTAGTCAAAACATTGAAACTGTTTTATTGGATTTTAAAGTAACTATGCCTGGTTTGGATAACAAGGAAATGGATTTGATTAAATTTCGATCAGATGGCTGTAGAATGTCCAAACATCAGTCGGCCAATCCCATTATAGCAGCCATGGCCAAACAACTATTGCAATCGGCGAATTTTTCGGGAAGTTGCCCATTAGAGGCGGTAAGTTTTGCTTTCCATGCCAATCAGTTTTACATTAAAACTACTTTTTTTTGTTTTTAGAATGTTACTTATGCTGTGGATAACTTATCTCTAAATCCCGATTATTTTCCAGGCTATACACCTGAAATGAATTTTACTTTAAAATTTCATGTGTTTTCAGAAAAAATTCATCTACTAACCACGTCCATGGTGGGCAGTGTTATTAAGAAAAAATAATTTGAAAAGGAAATAAAGAAGTGATTTGAAATATGCTGGACTAAGTCAAACGTCCACAGAACATAACGGAGCGTGCGTTCATTTTTATAATATGAAAAGCAATGAGAGCGACTAATTTCGATAAGCAGTTGCATTGTTTTTCATATCCCACGTACGTATAAACGTACGTTTGTTCCGTTACGTTACGTTCCGTTGACTTTTCACTTTAATCCTAGCATTAGGGTCAGGCATTACAATAATGTTGTTTAAAGTATTCTGAACAGAGAAAATACCGATCACAACTCTATTGATCTGCGGAATTTCGGAATTTTGATGGGTTTCTGCCCAAGAAAGCAGAAATTCCTTCTATGCGCTCTGGTAATTAATTTTTTTCATTACTTTACTTACTTTGCTATGGTAAAGACATGTTATTGACGTTGACAATACTTGATTAGAAATTTGGTTACTACTCTCAGGATACTACAACATTTTTTATTCAACTTTATCGATGGACAGCTTAAGATTTTCGATAGATAAGAGAGGTTGCAGCAAACGCAAAAATATAACATAAACCCAATTAGGCCATATATAACCCATTGTGATGCCACAAATATCCATTTCCCTTAGCTCTGAGCCCAGGCTTCTGAAGAAGCAATTCAATCTACTTATGAAAGACCATTTAGATCGCCTCCAAAGAGTAGAGTTTAAATCATTTTTAATCGATATAGCGCTGGTTATGTATCCAACAGGACGAATAGTTCTTTTCATTGCTGGTCTTTAGCACTGTTGCAAAAGTCATTTAACAAGTGTCTAACTAACTAAGGGACTAATTCGTCCCCTATGAGTTTGCGGAATACAATTGAAATCACCATAATCTCGCTCTATTAGGCGAGAGTCTATGGTTCAATCCTCGGCTCAACAATTTCGAACAAAATGAAATATGAAAAAATAGTTCTCTAGGCGACCTTCTCCCAGCAGCCTTCTGGCAAAACCTGAGACGGTTTTAAAAACTCTGTCTTAAGGAATGGAATTTAAACTGTGTGTCCCGTCACTCAAGGGTTAAATTAACACGCACAAGACGGGTGGTTTGAGGAATTAGGCTTTGATCCTATTAAATAGTTATAACGACCAAATGAGTGTTATTCTAACAGTGTTCCTTTGGTGTTGGGGCAGACTTTCGGTGTACACTCATCCAACCTTGGTTTGGCTTGCTGTACTGAACAGAATCACAAACATTTGCAATATTTGTAAACTGTTTTAGGACCTAGAACTTCTATAACCACTTGGCTATAGGAAAGTATACTAAAACTATTTACGCATACATTTTCATTCTTAATAATCCTCACCGCTGTCAATATTTCTTTCTGGAAGACATTGCAGTGATCTGGGAACCTTATCACTCCCACTATAAATCTGAGAACAGTTGTAAACGAAGAGAGTTCACTTATTTTCCTGAACCGCTCTCAACTGTTCTGCACTTCTTTAGGAAAACCGAGTGCGTAATCATGTGGCCAATGTCCATGTGTAATAGCATATACGCTGAGGATCAGCTTGTAATTATTCAACTCTACCACTTCCTGATATCAATAAATCTTTTTTGTATTCTTCGATGCCTTCAAACAATTTCTTATCCATGAAAGTAGGGATTTCCTCATCTGAGATGGTATTATCGAAGTCAAGTGATATAGAACTTCTTTTCAGGACCCTTTGTAGGGTCAAAATACATATGAATTCATAAACCCGAAAATACCTGAAAAATTATGGGATTCGAGAATTTGTGAATCCTCAAAATCCCGGGATTTCGGGATTTCCCGATTGGCATCCTTATAACTTACCGTTAACTAAAGGGAGGTTTTTGAACGGAGATAAAAATTGTTTTGATGGAAAGATTGTAATGACCAATTATGTATGCGGAACAGATTTATTAATTTTCTTTCTTTTTTTATTTTATTTTTTCTTTATTACACTCGCTACTAAACTTGAGGCCAGCAAATGAACTTTGCCAGTGAAGATACTAAATTTTATTGTAAAACTCATTTCAGGTGTATAGCCCGGAAAATAATCCGGATTTAAAGACAAATGATTGACATTATAGGTAACATTCTGGAAGACATACATATTTACCTTCAACGTCATTCAGTTTAGATCATTCGAAATTACTTACCGCTTTTAGAGGACAACTATCGGGAAAATTTGCCGATTGGTACAATTGTTTCGAGATAGCTGTTATTACCGGATTCGCTGATTTATATTTTGTTATATGACAGCCATCAGATCTGAATTTTATTAAATCCATATCTTTATTGCCATTATTTGGCATCGAAACTCGAAAGTCTAATAAAACTTTTCCAATATCTTGACTGAACTGTATCTTTGCAGTCACATAGTTGCCACGATTTTTAGGTAAATCCTGGAGTGTGCAATTGAAGAAATTAATATGAGGCTTCGACAATATGCTACAGTTAGCATGACGCCAGCGTATATCAAATGAACGCTGAAAATTCTCAGTAAAATTTATTAAAAAATTGAAAATGGAAAATATTTTCTTATTACCAAACAGTTGTGGGGTTTTGCATAAACAATTATTAGAAAACTTATGATGAAATATTTCAATGAAATCATCTTTAAATATCGGAGTTGTGTTCTGTTGTACTGTAGACTTATTTTTATTAATATTGAGTTGTTTCAAAAATGTTTTTAGGTCAATTAAAACTTAATTACTTAGAGATTCTAATGAACGACAATTAGTGTTTCAATAAATTTGTAATAATTTTAGTTTTGGAAATCTATTAACAATTTGGGTTTCCCTTATCTTTGCAGTTTCTAAGCTGCTGCTATGGTTTTAGGGCAAAAAAGCAGAAGTTAATCGAATGTTAACTTTTATCTAACGTGCATACTTACTTACTTAATGGGTTATTACAAACGTTTAGTCGGGATTACAACCTAACTTATGTTGTGTGCGTTGATTTCCTACATGAACAGTGGGCCCAACAGGCCGAACAAGAGATTTTACAGAAACTTTTTTCCAAAAGACTGTTGAAAGGAAGTCACTGACGAAATATTTTTTAGATTTTATTTTATACGAGATGTCTCAAATTGGGGTTGAACTCCTGCTCGCACATAACGAATTAAACATTATTTCGAATTTGTCTCTCAGAGCCGACTTTAAATCGTACATTTATATATATAAATGTTTGTCGCTTTGTTTGTTTGAAGTTTATAGACGGCTAAACGACTGGAGCGATTTTTTTTTAATTTTAGCTGTACCTTCCTGTATGTCTGGAAGAAACTATAGATCACGCCCACATACCCAATAAGTATTTAATATCGCATATCACATAAACTGCAACAGCTAAAGTCCTTAAATTTTATTTGGATGACTTTGATGTATATATGAAGAAAATGGGCGGATTGGCTATAGTGGGCGTGTCACCTGCCATAATCTATATATATAAAAATGAATGTTTGTTTGTATGTACCTTATAGAATCGTAAACTATGCATTTGATCATGCTATGATCTTTAGAAAAGTTGTTGTGCATGAGCCGGGGTAGGTTTCTAAGTAGATATGACTAATTTCCGGCAGGTGGCGCCACTAAAAATTACTTAAAATCAATTAAATCGTAAACTGTGCATTTAATCATGTTATGATCCTTAGCAAAGTGAAAATTATTCAAAATGAATGACAAGCAATTGGTCTACCTACATCCCAAGCACGGAAGGAAAAAAGCATTACGAGCCTCAGAATCATACGAGGACTGTAACTGGAAAATCTTCGAGTACATGCCGCTGAGACCCGTTCGCATGAACCACTTGAACAACGAGAAGTGAGATTAGAAACTGATCGAATGTGTACTACTCAGGCCCGTTCATCTGAATCATCAGAACAACGGGAAACAAAATCAATAAAATTACTCAAAATTAATTGGACATTTGTCTAATGCCTTTCCTCCAAATTTATTTTAGTTGGGGGCGCAGTAACACGTACAGGGTACAGTTAGTAATACGTAATTAGTCATTACAACCCTTTAGTCAGCATTACGACCCTAGTTTCTCTCGTTAATTTTGTCGATAAATTGCGAACAACTGATTTATTCTTAGACTTTTTGCCAGAAATCTGCTGAAAGGAAGTCACCAAAGAATTTTTCATATTTCGTTCAGTTGGAAATGTTTGATCTGGGGCTAAAATTGAGGCCATACGTTTAATAAGCCAACACATTACCTACTACAGAGAACACTACAACGGAGACTACATTTCAGTTCAATTAGTTACTAGAGATTGTATCTTATTAGCCATTCCCCCAGATAATAGAGCTGTGATGGGCATTTTAGAAAAACCGTTTAGATTGAGGTCAGTATCATAAATTGTGTGGTTAGAATACTTTGAACAACAATTTTACAATGCCTTCTAATACGCTAGAATTATTGAACCATCAACGGACTATAATGTAACGGAAAGTTACTGGCTACTAAAAATACCTAAAGACATAGCCAGAAGGTGTAGCGAATAAATCTACTGAACTCTGGCACTTGAATACCAAAGAAGGTATGAAGCATTATTGACAGAAATTGTCTACCAAGAGAGATGTGAAGGTGCAAGGATAAATTAGGTTGTAATGCTAGCTTAAGATCTGTAATGACCAATGCATTAAGTAAATATGTCATGTCACTAACATCAAATACATAGTAAAAAAGTTACCCTTTCGCTACATATGCTTTGTAGCTATACTTCTCAATTACCATATAACAGTGCTCTCTACTAGAGAGTAGTGGTACTAAAACTCCTCATTAACCTTATGACAATATAGTCATTAAAAATCAAAACCCCAATGAGGCTAATTACGTATTACATGTGTTTAATTTATGCGGTAATTGATTAAATCAGGCAATTAAATTTCAATTTTCTACCAATAACCACAAAATGTTTCCAAAAAAAAATAAAAACAAACAAAGAATGGATTGCAACAAACAAATAAAATGGAAAATATCATCAATTGCTTAAAATTATGCCTCACACAATATAAAATGGGCTCCAATAGGCAGCTATTATTGCTTCTTCTGATTTATATGCCACTAAAGGAAAGTAAAGGATCGGTGAGTTACTAAACTTCTGTAAAAAAAACTTGTATGTTCTCAAACACTTCTTATTGTTTGTGTAGCGCTCCTTTGATATACGCTGGACCAAAACAAATTGTACAATAATCGATGCCAATGTTATAAAGTTATTTATGTGTCCCATCAAGGAATTGGCAAAAAATCGTGGCAATTACTTGCAAGTCCATTTCCAAAGCAAACAAAATATCGAACAGGTTACCATGGAGTTTAGGGTGGTAGTGTCCACACCCCCATTAAATAAAGAAGCTGATATTTTGAAATTCCGAACTGATGCCTGCAAGTTGGCCACTTTCCAGGGTAAAAATCCTTTGGTTACATCGGTTTTAAAAAATTTATTAAAGGAAACAAGTTTTCCCAAGGATTGCCCCATCAGAGCGGTAGATACCATTCGTTGCTATATTCAGAGTTTAATTTTCGATTTGTTTTTATTCCAGAACTACACATATGCGATGGAACACTTTGCTTTAAATCCTGATTTCTTTCCTGGTTATACACCCGAAATGAATTTTTCAACAATTATTAACTTATTTACGGAGAAGCGGCGTTTAATTTACGTTAATATTGCAGCTTGTATTAGCAAAAGGCGTAAAATAAAGTAAATGAATTTAAAATACCAATGAATTGATGTACCACATAAGGGTATATAGTACCCTCTCTAGGTTAGTTAGGTTCGGTAAGGTAGCGGACACCCATAAAGTGATTGCTGGCCCTACTTAAACCAGCATTTAGGCCTCCCATTGTTATACCACAATCAATGCTACCTAAACATTGAAATCAATTAAAATATACCCTAAAGAAACTCAACTTGAGTCCAAAATAATATTGCTTTTGCACAGCAATCCACTGACAAGATAAGTGAAAGACAGTCACTTTCTTTTTTTGAAGCCTATAGTTAAGTTATTTGCCGGAATGGCAAGTCTTTCGGCATGCTTACCAAAAGGACAGTGGCCCATAAACATCGCTATTATATGATGGATGACCATGCGATTTAACAACAGAAGTGTGTCAGTCCTCTTCTTATCCACACGCGGGGCCGCCTATAAGAAAGTTTAATATCAGAACCCTTAATAAATATCCCATCCTATCGCTCATCTTTGAGATGGCAGTGTAAGCTTCAAGGATCACATTGGGAACCAATGGATCTTTATATCAAAAGTACCGAGTTAAAATTCTTGGACATTGGTGATGCATTTAAGAAATAATTTTGGTTCTTCCAACAGGAACTTTCGAACTTTTATTGCTAATAGAAGCCATCTTGTTGAATTTCGTCTGTTCAAACAATTTCAATTTCATATAATTCAACAATATCTACATACTAGGGATGCCAAATTCCGGGATTCGGAATTTTATAAATCTCACTGAGATGCTATTATAGAAGTCAAGTGATATAGAATTTTTTTCAGGACCTTTTGCAGAATCAAAATACATATGAATTCACAATCCCAAAAATCCCGAAAAACCTCGGGACAAGTTTTTAAACATCCCGGTATTCGGGGTTTTATGAATCCCGAAATTTTGTGATTTCCCGATTAGCATTCCTACTACATACATATAATAAAATTGTTTTGTGAAAATCGGTGTTCTTTCCTTTTCTCGATAGATGGGTAAGTCAACAAACAAAATAATCGTATTTGTTTCTTTACCAAACACTATGAGAAAAAACAATAGCAGAAAACTTTCCAATTTCCTGTATTTTGGCCAAGCGAAGTCATCGTATTTCTTAAGGAATGACATTGATCACATCATCACCACCAAAACAACGAACACTATTAATCGATGACACCAAGCTAACATTTGGTTCCATCAGGAATATACCACATGTTAGACAGATCATGCCACATTTCATAAACTGCTCGAAGGATTCATAAACATAGTCATCTGCGACTGCGTTAAATATTTTCATGAGAGGTTTTCTTAAGTCAATGGCGTGGTAAATACGAATAAGCCACAAACTATAGCAATCCTAAAAGATAGCATAAGCTATTGGACATTTTCAAGGCTTTACAACCAGAAAAGCAGGGGTGGTCATTTAAACGATGTTATATTCCACACATAAAGTCACCGTAGTCTAGTAAGTAGGCGTTGACATATTAGACCTGAGCTGCCAGATTTAACGATTTATCGTCATTTTGACGACTTTAAGATCCAAAAATGTCATTTTGACGACATGATGATTTATGTCCTTATTTTGACAACTTTTAGAAAGACTCCTTAAGCTTTGTATTTGTTTTGCAGTCCTTACTGTTGGAAATTTATGCTAGTAATTACAAAGGGTAAAATATTATATTTTCAATTTCTGTGATTTTTCTGCATGCCTTTATAATCCCTTAAAAGTCAAAAAATTTCATCTCCTAAATAACATCGTAGTTAAACATAAATTATCATATGCCGTTGCAGAAAATTTGAAAAATTCGATTATATTTTCTAATATTACCATCGGAAGAACAAAGGAAAGTGTCATTAATTTATTTCATACGACCAACACCCAGGGGACCAACACTCAGGGGATATAATATAGGAAGGAGGAAAGAGCGAGCAGTTTTTATGGACATTAGATTCGAATATTTCTCTACCCTAAGTAAGAGAAAATATCTCCGCCTAACAAACGAACTTTGTCTGTAATGCCGTGTGCGATACACTGATCAATCGACCACATACGGATGTAATGGGCAAGAAAGACGAGTGTTACGTAGGAATACATGATTTTCACAAAAACAAGTTCCCTTATTTCCCACGAGCAATATCAGTTGTAGTAGGTATAGAATAGTGAAACGCAAGCCACATTCCAACGATGCTCCATTGAATCAATGTAGTTGGCCATACTAACGTGATGAATGAGCTACTACAGCCTCTGCTGGAAACGATCGAGAAGCCTCAAAATGGGCTTCAAGGGCCAACCAATACATGAAAGTTGTGTTCCATTCTCGGCCGTTTATAAATAGCGTAAATGGTAAGTAAACCAGTGGAAGTGATGCATTTATTGCACCGCCTTAAGAAACCAAGGCACTGAAAAATCAATTCTAGCGAACATCACACAGATTTTCAATGCCCATAATGTCAAGGTCTTCTAACACCTTAATAGTTATACCACACTTTGGTATAGATGATGGAATATTATTGCTGCTTAACATTGACTTCATATGTTTTTGTTTTTTAAAACCTTTCAATTTGTTTAATTATTTTTTTCTGACGATTTCTTTACAATTTCAATGAATGTCTTTGACGATTTTGACGATTTTTTTCTTAAAAATTTAACGATTTGATGCTTCATTTATCTGGCAGCTATGGACAAAACATAGCTGAACATCTCCAACAAAACGAAAATATGAAAAAATATTTCTACGGCGACTTCCTCTGGGCAGATGTCTATTAAAAAGTCTGAGAGTAAATGAAATTGCCATGAAAAGTTTCTCAAAAATTTGCCATTTTGAATCGGTTTTAAACTATAGATCTTGTCACTCATGTATAAAATTAACACACAGAATATGAATGATGTGAGAAGCTACGCTGTAATCCTGGCTGAAGACAGTCAGGCTGAAGATCTCTGTCAGGTTTCGTGATTAACTCTAGGATCGTTAGGGAATGTCGAAGTTGTCCCGACTTAGTCTCGGGGCGCTTCACCGGTGTCTCTTTTGTGTGGGATCCCGAGCACAGTGATATTCCGGGAAACTATAGGGCCGACGAGCTTTCCAGAGCTGGTTGCTCCTTTCGGAATCTTCTTCTGTTGTATTGGGTATGCCACTTGCCTCGGCCAAGGTGACCATTGCGCGGAGGTTCCTTCGGGACGCCAACCTACCCTGGGTCAATGAGGAGTCCTGCTCCACCGCCAGTCTTAAATGGCTCGGGATGGATGGAAGGCGTACCAACCGATCTCGATCGTGATGTCATCTCGACTATAGTGGCCGTGCTTACGGGTCATTGCATCAAGTGTAGACAATGAGGCTCCCTTTTAACGACTTCTGCCGTGGATGCGGGTGCTCTGAGGAAGAGGAAAGTGTTATTCGCTTTATTTGCCAGTGCCCATCTCTTGCTAGGTGTAAATATAGGTTATTTGGCTTCCTTCCTTGTTAGCTTAACGGAACTATCATCTATTGATATCAAAGATATAGCTTCGTTCATCAAATTTTCTGACTGGTTTTCGAGTGCGGGGTAGTCCTGCTTTTTGTTGAGCAGCCATTGCGCTGACAAACTTCTTCCTTTTCCCTGATTTGGCGGAACTTCGTTAGTACAGGGACTGCGTTCACCCGTGGCATCACAACGGGCGGTCATTCGTGCTCAAGTAAGCTTTGTGATATAAGAGCTACCACTCCGACCTAACCTAACCTAACCTGGCTGAAGAATTGTAATGACCAATCATGTATGATGTTCTACGCATAATAGCATGTACAGCTCTTCCAAATGAACAATACCTTCTTATGATATTAAACACGCACTTTGCTTTACTGAAATTTAAAAGTAGAGATAAATTCGGTAATGCATATTTTTTTTTTAATTTAATACTAAAAAATCTTTTAGTGTTATAATGGCGTTTGGTAGATTTTTTTAATTTTTTTTTATTTGTTTTTTTTTCAATATTTTTGTTTATTATGTTCTTTATTTATTTATTTATTTACATGTTTTCTGTTTTGTTTTTTTTTTTCAAAACCATATTCCATTATGGTTTATAATACTTTTTAATTACAATCTTTCAAAAATACAAAAGAAAAAATCTCGTTTTAAAATTAAAAGTTCATAGACTTCTTGTAGAACCATAAAAATTTATACCACGTCAATGAACAAAATCTTAATATTTTTAAAGAAATTTTTTTTAAGATTTTTTTCTTAATTCGTGTTAAACAACGTGTAAAAATGTTGTTGTATAAAGAAAAAGTAAATTCTATTAAATGACAGGAAATTACTGTTTAATTTACCATTAAAAAAGTAATTTTGTTGTGATACGCACAAAGAAAATACAATTAAACGGTATAATAAAATTATGACGCATACGTCAACGTTTGGTTGCAAAAGTTTATACGTCAGATTTTGGTTATAATCCACAAAATTCATTTTGACTAAAACATAAAAAAATACATGCTTAATGATCGTTTTCTTTTACGCAATAACACAATTAAAATTACATGTTTTCTATAATGTTTATTTAAGAACACATAAAATGACTTTTAAACCACAAAAATTTTTGTTGCCCATCATTTTGGCTCTGGCAATATTTATTGTCATTCTGTTCTGTCCACAGATTCTGCATATTTTTTGTTTTTTTTTTTATAAAACCAGAACTCAGGGGATGGCTTATACTCATGCAGTGCATTGTGCAATTTTAGGAAAATAAGTTATAGGAAGGTGGAAAGAGGGAGTAGTGTTTGTGGACATTTGATCTAAACTTACTAATATCGTAACTGACGGGAAACACTTCCGCAGGAAGATCATTTCACAAGCGAGCAGTGCGGGGAAAAAAGAATTTTCCCTGTAATGCATTGTGCGGTTCACTGGACAATCAACCACAAAAGGATGTGCTCTGTACGAGTACCACGTAAAAATATGTGATTATTGGGAAGCAAGCCCCTTATCTCTCGGGAATACCTCCCATTATAGCACCGATAAACAATGAAACACACGCCACACGCGGCGATGCTCCAATGAATCAATAGGTTTGGATATCCTACTGTCATTAATAAGCACCTTCACCCTTCCCTGTACGCGGTCGAGAAGTTTCAAAATAGTCTTTGAAGCACCGGCCTATACATAAGAGTTGTACTCCATCCGGGGTCGGATAAAGGTCTTGTAAATAGTAAGAAGGTTGGATGGAGTGAAGTATTTTCTGCACCGTTTCAAAAAACCAAGGGACAGCAATGCTTCCTTCGACACTCGGAAAATGTGATCGTTCCAACGAGCATCATAACTAATGCTCATGCTCACGACATCAAAAGCATCCGATTCCTGAATATTTACATTACCCACAGATACAGATGACATAACACCAGCATCACGCCGGTGTATCAAAAAATAACATTGGGTCTTGCGCGCATTTAAATCGATCATGTTCGCACGGCCGCACTCATAGATTGTTATCAGGCCACCTGTGAGTGCGTCATACATGTTCGACCTCCTTGCCCCAATCTTCAAAAGGTTCGGCCTTCGAACAAATGAATATGAATGACAAATATTGCTGCCATCCGCAAAAAAGTAAATAGGATTCGAAGTGATAGACAAAAGATCATTGAGAAAAATAAGAAAAAGATTAGGAGATAGAACACATCCTTGCAGTACCCCTGAATCTATACTGAACTCGTCGGAAAAGACGCTTTTTATAACCACTCTAATAGTGGTATATTTGAGAAAGCTCGATATAAATCGAGAAAAGTGACTACCGACACCTAAAGCAATTAACTTCTTTCAAACGCCTATGAGATATCCAGAGCTAGAACCTTGGCCTCACCAAAGCGGCGAACGTAATGGATCGATTTACGCTTGAGCAACGTTGGAATATATTGGGCCAACGAGAAACTGCACGATAATGTCGATTTTTTTCAGATGACGTTCATTTACATCCTGGTGGGTATGTTAATAAGCTAAGTTGCCGTATATGGAGCTTAGAAAGTCTACACGTGGTCTTACAGAAGCCAATGTACCCATTACGAGTGACTGTTTGGTGCGGTTTGTAGAGCGGAGGCTTCATTGGCCCATTTTTCTTTAAAAATGAGAAATCATTACGATAAATTATGGCAATATGACAACAAATTTTTTTGTACCCGCTCGTCACGGTATAGATGGGAACGACGTTTGGTTTCAACATTATTGTGAAACCTGCTACTCGTCTTATGCTATAATCGACTTATTACGTCAAACATTTGATGGCCGTATAATTAGCCGAAATGGTGAAATGATAAATT
Organism: Sarcophaga peregrina; assembly: GCA_014635995.1. Taxonomy (NCBI): domain Eukaryota; kingdom Metazoa; phylum Arthropoda; class Insecta; order Diptera; family Sarcophagidae; genus Sarcophaga; species Sarcophaga peregrina. Next base: position 43,515,087 of record CM025792.1, read on the forward strand.
GGCCCTGAAGAAGCTGTTACATGGACTACTTTCTGTAGGATGACGTTAAAGAAAAGTGTTATGCCAACAAACCAGAGGCGTTTGAGCATTTGAAAGAAATTGGTTCAATCGAATGAGGTAATGGAATTTCCGCCGCAGCAGCCATTTGAATGAAATTATACTCCATTTCTAACCGGATCAATTATTCTTCACAACAAAGAAATAAATTTTGCAAAATTTCAAACTAATTTTGTTGTATTCCATTTTTAAAATTAAACTCTTAAATGGTCCATCCTATACATATTCGACTTTAGTGTACATTTTTTTCTAGAAGTATAAACTCTGATAAAAATCTAGTGTTTCAGGAAAGGACAACATGTTCTAACTGTAAAAAATAAGGTAGAAAATTTGCTAAGTTATGCTGAAACTCTTTCGCAGTTTCGGTTACAAACAACAAGACTCGGCGGGTCAACGTTGCTGGCGGTCAATTGGGTTGGTAAATAAGAGTGCTACCGTAAGCACAAAAACATCAATTTGTCATCAATAATTCCAAATTTCATAAAGTTCCATACAGAAAATTTACATAGAACGCCTCCCAACTTCATACGTTCAAATTGAGGACATATAGGAGCTCTGGTAATGGAGCAAAGAGAAATCAGTGCCAGCTTTTTGAAAGAAGTGAAATACGCTATGAAGCGTATTTTTATCTGAATAACTTAGTGAATGCAAAAAATTGTTAATTTACAATTGTTTAATTTTTTTTTTTACTGTAATACCCTTTATTTTACTCGTGTTTTTTAGACGAAATTTTTATTGGCCATATGCATACGACAGAAAAAGACATCAGGCCTAGCTCACCTTTGTTTTTTTTACTTCTACTTTTAGAGTGTTTATGCTTTACCTGCAAAGAAACAAAAAAAAGAAGAAATTATTTTATTATGTGAATCATAAAGAAATTGAATTTAACACTTTATGTATAGTACAGGGTGGCTGATATATAATGCAACGAAATAAAGCGTTATATTTTTTTATTTTTTTTTTTTTTAATTTTATTGTTCAAAACCAAAAAATGTTGCAAATAACATCAAATTTAAGAATCAGTTGAGATTTGTTCGAATTGGCCATCTTTGGTACGAATTATGGCTTTCAAACGGCCGTTAAAGCCATCACAGGCTGCACGAAAGTGGCCCTGCGGTATTTTGGGTCATTCTAGACAAAACGCCGTCTTGAGATGATCGATACTTTAGTATTTTTTTGTGAGAACCTTACTCTTCAAAATGCCCCAGGCGCAAACCTCCAACGGATTGAGATCCGGATATTTGGGTGGCCATTGTGCGGTAGAAATGAAGCGAAGAACCTCCTTTTTAAGTCAATCTTGGTTGTCGCGTGCTGAGTGCGGTGGTGCTGGTCTGCGGCCCAAATGTTTGTCTGCCCAGGGCTTCAATACTGTCCTTAAAACATTTTCCCGCTAATATTCGGCGTTTATTTTGACCCCACGGTCATTTTTCAATATGTGTTGCATTCGTTCTCGCGATATGTTAATCTCACGAGCAATTTTTCTACCAGTGCGGCGTGGATTTCGTTCAAATCTGGTCTTCACTTTTCGGATCATTTCTGGTGTTGTTAACGTATTTTTTTTCGTCCACTTTTGGACGCGATGTTACACTGCCAATATCACGGTAACGAGCAATGATACGAGAAACAAAAGATTTATTCACATTTAAAGCCACTTGTGGTTTTCCAGCTAAATATAAGGCAATCACACTTTCACGCTTGATTTCCATCACGAATAACTTTTTTTTCCTGAATGCAATAGATCAAAATGCTTTTGTAAGCTTGTAAATAATAAAATGAACTGTCACTGGAATAAATGTGTCAGCTGTCAAACAAGCGGTTTAGAAATGATAACAACCTGAAGTTAGTTGCAATATATACCAGACACCCTGTATACAGTTTAATAAGAACTACACCCTAAACCCTGCAATGATTTTATAATGTCTGCACACTCCTAAATGTATGTTAACAAAATCAACAAATTAACATTTATTATGATTCTCATCTATTTGTTGAATTCATTTTATAACTTATAAGAGAAAAAGATTGAAAGCTTTATAAATATTTGTGTCATTGAATCTCTACAACATTTTAAATATTTTTTTTATTTTTATTTCTTCTTCTGTTATTTAATTAAAATCTATGGCATGAATTAGTTGAAGTTGTAAATTTTTTTTTTCATTTCAGCAGATTATTATGCTATGTTTAGTGTTAATTATGGAGGCCTAAATATAAAACCATTTTTAATTTGTTTCAATATGTTTTATTTATTGAATACATTACTAAACCGCCAATTAAATGGTAATCATGGTTAATTATATTTATTTACCTGTCAGATTATAAAGAGAGCCATAAAATTTATTAAAGGTTTTACAATGAATTTATATTGAAATGTACAAAAAAATATTTGAGATACTATTTCGTATATAAATTGCTCTATACACTATTAATACTAACGGTTCATTCATTAAGTGCTTCCAATTTTTAAATTTAAATTTTCAAATACCAATTGTTCAAATGAAGATCACGGCTTATCTGGGCGCAGCGCATAAATCTGGACGATTTTTGCTATTTTATTAGTTTATATTGGATTTGAGGACTGCTTACTCACATACAAATGAAACTTAAGAAAACCGTGCAAGACAAAATTTATCGTCGTCAAATCGAATGATCGTATTTACTAAACCTTCACATGAGCTGATCATGCCCTCAATTTGGAATATCCAATGTGACATATAAAAATTGGAAATCATCGACCTAAAGGGTTTGCTGTTGACAATGATGTTCTGTCCAACGTTGTTCTAGAGGGATTATGGAGCGATGACGCCGGTAGCCCCAAAATCTCCATCAAACTTTGACTTTTTCGGTGTGCATGAGATGCTCTATTATCTCATATTTGGTAATTTTATTTGTTCAAGCAAACATTCATCCAGAATTATTGAAGATAATTTTTTGATGAAAATAAGGCTCAGTTGACGACAGTATCAGAGCCCGTTCAGCTGACAGTTGACTATTTTACGCGTGGAGGTACTTAAAATTGGCTAAGTTGTACGCGAATTTTCCTGCACACTTTCACACACAGCGCCTACTTTTAGGCACGTGTGTTGGTCGGTCGAACTAGTGAACTCAAATTTGTCCCCGACTTTGCGAATACATAGTTTCCTCAGTAGGACGATTAGGGCGATTGGAAAATATGCCAGATCAATTATTCTCTGAATAAATGAAAAGTATTTTGGGAAATGTTATTTTAAGTACATAGCCGTTACCAACTGTGGAAGATCGGAAGTCCGTTTGAAGGCCCTCATTATGCTGGGAGAATTGCATTGAAAAATTAACAATTAATGTCACAAACATGACAATTTATCCACGACAACCATCAAAGAATAAAATTGCCGTATTCTAGCAGCTTCTAGTTAGTTTAATAAATGTGAAACTGTGGTTTAAACCTCAGGTCAGCCATTTCCAACGAAAAGATGTATGAAAAATATTTTTTTTTCCTCACAGCACTCTTCTGGCCAACATTCTGAGAGTTAATAAAACTGTCATGAAAAGTTACTGAGAAACTACGTCGTGATCCTTACTGAAGGGTTGTAACAACCAATTACGAACGTAACGATCAAAGGTTAAATTGTAAAATTGTGGCCATTATGTGGCATTGCATTGGTCTTGCGCAGAAGATGAAAAAATTAAAAAGAAGAGAAGACTATTCTTCACCTTGTCGATGCATGTCAGACTCCATTTCGTAGGAGAAAAAAGTATCTTTGTGGCTTATTTATTAGGGATCTTGTGAAATATCATTAATTGACATTGGCAGTTGGAGTTGCTTTAGCTCCAATTGCTGTTGTAACTAGACGACAGCAAATACTGTGGGTCCTATGCGCCCATTCAAATTCCTTTGGATAGCCAGCCATATCAACCTACTTTATATTATATCCACGGAACGTATAGAATTGATTTACGCTTGAGCAACGTTGGAATTTCTTGGACTAACGAGAATGTCGATTTTGCTAAAAAATCATAGTTTCGGGTCTTTTCATTTTCATCTTAGTAAGTCTTACCCGAATATAGGGCTCAGAACACCCACGCGTGGTCTCACAGAAGTTAATACACCTATTACGAATGACTATTTGGTGCACCTTGCGGAGCGGAGGCATCTTTGGCTAATATTTCTTTGAAAATGAGGATGGCGATGGGCCTTTACGGTCAATAGAAACGCTTATCATACCGTGATATCCGATTTTTTGTACCCGCTTTTCATGGCATTGAAGTGAACAATGTTTGTTGTCAACATCTCATGCCACAATCGATTTATTGCATCATACGTTTAATAGTCGTTCAATTAGCCGAAATGGTGATGTCAATTGGCCGCCAAGAACCAGCGATTTGACTATTATCTGTGGGGCGTCGTTAAAGAGAAGTGTTTAGCCGACAAACCAGTTGCAGTTCAGCACTTGAAGGCCAACATTTACGATGTAATTTCCTAGATATGAGAAAGTACTCGAAAAGGAATTCGAAAATTAGTCTCATTGAATGAGATACTGTGTGGCCAGCCGCGGCAGCCATTTGAATGAAATAATGTTCCGTTTCTAACCAAAACAATTGTATTTCACAGCAAGAGAGCAAGTCTTTCCGTTTTATTGCATTTTTAAATTGAAACTTTTGTATGGTCCTCACTCTATTAGAAAGTATAGTTTCCAATTAAGGAATCTTGAACATTGGCTAGTTATTATTTTGATAACTGAATTAACTAAATTTAATCTATCGATTTTGCTTTGTACATACTATATGAAAAGCATTACAAGTTTTCTGCTGCTTAATAATTTACCAATTCAACTACAATTGAAATTCGGAAGAGTAGAAATATTCTGATATTCCCTTTCTAGATATCAGAGTGTTATCACAGCGTATTTATTTCAATTTTAACAAAAACAATTCAAAGCCAGACATACAACTGACCTTAAAATGATAAATAAAATTAAATTTCATTTCATAAATTTTCCATTAACTTTAACTAATTAATTGATAATTAAAAATCTGGATGATACGTGTGTTTTAAATAACTGGCATCTGGCAACTTACAGTCAAGGACTTAAAACAAACAAAGGAGTTGTAATGAAAAGTAATCGAAAATGTCTGGTTTTATTAACCCACTTCCCAAAAAAACACTTGCCTGAAATATTTTATAAAACTTTAACCCTTGTAACACCATTGTTTAATGAATTATCATTTCTTTTGTATTTTTATATGTAAACAGACAAATTTCATTAATTTTTGTTTTTTTCATTTATTTTTATTTATTTTTTATTTTGTTTGTAATCTATAACTGATATAGACACATGTCGTTATGCAGAAATCCATTTAAAACAATAAAATTTCAATTCCAACCCAAAACATTAATGACTGACATTTATCGTAACGAATCATTGATAATCATGGAGAAAATTAATAAAAACAAAAAGAGAAAAACTGTCAAAACAAAACCAAACGTTTATCATTAAAATACAACAATTACAACAATACTTATCAAAGGCGATAACGAGGGGCGTAATATAAAAGACAGCAATAACATAAATTACAATGTGAAAAGTGTTCAACAAAGAATTACACTGTTTCCAGTAGCAACATCTCTATTGAAATGGATGCCAAAATTTATGACAACGTTATGAGTACATAGAGTCAAAGTACATTTTCTAAAAGAAGCAGAACATGTCTGTCCAAGACAATGCACTTCATAAATCTGAGTACCGCACTTTCACATTAAGAAACGCCTGCGAAAATACTTCTCACACAGCCATGTAGTGTCTGCTAATTATATCCATGAAGGGCCGTTACGACTGTTAAATGTCGCCTCTCAACAACAATTTTGAATAACTTTTCATGGCAATTTTATTTACTCTCTCACCTTATTTTGCCAGAAGACTGCTGGGAAAGAAAGCCGCTGAAGATATTTTTTTCATTTTGCGTTTGGTTTGACTTGAATGAATTCGTCATTACAACTCTTTAGTCAGGATTACGACCAAGCTTCTCAAAACACCTATATTGCATGCGTTAATTTTATACATAAGTGGCAGAACCTACAGTTTCAATTCGACTCCGAACGACAGATTATTGAGAATCTTTTCATGGCAATTTTATTTACTCTCAGAGTTTTTGCCAGAAATCTGCTGAGAAGAAGCCGCCGGAATAATATTTTCTCATATTTCGTTTTGATGGAGATGTCTGACCTAGAGTTTAAACCGTGGCCTCATGTCAAATAAGCCAACAAACTAACTACTAGAGTACTGCGGCTTACTATACAAATTGTTCTGCTCTACACAAAGCCATGACATGTCATATGACTTGTATTTAACACAGTTTCATGTGTGTCGATTGCATAATGCCATACAAGAGATGCTGATGATGCCAGACAAGCTCTGAATCGAAGGATGAAATATTTCTGTGAAAATTAAAATTTATTTACTCGGGTTTTGATATTGAAATTAAAAATTTTCAAATGATCTTTCAGCTGCAACATTTGCAAAGCAATTACATTTAAGGAGTGCGCACAAAAAAAAAAAAAAAAAAAAAAAATTGGCCTACTTTTAAGCTTATAACTTTTATCATAATTGAAAAAAATGAATGCCGTTACATTGTTTTTGTTAGTAAATCTGTTTCAAAATCCACGTTCTAAATGTCATTACAATAGCAAAATTAGTTTTTTGAAAATGGTTACCCAACAAGAATGTCGTAAAAAATAATTGAAATTTTCAATGAAAAACCGCTCCGCTTACAAAAAACGATTGCTAGGCTCGCAGGTGTTAACCAAAAAAACAGTTTCTAAAGTAAAAATAAAACAATATAAGAAGTTTTCGAGTATTGAGGGAAAGCCTGGAAGTGGAAGAGAAAAAAGGATTTGCCGACCAAAACAAAGCGAGTAAAATAGTACGTATTTTTCTAAAACATCCAAAAAGGTCTGGAAGAAAAATGGCTCAAAAAGTTGGATGCTCTGAGACCTTTCTCAGAAAAATATTTTATACACAAAAGAGTTCAAATATTATTTACTTTTATTGAAAAATAAAACGAAAAAAATTCCCCACTTAGTTTTATTTCTATAATGAAAAGTTTTTTTTGTGCGCACTCCTTAATTGATTATGGTGGATGCCATACTGGGTACATCACATCAGCGATTTCCGAGCTGGTCATTTCATGTCGGGGTGAATTGAACTGACCACCGTGATTTGCTTGTAATGTTTTCTTAAGTCGCATTTGTATGCGAATTAGTTACAGACCATAGCAATTCTCAAAGCCTATTGGACGAATTCAGCCTGATTTATGCTTCAGAGAATTTTAAATTTCCTGAGAAGACGTTTCTGGTATTTGCACGATTGTCTACACATAATGACATAGGTCTGTCCAACGTAAAAAATATTTTAATCTCACATTTTTTTCTTTTTTTTATTAAACCTGCCTCAGGGGATGACCCCTACTCATGCATTGCATTGTGCAGGTTTAGGAAAGATGGAAAGAGGGAAGATGTGAACGGTAAGGAAACGATTTGCTGCTGGTGACTATAAAATGGCTAGTGCTATACCTTCACCATTAGACAGTCTAAAGCAATCGTCCCCAAGCAGCCCGCAGTTTCTCACACTACTTATGTTGTGTGTGTTAATTTTATACAGAAGTGGCGGGACCTACAGTTTAAAGTCGACTCCGAACGGCAGATAATCTCACATGCATTTTGATTTATTTAAATTTAAATATTGGAAGCACTTATCAAAAGACCCAATGGTATCGTTAAGCACCAAAAACTTGTTTTATTTTTTTATTTTTCAATTTAAAAAATCTTAACTGCACTACTTTTTCTGGAAAAAGCAAAATTTTTTGCAGAACATTTCATTTTTTAATGGCAATATGGGAACGTGAACTATTGGCCAATAATTCGAACTAGCCGTCGTCTAGAAGTTTATTAGATATGATATCATAGTTCAATCCATAGCTTAGATATTTCTAACAAAACGAAGTTTGTAAAAGAAAATATTTCTTAACGACTTCTTTTAACCGAATTTTTGGCAAAAACTCTAAAATTGCAGGAAAAGGAGAAAAGCTTCTTAAAAATCTGTAGTTCGGAGTCGACTTTAAACTATGGGACCTGGCACTTCTATATCAAATGAATACACCCAACATGGATAGCGTGAGAAACTACGTCAGAATGCTGACTGAAGGGTTGTAATGACCAATTAAGTAAGTAATCCGGACAATGTGGACTTTCTCGCTTATATTAGAAAATGTTATCTTTAATGGTGTACCATTAAGGGTATGATTATTCCGATTTGCTTATGGAAACAGTGTATTTGAGCAAACTAGGTAAACACGAAACACGTCACACGGTTTAACAATTTGGTTTCTATAACAGTTCTCAAGTGTATGTATGCATGTACATCAATACGTATTTCTCAAATGTGTTGGCATATACAGACATAGACTTTGATGATATTTTGTAATAAACACAGAAAATGAAATCAAATTGAAATCATTAGAGACAGAGACAGCAAGAAAGAGTGAGAGAGAGAGAGAGAGTGAAAAAAATTAAATATTTTTCTAACATTCCTTTTTTGTTTGATAATGTTTTACAAAACTCGTTCGTTACAATCCCATGTTTGGCACTTGTCTGTTATCATCACTACCCATGTATTTAATATTTAATTTTCGTTTGTTTTCTTCACACATTTTTTTTTGTTTCCATAAGGCTGCTCTGTTGTTTTCATTTTCTGTTTTCTTTTTTTAATTTACAATTTTTTTTCCTCTTGATTTTCCCCTACTTTATAGAAAATACATGGAGTGTCGTGAAATATTTGTATTGGGAATCGATTGTTTGTTTCCAAACGAATGAAAGCAATGCTTTTAGCACTTAATTCACATCGTTAAGAGTCATAAAAATTTTTTGTTTTTTTTATACGAATCATAATAAAAATTTATAAAATAAAAATATATTCAGTTTTTAATGTTTATTGGTTTTTACGTAGTAGAGACTGAATACTTATAAAAGCATGTAATATTTTGAGGCGGATACACCTAACCTACGGGGAGCATGTGGTTATTAAGGGTTTTGTAAATAAACATTTATGAACGATGCAGAGTGAAATCACTTTCAACATATTTTTACATGAAAGCTGTTGTATTTACATCTAGTTCCGGGATATTTTAATCGATTTCATTAGAAGGTTAGTTAGCACGGTCATCACTTTAGTCAGGATTACAATCTTGCTTCTTACACCAGCCATGTTGTAAGGATTGATTTTATCCATGAATAGCGGCAGCTACAGTTTAAAGTTGATACTGAACAAGAATTTTCTTTTCTTTTTTTTGGAAAATTTTTCATGGCAATTTTATTTTTCCTCCGAAGTGCAAAGAATCGTTCGCGAGTGCAAAGAGTCGTTGTGGAGTTTTGGACCAGACCGTATCCGTCTATGCTGGTTTACGGGTCATAGCGAAATACTGGTCAATGAGACGGCGGATGCCCTCGCTAGGTTAGGTTCGCTTTGATAGTTCTTCCTGACCCCCCAGTCTGCCACATCTATGGCCTCATTGATGGATGGGTTAGGGTGGAAGAGTAGAGGCGTTGGGTTAACGGATCGGCTTGTTCTGTTTTTAGACGTCTGTGGCCTGCTGTGGACAGTAAGAGAACAGATTGGCTACTTGGTTTGGTTAAGGCCACCTTAAGGTTTGTTGTCGGTTTTATCACTGGACATTGCGAGATTAGATCACTGACGGAGATGTGGAAGAGAACCCAGCCGAACTATTGCATGATATGCTGCGATGAGGAGGAGTTAGACACTGTCGAACACCTCCTCTGTAACTGCCCAGCTCTCAGAGCCGACATCAAGGCTCTCCACAGATTTATATTCAGCTTGGGCTGGTTGAGAGGTGCTAAGGCTTCATAACTGTAGTCACACTCTCACCCTCTTTTGTTTTGTGTCTGTTTCTTTCTGTCTAATTCCTCCGATTCCCATTCTCCCCCCTTACCTACATTCCCTCCTTTCATCCCATATCCAATATTTCCTTCCATCTCTAAGGACATTATATAATGGCTCAATTTCGGTCTCCGGTTACTGTATTTGTCCTAACCGACAAGTACACGTCCTCTAGCCTAACCTAACTTAATATTTAAGACTTTACCTTTTAATATTACTTTTTTTCATTAAAGAGTTCTTCCTATATTTTCACAAAAAAACCGCTAATTTCATACCGGTACATTTGCTATATGTAATTACTTTTAAAAAATAAATGTTAAACATTCATTTATCGTATCACAAATGATAAATATGCATTCCTTTTTCCAAATTTTCTATGGTTCATCAATTCTTAAAATCCTTCTTTAGGTTCTTTAAAGTACCACGCCCACTTTAAACTTTCAATATTATGGAAGCCCTCAAAGTCAGTGTAATACTGGTATAGTCTGGTTATCTTTAGCTTACGAACATATGTAAATGCAAACCTCTGAACAGATATGTAAAATTTGTATGCTTTTTTTTATTTTAATGTATACAGTGGGTAACAAAACACTGTTCTAATCAGACAAAATTGGCCATTGGAAAGAAAAAAATTGGAAATTGCAGTTCATTAGTATGCATAAAAATTTTTATTTGCCATTTTGAAAAAGTTTCAATTTTATGTGACCCACTGTATATATACATATTTTTTGTTGTGTTAAATTTGTTCAATTCAATCATAAATTAGTTTCGTGTAAATAAATCAAAAAAACACAGCAGGGGTGCGTCTAAATAAAAGGTCCAACTAATTTATTTCTCTGTTCCCTGTGTTACATTGGTTTGGTTTGGTTCGGTTTGTTTCAAATTTCAAAATTTATTTAATTTTTTTTTTTTTTTTGTTAATTTTATTCATTTTAACAGTTTGCTGGTGGCAATTAATTAATTATAAATCCTTTTTAATGTGTCTTCTGTCTCTCTGTCCCACTCTCTCCCTCTTCCCTGCTCCACCTTATTTGTGTATGTTAATGTGTAAATTGTTTTTTGTTCTGTTTTTCTCTTGGCATTAATTACGTATGTTGGCCATTTATTTAGTTTAAAATCAAAACAAAAACAACACAAAAAAAAGTGTACGATAAAGACCCTCGCAACTCTTTTGAACTTGTCCTAAGCATTTAGTATTGTACACATACGCAGTGTTCCAATACAAATCGTTTTAAATTTATTTTGTATTTTGTTGGGAAGTTGTTATAAAAAAAAGAAGAAAAAAAATCAAATTTAACAAATTATTTTAGTTTTTGTTGGCTGGCCACTTAATTAAGCCGACATGTCTTTCCTGTCAAAATTAAATAAAAAAAACCACAAAAAAATTTAAAAAAAAAAAATAAAAAAAAATTAGAATCATAAAGAATTAACCAAAAATGTTGTGAGTTTTTTGGTTTTTTGTTGTGTTTTTTTTTGAAATCATTAATCATTTTCTCTTTTACTTTGAGAGAGAGGGTCACCTTTGACTAGTAAAATTAATGTGTTTGAAAATAATTTTAAGATTATGTTATTGTTGTTTTTGTTGTTCAAATTATTTTATTTAGTAAAACTCTCCAATCAATAATTGACGAAAATTTCAAATTAGAAACTTCAGTAAAATATGCCTATTGTTCATCCCGTAGAATTTAAATCCTTATAAAGAAAATTTTTTCAAAAGTGGTGTAAACCACCTGTGAAAAGACTCCGTACAAATCTACACCGACGGTTCTAAGCTGAACGGAGCTGTTGGCAATGGAATTTTTTCGGAATCGATTGGAATAGCCCAGTCTATAAGACTGCCGGACCACTACAGACGAAGGTAGTGGCAATATAGGCTGCGGCGAGTATTATTGGGGACGGAAGGGTCTCCAAGCGGAACGTCACTATACCTTCTGATAGTCAGGCGATTATCAAGGCTCTGAGTTCTAACGTGATGAACTCCAAGACGGTGTACTGCTGTCGAAGATATCTCGACAATATAGCGGAACGATATGATATCCATATCGTATGGGTACCGCGGCACAGTGGCATTCCTGGTAACTGCAAAGCTGATGAACTTGTCAGGCGGGATGCGACCATCGAACGAGTTCTCGAATCTGGGTATACCTATGAGAACCTGCAAGCTCATAATTGATAATGCGATCGTCGATTCTATCAACGACAGGTGGACGGCCTCGAACACGGGTAGAACGGCTCGTAAAATCTGGCCAAGGCGGGATAAGGGGCGCACAAAGAGTCTACTTAAACACCAAAGAGGCGCGCTAAGTATAGTCGTCGGTGTCATTACAGGGCATTGCATTATTGCATGCCAGGCGCATTGGTCGTTCGGAGTCGACTTTAAACTGTAGGTCCCGCCACTTTTGTATAAAATTAACACACACAACATAAGTGGTGTGAGAAACTGCGGTCTTCTTGGTGACGATTGCTGTAGACTGTCTAATGGTGAAGGTATAGCACTGACCATTTTATAGTCACCAGCAGCAACTCGTTTCCTTACCGTTCGCATCTTCCCTCTTTCCACCTTTCCTAAAAGACCTGCACAATGCACAGTATATGAGTAGGGGTCATCCTCTGAGTGCTGGTTTAAAAAAAAAAAACAACAAATAATCAATTTGAACCATGCATAGATCGACAAACCTCCATAATGGGCCTCTGGACAAGGCAATAAAATTTCGTTACATGACAGTGCACCTCCACCGAAAGCTAATCGGGTCGGAATACAATTAAAAGGTTAGGCTGGGAGCTTCTAAAGCACCCGACGTACTCAGTAGACTTGGCTCCTCTTCGCTACTAGTTTGGCCTGAATTGTCCAGCAGGATTTTGGTTTTAACAATTCGAAAATTCCATAACAAATTGCCTGAAAAATGGAATTAATTTGTAGGCCGCAGTGGCTTTAATTTATTCTGGTTTATTTTTCTTTTCATTGACCTTAAAATGGACGAAGTGCTGTTTGTATTTCGCAAACAGATTTAACACTATTTCTACCAAAGGTGTCAAAAGACACATTTTAAAATTTTAACATGAAATTTATTTCAAAGTTTTATAATGTTTTGATAATTCGTATATTAATTATTAAATTTATTTAACGTTATCATTTTCCTTCAACTCATTCTGGATCAGTATATGCGTACATGATATACCTATTTCGACTATGAGGTGTCTTTTGACACTTTTACGATTTTTCTTACGGCAAGAAATAAAAAATATTTAGTGGAAGTCCACTAATATACATTTGGACTGAACTATAATTTGTTTTTAGTTTTTTCCTCTTCATATTATTATACTAGGCCATGGAAATTCTGTGTAATTCGGAACTCGGCGAAATGCTGTGCCATGTAAATTCTATGAAATTCTGTTCAACAAGTTTTCAAAATTGTCAGAAATTTTCGATACACTCTGAATTCCCCGTTATAATTTTTATATTCGATTGTTTTTTTGAGAATAATAGGAATAGGATACGTTTTAATAATTATTTCCAGAATTGTTTGTATACAAACGCAAAGGTTTCAAAATACACCTTCTGGTCGAAATAGGTATACACAAAATCGTGGCAGAAATAGTGTTAATCACTTTTTTTTTAGTAAATTTTCATAATTTGAATCAGTGTTAAACAATTCCACAGATCAGAAAAATCAAAAAAATTTCGCTGTAAGATCCTAGTATATTGAGAAGACGGATGCTCTTGATGTTCTGGGCATGAGAATTAGTTGTGATGCTCGTTGGAACGATCACATATTTCGAGTGTCGGAGGAAGCATTCAAGTGTCTTGGTTTTTTGAAACGGTGTAGAAAATACTTCACTCCATCCGACCTTCTTACTATTTACAGAACCTTTATCCGACCCCGGATGGAGTACAATTCTCATGTATGGGCCAGTGCTTCAAAGTCTATTTTGAAGTTCCTCCACCGCATACAGGAGAGGCCGAAGGTGCTTATTAATGACAGTAAAGTATCCAACTCTATTGATTCGTTGAAGCAACGTTGCAATGTGGCGTGTGTTTCATCGTTCTATCGGTACTATAATGGGAGGTGTTCTCGAGAGATAAGGGGCTTGGTACCCGATAATCACATATTTTTACGTGGTACTCGAGCTGAGCACATACTTTTGTGGTTGATTGTCCAGTGAACCGCATAATGCATTACAAGGAGAATTAATTTTTTGCCCGCACTACTCGCTTAGTGGAATAATCTTTCTGCGAAGGTTACGATATTGGTAAGTTCAAATCAAATGTCCACAAACACTATTCCCTCTTTCCACCTTCCTATAACCTATTTTCCTAAACCTGCACAATGCACTGCATGAGTAGGGGCCATGCGTGTTGGTTTTTATATAAAAAAAAGTTATCGATATCGATAATTGTCATAAATAATTGAAATGATTTTTGTTTTATATGAAAATATAAATTTTATAGTGTTTTCTCGTAGACATGGCGTTTTATATTATTTTCTTTTTTTTTACTGGCCTGGTCATTATAATCGTACAATACAAAAATATATTGTTTTTGTTATAAAATTAGAATTATTAAAAAATGAAAAAAGAAGGGCAAAAAAGCGAAATAACAATAAAAATTATTATTAATATATCGGCTTTATTATTGGCCAATAATAACAAAGAAACAAAAAAAAAACATACAAAAAAAAGTAATAAAAATTATCAAAAGCAAGAGAAAAGAACCGCTGCAGACGTCTGGCTGCTTTAAGTGAGAAATTCAACGAAAATAATATTTTGAAAGTGTAAAGAACCGCACAAAAAAAAAAAATCAAAAAAAAACATGCGAGTAGACGCCTAAAGTTAAAATGGATAATGGTCAATAGAAAGACGGACAATTGAAATGGTTAGCATGAGTTAACACATGTCGAGTAGTATTCGGTAACAAAAATAACAAAAATGTAACGACTTTTGAACAAAACAATCACTAACATGTCGAGAGTGGCTAAAATTTGAAATAAAAAACGGCCTAAAAGCAGAAACCAGTACTAACGCAACCCTTCCTATGCTATAAACACAATAAACACAACGCACCAACAAGCACAACAATTTTGCAATTGCAGCTTAAAGTAAGCTGCATAAGCATTAATTATCTTAGAAGCAGCAACGGCAAAGTAGTATATTTCAAGGCGTTGCATACGTAGCGTTTTTAAAATACCAATTTTAATTACATTTAATTATCCATTACGACCGCAAATCCTCTCCCTTTGAGCACGAATCTCTCTCATTTCCGCAATTAGAAATAGAAATTTGTTTAAAAGCAAAGCACCAGAATCATCACCTTTTGAGAAATTGCGGCGTTTGCTGTGCTGCGACTATTGTGTTTACAACATTAGCTTTTCACTTTTTGCCTTTTTTTTCCTTGTGGATGAGGTCAGTTAGTTGTGTTTATTTTTGTTATTTTTTTTTACTAAAATGAAACAAACGACGCAAAAGTTAAATATTCAAGTCATGCCATTTCATTAGAATACACTCTACTTTATGAGTCTTTATGTTAAAAAAAAAACAACAAAGACTCTATACAATCACTACTCAGTTCTTGGTAGAAAAAAGTAAGCCTACAAAAAAAAATGATTTTATTATGAGAGTGATAAAAGTGGCTTATGAACTGAAATGTCTTAATAGTTTAACCAAAACAAAACAATTAAAAGCCTTTAAACAAATAAATTGAATTTCACTTAATGACCCACTTAACAATCTAGATTATGGTTTATTCGCTAAACAGCGAGGAGAGAATACTTGACCTTGCATGTGAAATAAGAAAGCCTATGGCTAAGAGAAACTTTTTGACTTTCGAACTTCTCAGGTGGCTTTCGCAATATGCCAATGCGATGACAGTGATAGCATGTATTGATATTGGATGCGATTTAAATAATATTCAAACTGCTTAGGAATAGAAGGATACATGCAACATGACTAAGGGTCAAAATGAAGAGAATACCGCAGGCTTACTTTCGCCTCTCAATTATTCATAGTCTTTTGAAAGTATTAAACGATAAACCATCTAATCTAAAGCCATCTAATGCTATAATGCTTTGTTTGCTGCATTGCAGTTATTGTGTTCACAGCATCACGTGGTACAATTCGAATGATTTTTGCAGAAAAACGCAACACGCTCCATTGCCATTATCAAGGTCTTTAAATTTGTAGTCGTATAAGATGGAAAACGAATATCTCTAGTGATAATAGTCCAGGCTTTCTTAGCATATGGGCCAGAATATTTCTCTATGTAAAATACTTTGGTTGAATGGAAATTTAAATGAAGACAATATCTTTAGAAATGGACAACAATATCCCGTACACTGAAGACCCATAGTTTTTAACGGATCTCAGCCCGCAAAGAATTCACGGGTATTACAATGCGTAAATAAAGAGTCACCTTAGTCTAGTAAGTAGTCTGTTCAAATCCCAGGCCAGACATCAAAACTAAAATATTTCAACGTCGACTTCCTCTCAGCAGATTTCTGGCAAAAACTCTGACAGTAAACAAAATTGCCATGTAAAGCTTTATCGGCTTTAAACTGTAGGTCCCGCCACTTATGTATAAAACTAATGCACACAACATGAATGGTGTGAGAAGCTAGGTCGTAATGCTGCTTGAAGTGTTGTAATGACCAAATTATGTATAAATAAACCGGAATGCTATATTAGAATAACTCAGAAAATTCAAAGAAAGTATTGTTTAGGAATAAGCGAAGCGATTAAGTCAGATAAAAAAAATTTAACGATTTAGATACGGATTTAATGAGTGACGAGGAAAGGGGTTAACCAATGGCAAAATAAAATTGTATCACCATCTTAAAATTTGTTTACTGATACAGGATATACATAAATTGAGGCCCGAAGAAATTCTTGTGTTCACAGATGTCTCTAAGCTATGCCTATGGCTACTGGTTTCTAAAGAAGTTACAGCGATCAGAAAACGTTTTACCAGGCTCAGTGTACACATGGAAAACTTTAGTCAAGAAAATAATCTAATTCCCATTATGATCATCTAAGAATATGGCATAATAAAAGAAAATTAAAGACAGTAAAAGGGCTAGAGAGCTGTAGAATATAAACTTGAACGCCTGCAGGACATTTACACGAAAGATAAATTTGCATGCTAGAGTTACTCTGTGATGATCCTAAACTGCACACGGTACATCGGGATAGCACAGACGGGCTAGTATACATTAACTAAATTAAGAAACAAACTAGGTCAATAATCCTGACTGAAGGGATGTAATGGCCAATTAAGGAGTACGCACGAAAAAATGGGCCTACTTTTAAGATTATAACTTTTATTATAATTTAAAAAAGTGAATAGCGTTATATTGTTTTTGTTAGTTAACTGTTTGAAATCCTCATCCTAAATTTCATTGCAATAGCAAAATCAGTTTTTTGGAAATGGGCACCCAACAAGAATATCATAAAAAATAATTAAAATTTTCAATGAAAAATCTCGTCGCTTACACAAAACGATTACTAGGTTCGCAGGTGTTAACCAAAAAACAGTTTCCAAGGTAAGAATAAAACAATATAAGGAGACTTTGAGTATTGTGAGAAAGCGTGGAAGTTGAAGAAAAAAAGGATTTGCCGCCCAAAACAAAGCAAGTAAAATAATACATATTTTTCTAAAATACCCTAAAATGTCTGGAAGAAAAGTTGCTCAAAAAGTTGGATGCTCTGAGACCTTGGTCAGAAAAAATTTTATACACAAAAGAATTCAAATATTATTTACTTTAATTCAAATATAAAACGAAAAAAATCCGTCACTTAGTTTTATTTCTATAACGAAAAGTGTATGTCCAGTTTTTTTTGTGCACACACCTTATGTATGTAATACGAGTGGTGAGAAAAGTTAAGACGTAATCCTGACTAAAGGACTGCAAGTACAGGAAATATGGTAAGTACCCCATTGTTGTGAATGCACAACACAAATGCAGGAATTAAAATAAAATAATCGATTTAAAAATGTTAAAATACTTGACAATTTATGATGTTGAGATGAATTAAAACTTTAGTAAAGACCAAGGGAGCCCACAAGGCTTTACTTTAAATGATTTGTTTATGTCTGCAATTTGATGGAAATTTTTTATTAAAATTTTTATGCAACAAAGAATTTAATTAAAAAAAAAATACTTAGACAGCCATAACAAATTTTTAAACAAGCATCTGATCATAAACTTGACAAGCTATATTTCAGCATTATTTCATTATGTATTAACACTTCATAAAAAGTTCTCCAGATTTACTGAAAATGGCAGGTCTTTATACCATTTTCACCAGAAGAAGAATTGCAAAAATTCTTTTCGATTTTATAAGAGTTTATTAACTCTTTCATAATTTTACCATAAAAACAAATGTGCTGCAGTTGCAATATACTTTATACTGAAAAGTCATTGATCCCCAGCCATAAATGAAAATTATAAAAATAAATTTAATTTTTAAAATAAAAATTTTGCTGATTTTATAAGAAACAAAAAAAAAATATGAAACCATACACAGGCATAACACAACTCAACAGTACTCGTATGTGGTGTGTTGCGTAAATGTTTAATAAAATTTAAATAAAATTCAATCACAAAAAAAGAAAAAATAAATTTTAAACTAAATTGAAATGTTGCCAATTAAGCAGAAATAATTAAAGGTATCGTATTTTATTTTAAAAAAAATTATTAAAAATAGAATTATTTAACACAATAATTTAAGCATAAAGAAAATTGTAGTAAATTGTACATATTTTTGTAAAGAGAACAAAACTGTACCTATATAGAGTTCAAGGTAATTTAGTACATTCTATTAATTGAGGATTTCAAAAGATCAATTTATTGTTAAACGTTTTGATTCAAAATCAAATTAATTATATTTATAGTAGGGTAATTGGCGCCTTGTGAACAAACAATAGCTTACACCTACGCTTTACATATTGTTCAAGTTAAACGTCACTAATGGCTGCAGTCACTTTATTATTTATGATGTTTGATGGCACGTTGACATACACCTACAGTGAACGGCAAAATAAATTGGACTATCAGGCAAGCATTCTTGAAACATAAAAATATCGGTCAGGTTTGATTTTTTGTTTAATTTTTGGTTATAAAAAGTACGTCGGCATGGCCAGATATCATTCACTTTTCACCACACCGTCAGCATCTTGGGCTTTCAAAATAAATAGCGCAAATAGGCGGAATCTATAGTTTAAAGCCGACTTCGAACAACAGATTTGATACACTTTTCATGGCAATTTCATCAATAAAAATATGAGATTCTTTCCTTTCATTTCATTTGTTTGGTTTCGTAAACTTTGGGAACAATTTTTTTTTTTTTTAATTTTAAAGCGGTGATTTCTGATGATATCTCAATCAATTTTTTTCACAAGCATTCCATAAGGTTTGGCATGATGGTCTACTCAGCAAAATAATACGAGTGCTCCCCGAGAACAGACTCAAACTTCTTAAAAGCTATTTAACTGAGAGAACTTTAAGGTCAAATTGAAGGACGATCTGTTTACAACAAAAAAGATCTCTGCAGGTGTATGCCTCGGTAGCATACAAGGGCCTATTCTATATTTAATTTACACTTCGGGTACGCTGCCCACAAATTCTAACACATACACCATTAACTTATGCAGATGACATCGCATTAAGACTACTACAGTCGCACATATGTGACTTAGAAAAATGGTTTGAAAAGTGGAGAATAAAGGTGATTCCGACCAAGTGTGCCCATGTAACCTTAACACTCAGAAGACAGGATTGCCCACAAATAAATATAAATAATATTAATGTCCCTTAATATTAAAAAATTTGCCATAAAATACGTCAGTAAACTAAGGATTCATCCTAACGCATTGGCAAGGGACCTGCTTCAATTCAATGGCCATCAAAGGTTAAAACGAAGTGACACATTGAGACTCGCTCGACGGTTGCACTGATCCTAATTGCAGATGTACATAGTATTATTAGTATTATTAAAAGATTTGAATACAAAATATAGTTAAGACGCTGATGCTACCTATTAACCCTCTAAACTAGTTTTAAGATTTGAAAACTACAGTATTCGCTCGATTTAATTCGTAGAATGTCCCCGACATTTTACAAAAAAAAAAAAAAAACTAAAATAATTAAATTTTTATTCTATGTAGTTGAATTTTTTTTAAAGAGGGAATTTCCCTGGTTTTATTTATAAATAGCAGAGGCGATGTAAATCGAATAACGATACAAATCCAAGTCAAAAGGAACAACATTTTTGACGACGTTAATCGAAACAACGTAAATCGAGAGAATACTGTATTGTAAATTTCATTAGGAAAGATTCAATTATAAAAACGATAAAAAAAAAAATTCAATTAAATGTGACATTCTCTATTGTCACACAAAATTTTTCACATGGCTAAAGAGGCATACCTGATATACAAATAAGCAGCTAAAATTGGATTTTCCATTAAGAGGTTTTTGAAAATAAATTCAAAAACAGATTGCAAAACTAACATATTTTGATCACTCATTTATCTAGACAAGCAAATGCCTGAACGTTTAACTCGTACCTCGTAAGAATATTTGCTCCTGAACACATACCATATGTTGGGTGTTTTAATTTTATCCAAGAGTTGCGAGGCTCAGCTTAGAATATCGACTCTAAGCCACACATTTTCGGGAAACTTTTCAACGTTTCTGCCAAAAGTAAACGAAATATTTTTTTCATATTTTGTTTTATTCAAGTTTAGGGTTTGAACCGTAGAATCTAGTCTAATAAGTCTTGGCCATTACAACCCTTCAGTCAGGATTACGACCTAGCTTCTCACACCACTTATGTTGTGTGCGTTAATTTTATACATGAGTGGTGGGACCTACAGTTTAAAGTCAACTCCGAGCGACAGATTTTTGAGAAGCTTTTCACGGCAATTTTTACTCTCAGAGTCTTTGACAGAAATCTGCTGAGAGGAAGCCGCCGAAGAAATATTTTTCGTTTTGATGCCTGACCTGGGATTCGAACCGGGCCTTTTGTCTAATAAGCTAACACCGACTTCACCCGGATATACAAAGTTTAAAAAATTGCATTATAACTGAACAGATTCGATATTGGGATATAACAGGACAAATATTGAATATATTGTACAAAGCCTTCTGCAGCTATAAGCTGTAATGACGAGGAAAAAGACACGACAATAGAATAATTTGGCGCGCTGCTATTTTGCTTTTAGCGCCATAGCCGAGCAGCATGCTAGAGGTGGCAAAAACACAGTTTATGTGAAGTAAAGAAGAAGTTGACTACATCTTTATAAATGGAAGCTAACAAATGTTTATATTCATTATATTACATGCACTGATTTTCAAAAACTTGTATTTCAAACATCTTAATGTACTTACAGCATTAAGCCGTTCATTTACGCAAGCAACAATGGAAATGGGTCTAAGTCCACAGCAACAGCATCGACATTTGTTGATCATTTTCATATGCACACATGTCTTCTACTTTAGTATTTTGGAAAAAGAAACTACTCACAATGTTCACGCTGATTGCCTTGTTTCTGGAAATGTTCTAGAGTCTTTCTTACTGTGCTTCTCATATTTATTTTACGTGATGGACAAATATTATAAAAAAGTTTTTCGTCCTATGTTTTATTTCATTAATATTACAGAGGGATAATATTTCGGTGAACTACGTACGTACGTAAGGCTTTACAGAATCATTCGTTTTGATAAAATGCTACTCGGAAATAATGATAAATTTACACCTATTACGCCTTTTCAAAAAATGACCCAAAAGCCTTTTAGCTTTTATTGATCCCAACAATTTTGTCCCTGTAAATGAGTAACTAATTGAATTTTATGGTCATTATAAATTTTGCGGTTCATCGAAATCGAATTGGCAGTTTTAGATTGAAGTAAATTCTGCACGCATACAACCGTATTTGTAGAAACCCGTATCAGGGATGGAATCCAAGAGGGAGCCTTGTTATTGACATAAACGATGTTCTATAGCTACGGGAAACATTTTACGTCACATGACATGGTTTGTACCATTTGGTTTCAGCCAGCCCTCAATTGACAGTGCTACTGATGCGAGTGAGTATAAACTGTCCTATCTAAACGATTGGAAACGCAAAGCAAGGGTGCTAGATGTCAAATTGTTGCCATTTAGACCAAAAAAAAAACCAATCTGACATGAAATGCTTGATTTTTACGTAAAAAACCATGCTGCAATGTACATTAGACAAAAATTTCGGGGTAAATTTCATAAAAGTGATAATAAAGTGTAATGATATAAAATAGTTTTATTAAAATGAATTAAAATAAATCAAAATATTAAAATTTTTTAACAAAATCTATCAATAATCGTTACAATGCTATGTACTACAAGCATGTATCAAAAGTGACACATAAGCTAGAATCATAAAGTTTTCTTAAGGTTCGATCTACGGTTAACAGGTTGTGGCGCGGCCAATGATGCGGCATATGTGTTTATAGCTTTAGTCTTATAAGCTGCCCTTTAAATGTATATTGTGTAGCTGTTGTTTATTTAGTTAAAATACCCTCACATTTCTAATTATTTGCTATTCGTTTCATATTTACCCTCTACTGTTAGCTGTTTAAATACTATAGATTTCGGTTTCTATAATTTATTTCTATTTGTATTTGAATAATTTATTTGTTTTGTTTGTTTTTTTTTTCTCCCTATTTCTTTAACACACTGATAAGGGTCTAATAGGCAGAAAATTATTCAACTTGTCGTCGTTATTAAAAAATTTTTTTTATTATTTTTTTTTCTTTTTTAACTTTTCTTTACTACGTTCACACACCAGTTAGAGATGAACTGAATTGTTTATGCATAAATTAAATTGCTGAGTAGTGTTATAGATAAAATTAAAAAAAAAGAAACAACAACAACAATAACGATAAAGAAATACACCCAACTCTTTTTTTACACGGATTTGAAGTTACATACATACATATTTGGTCATTACAACACTTCAGTCAGGATTATTTACCTAGTTTCATACACTACTTATGTTATGTGTGTTAATTTTTATACATAAGTGGCGGGACCTACAGTTTAAAGTCGACTTCGTACAATAGATTTTTTTGAGAAACTTTTCATGTCAATTTTATTTACTCTCAGAGTTTTTGCCAAAAATTTGCTGAGAAGTAATCGCCTAAAAAGTACTTGTTTTGTAATATGTTTTGATGTCTGGCCTGGGACTCGAACCCTTGCTTTACGTCTAAAAAGCCAACATACTAACCAAGCGCATGATTTCCTGTTAGATGACGTAGTTGGGCTATTTCAAAGATTTTCAAGACTTTTTCATATATGAAAATTAGCATTTCTTCTGAGAAATGTGTGCACTACGTGAAAGTAGTTGGCAGCCCTGTAATATAACTTACATTATCATTAGTCAATAGCAACACAATTTGCGTGACGTCATTGATTCAACATGTTTAAAAATTTTTTATTTTGTGTGTGTGATGGCGTAATCATTAGTTTATCATTCTTGACATTAAAAAAAATGTTTTTTGTAAAAAATTTTTAATCTAGTATGGTTTCAAAATCACTGTCCGACAGTTCAAAACTCTACTACCGGACGAATGTCACCATTGGATAATTTGATGGATATCTCCAGTGATGATACCGACTTTAGCCCAGTTCTTCGCAAACAATTGCCCTTGTTATCAAGCTAATTATGTAGCTATGCAAATATTTTTTCTTTATTTCTATTAAAATTTTTCTATTCTTAATTCTGGATTGACAGATTTCTTTTGTTTTTGGCTTGCTCTATCAATTTTTCACCTGTAAGAACATACAATTTGTATGCATTTCTGAAATTTGATAGTTCGCAACATTTTTTATACAGTTTTTCGAAGTAAATATAGTTCTTTATTTTATCTTACATAGTTTTTAGATGACATGGGACGTATCCCCCATTTTACTATAGGAAACGCTTCTTTTTTTGCATGGATTTCTGAGGAACTTATCTACTAGGGATGCCAGTCGGGAAATCCCAAATCCCAAAAATGCCGAATCCCAGGATTTTTAAAAACTTGTTCCGGGATTTTCGTGATTGTGAATTCATATGTATTCTGACCCTGGAAAAGGTCCTGAATAAAAAATTCTAAATCACTCGACTTCGAGAATAGCATCTCAGATGAGAAAAACGCTACTTTCATTACTAAAAAGTTATTTGATGTCATCGAAGAATGCAAAAGCCCTATAAAACGAATTAAAAGGGTAACTGATTTAGATACTCAACTGTCCAAAGAAATAGATTTATTTACATCAGGAGGTAGTAGAGGTGAATATTTACAAGCTGCATACAGCTATTTTGGAACTATTTTACCAACAAATGTTGATTGCGAAAAATGTTTTTCAACAGCAGCGTATGTTGAAAACAAAGTTCGTTCAAGCCTATCAGATCATATGTTAAATGCTTTAATCTTTTTGTTGAATTCAAATAATTTTCTTAAAACTCATACATTTGCATACGTAGTATGAATAATTTTTATTTTTGTTAATTTACGCTTTTTTGTTACATTTTGTCTTGCTGTTTTTATATTTTATTTTTAATGACATATAATTCTGATGTACGTAATTGGAATACAAAATGTAACAAAATATTTTAATTATTAAGAGAAAATCGCGATTTTTCTCGTGATTTTGCGGGATTTTTGGATCCCGAATCCCGGGATTTTTAGAAATCAATCCCGTTTGGAATTCCTAGTATCTACCTTGTAAAAAAAGGGTTGGGTGTAAATAAATAAACAATTTGGGAATTTTATTTCTTAAAAACAACAACAACAACACAGAGACCTGCGCCGAGCAAATTTGTCGGCGGCGGCGGCTAAAGTTGAAAAGCTTCGGCGGCGGCTTTAAGCCGGCTGTCAGCCGAAATATGGTAAAGTTTCGGCGGCTCTTTTATTTATTTAAATAATATGCATACATTTCCAACATTTATGTATGTAAAGAACAAAAAAGACGTGTAAATCCATGTATGAAACATTAGTCTCACATAATTGGTCATTACAACTTTTCAGTCAGGATTACGACCTAGCTTCTCACACCACTTATGAGTGTGCGTTAATTTTATATATGAGTGTTGGGGCCTACAGTTTTAAAATGGACTCCAAATGATAGATTTTAGAGAATCTTTTCATGGCAATTTTATTTACTCTCAGAGGTTTTGCCAAAAATTGCAGTAAATTTACTAAATAATCATTGTTAGCAAATCGATTATTAAAAATAAGCGACTAAAGAAAAAATTAGAACAAATGTAAAATTACACACAAGGTGGCAACACTGGTCTGCTGTGATCCGAAATGACATAAATAAAATGGCCCTGGTTGCTCCACCATGTTAAAGGGCCTTAGATCTCTGCAGCACATTTGCACAAGCAGACATGCGTTAGCAAATTTTTCGGAATCTGCATTTTCATAACTTCCTGGCAATATGGTTTTAGATTTGGCATTCGAATTTTCAAATTTTTTTGGATTTTACATCAATACCATGAGCACGTAAATGGTTACAGAGGTTTGATGTCGACGCAGAAACTCCAAACCTGAAATTATTTCGCATATTATAACACCTACAAAACAATTATCAGAAATAAGTATTCAAAATAAAATTTTCCAAAAAAATTTGGCTAAAAGCTAATTGAAATTGGAGTTTCAATTATTGTTTTGGGAAATCAATACTATTAAAAATAGCATGGTCGTCATCGGAATCAGATGAATTTAACTCATTTAAATTATTGAAATTTGTAGTTCTTTGGTTCTCCATTTCAATTTTTTGTCTTTTAAAAAATTTAACGTAAAGTTAAAAGTGTTACCACATTCACCAAAAACAACAAAAGGTGTTCAAAATTTCCATATCAAAAAATTAAAAATTTTTCTATTAATATATCGCAAAATGAACAAAAAAACTTCAATAATGTATTTAAGTCAAGTAAAACAAATATATAAATATCATATATATAATTAAAATTTACTGTATACAATTTTAAAAACATATTTTCATATATTCTAATTTTCTTACATACATACAACGGCGGCTAAATTTAAGCCGAATCAAGCCGAATAAATTTTCGGCGGCGGCGGCTTTTAAATTTTGTCGGCGGCTCGGCTTAGCCGGCTGTCAGCCGATCGGCGCAGGACTCTGCAACAACAATACAAAAAGTAAATAAATTGAAAGCGAAGTAGTATGTTAATGACAAATCATGATAACGCCGATAAACAAATAGACAACCATACAGCCGCAGCCATACAATTGAGTGGGGGGCCAAAGCCCAACAGTTTCTATTATGACATGAAATGAAAAATACTATTGGAACGTCAGTAATAAAATAAATTACCATAATAAAAATCAAATCAAATTCTAATATTTATGGTGTTACTTATATTTGAAAAAACAATAACAATAAATTAATATGTATGGATATTTAAAATATAAACAATAATATAATGCCGTACCATATTATTCACAAATCATTTAAACATAAAATTATTAAAAATTTAATAATAAAAAATAAATTTTGTTTCTCTTAGAGAGAGAGAGAGAGAGAGAGAGAGAAAATATGTTTTTAACGCCCTTTATGTTTTAAACTATAAAAAAGATGAAACTTATAAAAAAATGTCCACCCCCCAAATATTTCGTTTGTATGTTGTTTAAATATTTTCTTTATTCCATAACAATTTTACTTTTTGTTTACCTATCAAAACCTGCCATAAGTACTCATAGAAAACGTAATACGATAGCCATAAATAAATTATTTTGTAAAGATTTTCACCATCACCTGCGTAAGATATTCCACTGAAATTAATATAAACACTAGCAGGCTTCCTTCATATTCAATTGTGCAACCCACCAGAGATCAGCAATGAATCGTTTTTCCCATACTCATAAGCATTCATGCAATTTTGAGTATGAGGGAATCAACAGAATTGAAATTCAACTACTCTGATTCATTCGTACTCGTTACAACATTGACTTTTAAGTACTGGTTACAATGAGTATGAGTACAACGTTGACATCAAACTCACAACATTCGAAATATGTTTGATTCATACGCCTACATAAATTCATGATTCATGATTCATAAATTTTAAAAAATTCTTATAAGTACTTCGAGAGGCTCAAATAATTCATCAAAATTGTTGTTGCATATATACAAACAAAAAAGGAAAGACAAAGACAACAAGCAAAGCATACACACAATCTTCCTGTGAGAATAGTTGCCTTCGTACTCGAATCATACTTATTTCCTGCTTCGTAAAAACGCTAACTAGGGGCGAGTCGAAGTCAATAACATCATGCGTATTGTTAAGTATGAATACGACGACTACTTCCAACTTTGAGTATGAAATTAAAATTAGTTTGAATGCCTACTCATCGTTTTGCATACTTTTTGCTGATCTCTGCAACCCACGTTGTGCAACCCAACTTCTTCCATAGTTTGATAGAACTTGGCCAATACAGCGACTGCATTTACTTGTGACGTCACAACGGGCTGCTATAAGTGCTCAACTGAGCTTTTGGTTTCAAAGCAATCACTCCAACCTACTTACCTACACTGTTGTGGTGTAGAGGTGCCATATCTGAGTAAGCTGCTCTATTGCAACAAGTATAATTCACTACCCAACATCTGATATTTACATAGCTGTTTCTTATCTATTCAATGTCTGTGTTTTGATGATTCATTCTCATTATATTCATAGAAATTGTAATGTGACATTGGAATCATGTAATAGTTTTTTTTTTTACCAGCACTCAGGGGATTTAACCCTACTCATTCAGTGCTTGTGAAGATTTAGGAAAGGTGGAAAGAGAGAAGATGCGAACGGCAAGGAAACTAGTTCCACTCATTGTATTATTTAAGTGGTCTTAATGACTATAAAGGCTACTTGCCTACCACTCCGATAACAGAGTATACAGAATACGCATACCTACCAGAGATTAGCAATGAATCATTTTTTCGCTACTCATAAGCACTCATGCAATTATGAGTTTGAATGAATCAACAGAATTGAAATTCAACTAATTGATTTATAAGTATAAGTAGCAATGAGTATGAGTACAACATTGACATCAAACTCACAACATTAGAAATATGTTTGATTCATACGCCTACTCATTCTGATTCATAAATTTAGAAAAATTCTTATAAGTTCTTCGAGTGGCTCAAATCATTCATCAACATTTACAGCCTTTGTTGTTGTTGCATTTACAAACAAAGAAAAAAGGAAAGACAAGGACAACAACGCGAATCATACTTTTTTTGTGCTTCGTGTAAATGTTAAGTAGAGACGAGACGAAGTCAATAACATAATGCGTATTGTTAAGTATGAATACGACGACTACTTCCAAATTTGAGTATGAGTATTAGGAGTATCATATTAAAATAAGTATGAATGCGTATAAGTATCAAAAATTATAAGTATGACTCAAACCTATTCATCGTTTTGAATACTTATTGCTGATTCTGATACCTACCATTAGACTCATAGAGAGTGTTCAAGAATGTAGACAGAGTGCAGTCGTCGTAGTCTTGCAGGTAGTGCGCTGGTCAGACACCAAACGAAAATATGAAAATATTTCTTCGACGACTTCCGCACAGCAGATTTCTGGAAAAAAAAAAATGCTACTAACTTCCTTAATGTGGCATTTCAATCCTTAAGCCAGAATTACGACGTAATTCAAAAGCGAAAAATGTTGAAAATATCATCAAATTTTAGAATCAATTTAGATTTGTTCGAATTGGCTATCTTTGGTACGAATTATGGCTTTCAAACGCCCGACAAACCTATCACAGGCTTCACGAAAGTGGCTCTGCGGTATTTTGGCCCATTATAGGCGTAGCGCCGTATTGAGATGATCGACACTTTGGTATTTTTTAGAGAGTACCTTTTATTTTCTTCACATTTAAATGGTGGAGGTCTCTAATTATAGCCACCTGTGGTTTTCCAGTCAAATATAAAGCAGTCACACTATCACGCTTGAATTCCATCACGAATAACTTTTTTTCTGAATGCAATAGATGAAGCTTGTAAATAATGAAATGAACTATCACTAGAATAAATCTGTCAGCTGTCAGACGAGCGGTTTACAAATGATAACAACCTGAAGTTGGTTGCAATACATATCAGCCAACCTGTAGACTTTCGGTGTCAACTCATAAAACTAAAACAACTAAAGACTTCAAGTTGGCCTCTGGCAGTCTTGATTTGATACTATTGTGGGCAGCTTTAGACGACATAGTTTGCTTTATTAATGGTTTGGGTAGCCTTAAAACAAACTTGATTTTATAGCATAAAACGTAACATTATTTTTGTCCATACTTTTTTGACACACTATACTTTTGTTGGACTTACAGGTATGGTAGACTAAACGACTGTTTTATTTTCATTTTTCGTTATACTTCAATCACTTAATGTGCTATAGTTTCTAATTTCAAAATAATTAAAAAGTGATCAAATAAGCTTAGGCAGTGGCAGTGTTAGAGGCAAATAGAGAGAGACACTAAGATTGTTGCTTAAATAAGCTTCAGGTTATGTTATGTTATGTTTTTTTCTATTTTTTTCTTGTGATTGTTAGAGCCGGTTTTGGGTACCATCCTTAACTTTTTAACATCGTACACCGTCAATCCCCATTGACTCATGCATACAAACATAAAACCTATCTTTAGAAATTTGATGTCTTATGTTTTCAGTCTGTCCATTAGTAATTAACGTATAAAATCATTTTAAATTAAGCGAAAATTATAACAACAAAACGCGATGATTAATTTTAATTTTATTGTGCCAAATTAAAGAGCATAAAAAATAGAAAAAATAAACATGGAAACGAAATAAATAGCAAGCAAACAAGCAAATACTCTAAAAAATATTTAATTTAACATTTTATTTTAGAAAAAAACAAAAAAACAAAAAAACAAAAAAACAGAAAATGTTGAATTAAAACCAAAACCAAAGAGACGAAAAGGTAAATGCCCTCCAGCTGGCTTTAATGATGCTTAAGAGCAAAGGTTGGCCAGTCACTTCAGCAGAGTGAAGAAAAAAAAATAATAATTCAACGCAAAACTTTTTTTTTTATTTCAATAGTATTTTTGTTGTTGTTATTATTTTTATTTTCTACCCAATGGAAAAACAAAAAAAAAAACAAAAAAAAATTACAGGAAATCTATTTTACTTTTATTCTGACTCTTATTATTGCCTCAAATTTATATTTTTTGTCTCTCACTCATTTGCTTGGGTTTAATTTGGCAAAAAAAAAAAAACAAGAAAAAAAATGTTAATAAAGCAGCAGAAGCAACATAGCACAGCACAATGCCAGTTACGATATGAAAACAAAGCTGATGATTTATAGCCAGAAATAAACAAATTTGACTAATTTAAGCCCAGCTATGGTATACACTCTACATTTGGACTACTGTTGTGCAGAAAGCATAACAAATTTCGGCAGAATTTCAATCCACTGATGTCTCGTTGGTAAGAGCTTTATAAAAATGTTAACAAAAATCTTTTGTATCGTGTTCCCATGTCAACCAATTTAAATTATGAGATTAATCAAACTCCTTATCTTTCACTCTCTACCGTCCGAAAAAAATTATTGCCATACAAATAAATGTTCCAAATGCATTGACCACTACAGGAAGCTACATACGTTTCTGAGGTTGGGACGACTTTTCCTAACTCTTTTACCTAATCTTGATCGGATTTGATGTCATATTTTAATGAAATTTTGTTGCTTCTTTGTTAGTTTTAAGATTCCAGGTGTGCAACGGAATATCCGAAAGTCTCTTGGTTCTGACACATGTGCCCAACTCATCCGGTCTGCAGTTTCCTAAACGTTTTACATGTTCGACCGTTTAGCCATCATGTTGAGGGATTAGCAACATCCGTAAACCATACATACATACATAATTGGTCATTACAACCCTTCAGTCAGAATTGTTGACATAGTTTCTCAAACTACCTATGTTGTGTGTGTTAATTTTATACATAAGTGGCGTTACCTATAGTTTAAAGTCGACTCCGAACAACAGATTTTTGAGAAACTTTTCATGGCAATTTTATTTTCTCTCAGATTTTTTACCAGAAGTCTGCTAAGAGGATATCGCCGCAGAAATACTTTTCAGCAATCTCTACTATTCTCTCAAGTTCATTCGTCAGCTCAGAAAAGAGTGCTGTAGAATGTGGGCCCACGAAACCCGAAGCATCATCTCTTGCCGGCTTGTTTGCAAACTTTGTACACCTACATTATGTGTGCTTCGAAACTTAACACAGTACCGCCTCGTAACTATCCAAGAGTTTGCTTGTAGACTGAAATCATTCTAGGCAACCCCAAAAATGTGACCATTCCAAGACAAATTCCTGTCCTTACTACGTTCATTAGTAAAAGGATACAGTTTTGAACCATC
Organism: Sarcophaga peregrina; assembly: GCA_014635995.1. Taxonomy (NCBI): domain Eukaryota; kingdom Metazoa; phylum Arthropoda; class Insecta; order Diptera; family Sarcophagidae; genus Sarcophaga; species Sarcophaga peregrina. Next base: position 43,546,488 of record CM025792.1, read on the forward strand.
TCTAAATACTGCATGGCTGTTCATTAAACTATAGTATTCGCTCGATTTACGTTGTTTCGATTAACTTCATCAAAAATTTTGTGCCCTTCAAATTCCATTTACGTCGTTATTCGATTTACGTCACCTTTGCTGTTTATAAAGCACATTAGGGGAATTCTCTCTTTAAAAAAATCAATACAAAGAATAAAAATTTAATTATCCCTTTCCCTGTCCATGTGATACACCAACTATGACACCAACTTGCTGTGTATCACATGTGATGTAGAGGGCAGGGAAAGGGTTATCTTAGTTTTTTTTTTTTTTTTTTGTTATATAAAATGTACATAAACAAATGCATCTGTTAGTATGAGTTATTTGAAATTTGATTTAAGTCGTTTCCATTTACATCGCCTTTTTCCCGAACATTCTACGACGTAAATCGAGGGAATACTGTATATGTATTACAGCTTTGTTATCTATCGGGAAATACTATCCGGATTACCTTGTCAAAATTGTCATGATCTTATAGAACGCAAACCGGAAAATAAATGTTAACTGTAAGCCCTTCACCAACTGCTCTTTATATTTGTAAGACGGATCTAACGCCAAGAAGGTGTAATGGCTGAATTGTCAACTAAACTGTGCGGAGGCTGAAAATACCTCGCGTGTAATAAAGAGGTAAAAGCGGAGAAAATCTTTTCTGTCAGACAATTGAAAACCTAAGACGAAGAATTCTTGTACACGTTGAGTTTGTTGACAGAACGCATGTAGCCAAAAGTGATTTGATCAATTGATCGTCACAACCCTACAGAAAGGATTGCAACTTAGCTCCTTACCCTACTTATGTTGTGTGTTTTAATTTTTTTTTTTATCAGTGGCGGATCCCATAGTTTAAAGTTGAACCGAACAACAAATTTTTGAGAAACTTTTTCATGGCAATTTTATTTTACTCTCACAGTTTTTGCCAGAAATCTGCTGAGTGGATGTCGTAGAAGAAATATATTTTGAGTTTTTTAGCTTTTTTGAAAATGTCTGACATGGGGTTTGAACCGTGGCCTCACGTTTAATACACCAATACACTACCTACTAGAATACGGCGACTTCCACACACTGACAGTATTAACACCATAAAAATATCATTATGGCTGAGGGTCGAGTTGCATTTGTATGACGTTTCAAGGAATCCTTGTAGGACTTAACTAGACTATGCTGCTCAAAGCGGTATGCTTTAGTTCTCAAGTTTTTAAATTCGTATGGTTTTGAAAGGATTTGTATATAGTATGATCCATGGCAATGGCAACCTGTATAGTTACCTTAAGGATTGCGACGGTTATAGAAGCGTGTTTATCGCGTAAACACGTCTGAGAGGACTGCTACTATATTTTAAGCAAATCTTCTTTCGTAAGAAGATTCTGCGCTCGTAGGTTTTGGATACTACATCATAATGACAGTATTAGTGTAAGGAATGGAATGTTTTCGCATTTTATCACTTTTAATTAACAAACTTTACCGCCCCTCATTTTACAGAAAAGGTCAGAGTAATGACGCAGGCTACCGACAAAGAGAAAGAAAACACGTTAGAAAAAAAGAAAGATGATTTCAATGATTAAATTTTCTATTTTTTTTTTTATTATAACTTTTTACGTGAGTTTTTAGCGGATATTTTTGTTTACTTCTGCTGCTAGGTTTAAAGTAAAATAAAGATGCCTATACTAAATAAATAAATTCAAAGATAGAAAATAAACACATAGGAATGGACTTGAGAAATAAATAATGAAAACAAATTTAGAACATAACTTAAGTAATGTTTTTAAAATGGATTTCCGCCTCAATAACTAAAGTTGAATTTAATTTTCATTATTTTTTTAAAGATCACGTGCTCATATTGAATACCTCTATCAAACAGGAGAGCGTACACGCTTCCATTTCATTTACGACACTTTTGAATGGTGAACTTAAACCAACAATCATTGATAAAAGTACTGTAGACTTTGGAATCTACAGGATGGCTGGTATATAATGAAACAAAGAAAAGCGCTATATTTTGTTAATTTTTTTTTTTCATTTTATTGCTCAAAAGCAAACAAATGTTGGAAATAACACCAAATTTTAGAATCAGTTTAGATTTGTTCGAATTGGCCACCTTTGGAACGAATTATGGCCTTCAAATGGCCGACGAAGCCATCATAGGCTGCACGAAAGTGACTCTGCGGTATTTTGGCTCATTCCCGGCAAATTGGCCACTTTTGGTACGAATTATGGCCTTCAAACGGCCGAGAAAGCCATCATAGGCTGCACGATAATGGCTCTGCGGTATTTTAGCCCATGCCCGGTGAAGCGCCGTCTTGAGATGATCAACACTTTGGTCGCAGGCGCAAAAGTCCAACGGATTGAAATCCGGAGATTTTGGTGGCCAATGTGCGGTAGAAATGAAGCGAGGAACCTTCTTTTTAAGCCATTCTTGGTTGACGAGTGCTGAGCCCTGTTAGAATATTCACGGTCTGTGGCCGAAACGTTTATTTGACCAGGGCTTCAATACTGTCTTTAAGACATTTCTCCGATAATATTCGGCATTTATATTGACCACACGGTCCATGAGCACGAGCGATGTGCGATGATCGGCGCTTGAGTTCTGTCGGCCTATCGCAGTTGTAAATTTTCATCTGATCTTTGGCAAGTAAACCGGTTCAATTTGTTTGTTCACAAACTACTCAATTTGGAATGACTTCTCTTCGGAGAAAATCAAATTCGATTACTGGCCACTTTCATGCAAGTGAAGTAACTCCTTGGCTCTTTCCAGTCTAACTTTTTTTGTCCATCGATGAGCTCTTTCACTTTTTGGAACTTCAATGGCTTTAGTTCAAGCTCATTTTTCAATATGTATTGCCTCCGTTCTCGCGATATGTTCAGCTCACGAACAATTTTTCTAACACTGCGGCGTGGATTTCGATCAAATCTGACCTTCACTTTTCGTTTCATTTCTGGTGTTGTTACCTTTTTTTTTTTCGTCCACTTTTTGGACGCGATGTAACACTGCCAGTATCACGGTAACGAGCAATGGTAGGACTCGTCTCTACTTAACATTTACACGAAGCACAAAATAAGTATGATTCGCTTACGAACACTACTATACTCCCAAGATGATTGTGTGTATGCTTTGCTTATTGTCTTTATCTTTCCTTTCTTCTTTGTTTGTATACGCAACAACAACAAAGGCTGTAAATTTGGTGAATGATTCGAGCCACTCGAATTACTTATAAGTATTTTTCTAAATTTATGAATCAGAATGTTGTGAGTTTGATGTCAACGTTGTACTCCACGAGTACGAATGAATCAAAGTAGTTGAATTTGAATACAGTTGAATCACTCGGACGCAAAATTGCATGAGTGCTTATAAGTAGCAGAAAAACGTTTCATTGCTGATCTCTAATGCACAGCAAGCCTACTTGATAGCTAAGGTACTAACGAAAAGGGAGAGAATCTTGGTAGGTACCCTTTCTTTCAATCAATGTCAAGCCAATAGAAATTTAAGAAGAAAATGTTGAAATTTATGGTGTCCCTATTATTAAAAAAAACAAAAAGAAATCTTGTGTTGCATTGATTTGTTTGAAAATATGTTCTTACAATGTGAACGTCTGTCGGCCTTTGCTATGACTCATGATAATTTCTTTTTTTTATTAAAATGATCCCTGTAATTAACAGACTACCATGTGTACACTCTCTATCTCTGTCTGTCTTTACATGTGGTTGGATTATATGCTTGCCGGTATTAAATTAAGCACTTAAATTAAAATATCCGTTTGATTTTGTAGAAAATTTACAACCAACACAATTGAATTTATAATTATGAAGTGTTGTTATTGTTGTTGTTATATTCACTGTTTTATTTGTTCTTTTGTTCCTTTTTTTTTAAAAAATTTTGTTTAAACAAATTAGAAAATTTCTCGGTTTCTAATACAATTAAATAATGAACAACCACTTGGCAGTAGTGACGATGTATAAGATTGTATGTTCATCCGGGGGTTTGTCTATTCGTAAGTGTCTTGTTTTGGTTTTTGTTTTTGCGTTTAATTGTGTAAATAATTTACGTTTGTCTAGTCATTTCACTTTCTTTTGAAATTATAAAACAAAAATTGCATAAAAATACAGAAAAAACAAACAAAAAAATACTCAAAAATATTTTCAACATGAATCACAATGAATTTGCGAAATGAAATGAAATGTTTGCGAAATAATTTTGTTTTTGGTTTTATATTTTTATTTTGCCATGTTGAATAAGTGAAAACAAAAAATGATTTATGAGATAAGAAAAAATTGGATTCGATAGGATAGGAATTATTATTATCGTACTTACTATCTGTTAATCAATAAATAAAAACCACGACAATCATTGAACTTTGGAGTCTGTTTCTATATGGGTTTCCTCTTTAGTTGAATACCTATCTCCCATAGTACGTATATAAATTTGTATATAAAAATTGTTTGTTTCAAGTTTTTGCGCTTCTAATCGGTAATTTTTAAACCATTTAGAGTATTTGAAATTTGAAAAAAAATACAAAACTTTACGTAATTCAATGAAATTTTATTTCGAGCGATAAATCAATGCCTTCTATTTAAATATTATTTTTCTTTAATAGCGATATTGTAATTCAAGCACCCTAAGCCTTTTTCCTTCTTCTTCCACGCAATAAGTTTCGAAAATCGTCTTCAACCTGATCTCTCCATTGGAGTGTTGTAAGCCTCCTTTCGGTTACAAATTTGAAAGATCCCAAGCTTTATCACTCATATACTATACAAAATGTTATTAAGACCTTCAAGCGTATAACGACATTAATATCGTTATGAACCTTATAAAGCTATAGGGTCCGCCATCTAACGCCATTTTTTTCAACTAGTGCTTATTTCGTGAATGGTAAAACTTAGCACATGTCTGATTTGACAGATAATTAGTTTTATCCTTCCGCTTTACGAATATGGTTGTGTATACGCTTGAACAATAGACCATCCAATCGCTTAGCTAAGTGGACCTGCGATCAACTTACAGAAGATGCCGATTTTGGCAAAAAAAAAATTCATCTTTTCAGATGAAGCCCATTTTAATCTTGGCGGGTATGTAAACAAGAAAAATTGTTTGGTCCAGCCGCATAATTAGGCTATTCTTCTGCGAAAATGAGCAAGGCGTTGGCGTTACAGTCAATGCCGACCGTTATCGACCCATATTGAACGAATTTTTATTCACAAAAATTGAAGAGGAGGATATATTTGATATTTTGCGCCCTGTTTTTGAAGCTCCTATTATCAGCTGCAGAGCTGATGTCGGAACTGCAATTTAACACCAATGAACTATTATTTGTAGGGTGCCGCCAAAGATAATTGTTACGCCGACAAGCCAGAGACAATTGTCGCTTTAAAGGACAATATTCGTTAACCCATTGCTGAAAGGCTACTGCATGGCCAGCCGAGGCAGTCATTTGAATGAAATTATTTTCCATTATAAACCGAAAAGATTGTATTATCAAATAAAAATAGAAATTTGAAAAAAAAGTTATTTGGCGGACCCTATAGTATACTATACATACGAAAAATGTTACCGTGTAAGCCTTTTACTTTACTGGCAACTTCTACTAATTCTACTGATTTATTATTGATCTTTTTAATGTATCTTACTATTTATTGCCGATCTGGTAACTTCTAGAACTTACTATTGTTTTTCGTAGTCTTTCTATGAAGTTTTGTGATAGTAATTTGTTGTTGTTGTATATTGCTATTCGTCTAATTTTGTTGTTGTTTTGTTATCGATATTTTTTTAGACCAACACCCATGAATGATAGTTTATAATGATGGTCTATAAAAGAAAGGAAAAAGTTGCCATGGAGCGGGAATTTTTTTGTTTTTTGATAGTTTTACCATTTCTTTCTTCATTTAGATCTTTAAAGCAATCTTTAGAATCTTCCTAAGAGTTCTCACACAATGTCATGTCAAATATTTTTGTGAGTTTTTATCAGTCTTTCTGTAATCGCCGTAGTCTTTTAGGTAGTCTGTTGGCTTATTAGATGTGGCGTAAGGCCCGTGTACAAATTTTTCTTTGGCGGCTACTTCTCAGCAGTTTTCTGGTAAAAATTCAGAGTGTAAATAAAATTGCCATAAAAAGCTTCGGTCGTTCGGAGTCGACTTTAAACTGTAGGTCCCGCCACTCATGTATAAAATTAGCGCACACAACATAAGTGGTGTGATAAACTAGGTCGTAATCTTGATTGTAATGACCAATTATGCATATATCTCAAATTGTTTAGATCTCTTCCTGGTCTATTAGTGATCGCCTACTTCTGAGAGAACAATGCAGATCACGATCTGTGTTTATGAAATTACCGAGACATGATGTTTACAACTATTTTTTATGCAATTGTTTGTGATTTTGCAAAGAATATTGAACGTTTACTTGGTTGGCTTTATTTCGTGTAAAATGTGTGATGATATTAACAGTCGCCTTGGCGTTTAAGATAATGTTTTGTCTTATTAGATACTGTGGTTCAAAACCCAGCTGAGGCGTGTGGAATAAAAAAATAGCTCTTTCAATATCTTTGCTTTCGCAATATTTTAATAAAAACTCTGAATAATATTGCCATAAACAGTATATTAAATCTGTAGTTAAACTATTGGTTCTACGGCTCATGGATAAAAAACGCAATATGAGTGATATAAGAAGCTTCGTTGCAATCCTAACACGGGACTTAAAAATCAATTAGCCAAGTGAATACAGTCACAGGGGTCTATCCCAACAAATATATCATTGCGAGCTTAATGGTTCTCTAAATTAAAGCAAATTTTCAATTTAATTTTAGATTACATCATTTACGGTTTCAGGCAGCATTACACCAAACATGTTCCTACTATAAGGTAACCACTAATAATGTAGTAGCTAACACCTGCATATGGTGGCGCAAGCCTTGCAGTACATATGTTTTGTGATCTAAAATTATTCTTCATTTTTGTCTGTCTGTCCATTTAATTATTACTCGTATGGCTGTACTATGGCAACTGCATGTGTGTATTTAATTATTTTTGTATTCTTCTATTCCAATACCACCCACATCACGTGAATGCCAGCATATATTTGGCGTCATTATTGCCATCACCATCGTCATACGTTCACTCACATACCGAAAATACCAAAAAAAAAAAATTTTTTTTTGTTATGAAGATCAGGGTGATCATAAATTATAATTATAGCCATGTACACAGGCACAGTTGTGTGTTTCAGTAAGAAATTTTTGATTATAATCACGTAAGTTTAATAAATTTGTTAATAAAGTCGTGAGGGAGAAGCATTAAAGCTTCTGTGCTACGCTACAAAGTGTGTGGGATTTGAAAAACAAATGCTTTGAACCTGCGGTAATGTTAATGGGGTTATCAATTACACTCTGCGACAAAATAAAAAAAATTAAATATACCCGGGTAATGACATATTGTAGGTCATGAGATTTGTTAAGTAGTTCTCAAAAATATTTTTTTTATATTTTTCGATCCCTCCAAACTTTTTTATTTGACAAAAACTGTTTTTTTTTTTTGGACTTCACGCACAAATTTCTGGATTACTCAAATATTTCTGACCCGATTCCCAATCTTTAAATGTTGTTGAAAAGGCGAGAGATGGAGCTTTAAAACGGTATACATATATCTATTATTTGCTCAATATGCTGAGAGTTTTGATGAGTTAAACTTAAAAAACTCGAATATTTTTCATATTTTTTTAAGTTTGTCCATTCATGGCAGCAAAGTTTACTTAAAAAATATAAAAAAAAGTGGTAACATTCTGAAAGTGTATTTTCTTGTAAAGAGATTGACATTTTGTTTGATCAAATCGGACAGAAATTACCGTAGTTGTTATTTAAAGAGTCCAACACTCGAGTTATATTTTTTATATATGTGATCTTACCAAATGAACTTTCGGTTCAAAAATTTTCAGAATTTTTGATGGATCTAGATTGTTTATCGAAAAATGTATCAATTCCAAATTTGAGCGACGACCAGAAGTTGACCAATGTTTGCGCAATGGGAAATAAAAATATTTGCAAAAAATACAAATATTAGCCAACTTCTGGAAGTCGTGCAAACGTGAAATTGACACATTTTGTGATAACCAATTAAGATCCATCAAAAATTCTGAAAATCTTTAAAGTAAAAGCTCATTTGATGAGATTTCATATATAAAAAATATTACTCGACTGTTAGTCTCTTGAAATAAAAACGACTGCAATTTTTGTCCGATTTAATCAAATGATAATTCAATCTCTTCACAAGAGAACAGGCTTTAAGAATATTATCACTTGTCCTGTATTTCTCTTATTAAAATTTGCTTTAATCAATAGACAAACTTAAAAAATATGAAAAAAAATTCGAATTTTCCAAGTTGACCTCATCAAATCTCATAGCATATTAAGTCGGAATACAGAGACATGTACAATGTTTTAAAGGTCCACCTTTCTCCTTTCCAACAAGATTTTAATTTTGGAAATCGGGTCAGAAATGTTTGAGTATTCTATTCTCAATTCAAACCCCTGGTTAGACATCAAAATTAATATATGAAAATATTTCTTTGGTGACTTTCTCTCAGCAGATTTTAGGCAAAAACTGTGAGAGCAAATAAAATTGCTAAGAAAAGTTTCTCAAAATTTGTCGTTTGGAGTCGACTTTAAACTGTAGGTTCTGCTACTCATAAAAAAAATTTAGACACAACAGAAGTGGCAAAAGAATTTAGGCCGTAAGCCAGTGAAGAAACCACATCAAAGATGATATTTTTTATCGTGTTAAAGATGCCGATGTCGATACTGTACCAGAAACTGATGAGATGCAAAAAGTTTTAACTTTTTTGTTTTCATTTGAAGAAAGGCACTTTAGAATCGCACAGAGTGCTTGTCAAGTCACATTGTGATCATGCTTAGGGGTAGAACCAATAGTTTAACTACAGATTTAAGATACTTTTCATGGCAATATTGTTTAGAGTTATTACTAAAGGGAAGATATGGAAAGAGTTATTTCTTTGTTCCACATGCCTAAGCTGGGTCTTGAACCACGGTATCTAATAACGCAAAATATTATCTTAAATGCCAAAGGCGACTGTGGATATCATCACACATTTTACACGAAATAAAGCCAACCAAGTAATGCTGTGTAATTCGTTCAAAATTCTTTGCAACATCACAAACAATTGCATAAGAAATAGTTGTAAACATCATGTCTCGGTAATTTAATACACACAGATCGTGATCTGCATTGTTCTTTTCCAAATGGGCGATCACTAATAGACCAGGAAGAGATCAAAACCATTTAAGATACATACATAATTGGTCATTACAACCCTTCAGCTAGGTTTACGACCTAGCTTCTCCCGCCAATTATGTTGTCTGCGTTAATTTTATACATGAGCTTCGTGACCTACAGTTTAAAGTCCTTACCGAATGACAGATATGTCAGATTTTGTGCCAGAAATCTTTCATATTTCATATTTTCGTTTTGATGTCTGACCAGGGGTTTAAAGCGAGTACTTACATCTAATAAGCCAACATACTACTTAAGGCTCGTTCACGATAAACGTCGCCTATGGAGACATTTGTATCTTGACGCTTATTTCATACCGGTACACCTTGTACTCCAGTAGCTTAAGAAATTTCCTTTCATTTAAAAACAATGTTTACTTTGTATGTTTTATCATTAAACAATTTAAATAAACAAAAAAAAAAATTGTTACCAAGTTGTGCAATTGCGTTACCTGATATACAAGCGATAACGAGTATTTCATTCTTTTGTTTTCCGTAAACAGTGGGGTACTAGTGCACTCAGGGCTCGGTGATTGAAAAGTTATTTGATGACATTTCAAATTGTGTATTTATTTGTTTAATTTGTCATTAAAAAACAAAAAAAAAAAAAAAACTAAAATGGTGATCAATTGTTATAAAACAAAATAAAGAAAAAGGGTGGTGAATAGGGGCAAAAATATGCAAAGAAAATAAATTCTTTGGTATATTCCATAGAAATAGTTGAAGGTGTGATGTTAGGGTTTACCTGTTTACTGCGTCATAAAGTAATAAATTTTTTTTGTCACAATTAAATGCCATTTGCAGCGCCCCAAGTGCTTTAAACATAATTTCCTGGACTAAAACGGTTATAAATTTTTAAAAATCCTGCATATTGCATAAATAATTGACAAAATTAGAAAAAAAAAATTGTATTTCCCGCACAAATTTAGTTCGTCCTCCAAAACAGGTTCTAAAACAATAATAAAAATAGTTTTGCCTGAACTGGAAACATTTTTCATTAGGGGGGTGTATGAAAAATTCGGAAAATTTTTTTTTCAAATTTTAATTTTCTGCCCTAACATATGGACTTGCTTCATATAGCAGTTTCACCCAGCACCACTATACCAAACCATACGCATCCTCCACCTGTAGCATCTGTACGTTCTATTTCTATTTCTTTTTGTTTTTTTTTTTTTTGCCAAAAGAATATAAAAAAAATTCTATTCCAGTTTATGATTCTCATGAATAGAAAAGAATGCAAAAACTTTTGTTGTTTTTTTTTTGTTTTTTTCTATATTGTATCGCAGTGAGTAATTTTTGGCACAAATAAATTACAATTTAAAGTATTGTTGGCATCTCAACGTTGTAGAGTTCCGTGTGTGCGCTTCCATTTTAGAAATTTCTTATTAATTGAAGTCCATAAATTTATAAAATGTGCCACTAACGTGTATACATTTCACATGAATACTAAAGAAACACGAAAACATCGCTACAGCTTGTGCAACAGCTATAAAATATTAAAAAAAAAAGTAAAATTGAATGAAAAAGAAATGGAAATAAAAAACCCGTTCAAAGTACAAACTGGATACATATGTACGTATGTAGCATTATGACAAATTGCGGGCAAATAAATAAAATTCCATAATCAATTTACCATTAATAACGTTTCTTTCCCCCAATCATTTCCCGAGTTAACAAATATTTAAATTCGGAGTTCAATTATAAGAAAGATTCTGAAAAATTATTCTCTAATACAATAATTTACAAGATTCATTGTCATGTATATGCTAATGGAGTATTACTAGTCTAGTAGGCTTATTTGACATAAGGCCATGGTTCAAACCCCCGGTCAGATATTTCCAACAAAACGAAAATGAAAAAATATTTCTTCGGCTACTTGGAGAGTAAATAAAATTGCCATGAAAAGCTTCTCAAAAATCTATCGTTCGCAGTCAATTTTAAGCGGTATTTTCCGCCACTCATAAAAAAATTAACACACACACAAAAGTTGTAATGACCAATTATATACGTATGTTTGTATATGTATACTAATGGAGACATCTTCTCTTAACTTAATCAGGAATCGTTTAGCGCCTGCCTGGCTTTAGTCCTACAACATTAAAATAAGTTTACTTAAAGCTATCGCCAGGGTTCGTCAAAATAAAATACAAAAAGTATTTTTTCGGCAATTTCTTCTCAGCAGATTTCTGGCAACAACTCGGAAACTAAATAAGGTTTCTCACAAATTTGTCGTTTGGAATCGATTTTAAACTCTAGGACCCACCCACAACATAAGTGCTGTAAAAAGCTTAGTCGGTATCATGACTGAAGGGTTGTAATGACCAGTTACTTATGTAAGGAGTGCGCACGAAAAAAAACAATGGGCCTACTTTTAAGCTTATAACTTTTATCAAAAATGAAAAAACTGAATACCGTTACATCATTTTTATTGGTCATCTGTTTCAAAATCCACGTGCTAAATTTCATTGCAATAACAAAATTAGTTTTTGGAAAATGGGCACCCCACAAAAATGTCGTAAAAAAATAATTAAAATTTTGAATGAAAATCTGCGCCGCTTACAAAAAACGATTGCAAGGTTCGCAGGTGTTAACCAAAAAACAGTTTCCAAGGTAAGAATAAAAAAATATAAGGAGTCTTTGAGTATGGAGAGAAAGCCTGGAAGTGGAAGAAAAAAGGATTTGCCGACCAAAACAAATAAAATAATACTTATTTTTCACCCTAAAATATCTGGAAGAAAAAAGGCACAAACAGTTGGATGCTCTGAGACCTTTGGTCCCAAAAAAATTTCATACGCAAAAAAAATTCAAACTTTATTTACTTTAATTGAAATATAAAACGAAAAAAAAATCCGCCACTTAGTTTTAGTTCTATAACGAAAAGGCTAAGTCCAGTTTTTTGTACGCACTCCTTATGTATGTACGTGTCTGATGACGGATTAGGTGTTATAAGTATTACAACGCCACTTTATAGAATCCAGGTAAGTGTTGCTTTTCCAGGTGGCTGACAACTCCACAAAATCTGACCCGATTATTCTAGAGCATTCAATTGTCATTAGCTAATGCTTCCCATATAATGTTCACTCTCAAATATTTTAAATTTTTTGCGGATGGTTTTTGTTAAACAACTGCCACCGTCTGTCATACGGTAGACTGCTTTGAAGCGCCACTGTTTAAAGAAACAATAAAATTTACTCTCCACTACACTTCAGTAATTAAATGAACTGGATGTTGTCAAGTGAATATATTTCCTTTCTGTTTTGGCCACTTTATTGTCAATTAAACTGTACGATACACTCACTGTGTGGCTGACTGAGTGATTAAGTGACTAACGTAACCGGCATTTTTTCAGTGTCAATGTCTGTTGAAAAACAATTGATTCGTTTTTTTTTTTGATGTTTGTTATTGTTTTTATTGTATTTCCATTTTTTTTTTTTCTTTCTTCATTTTTTTGCAAAATTCTATTGTTGTTGAATATTTTAAAAATTTTTTGCTATTATTTTCGTATCTTTTTGTTTTTTATTTCTCACATTGCCGGTCGACTGTTGATAAGAGTATGGAGAAAAAAAATATAGAAAAACAATAACAACAACAACAACCATAATAGTTTATAGCAGTAGAGTGGAGTGTTTTGTTTGAGACACAAAAAAAAAGAACAGAAAATAAATCGTAATACTACTGCAAATCATTGTTCTTGTCGCTGTTCAGTTGATATGCTAAAAATGTTCAAACACAGTGAAATGAAATGAAATAATAAAACAATATTACAAAAACAACAACAACAATAATCACTTAACTGTCTAAATTGTAGGTTAGTAATCTTTTGATACCCTACACAAATCTACGTAGTTGTGTTGTACTGAATTTGTAATCCTGATCAGACACACCACCGTACTTAACTCATATGTACAGGTCTAGGATGAATATTTTGTTGGATTAGAATAGGTTAGGTTAGGCCATAACATCCTTACAGAGTAAAATTCAACATAAGCTCCACTAGAAAAACGTTTGGACTTTAAAATAAATCTCTATTGTGGGGTAATCTGAAGACTTTCACTTCCGCATGACAAAAAGTTGATACTGACAGCTGGAATGAATGATAGTGTCCACCTACTCCTCAGATCCACAGTTCCTTCAGAAGCCATTCAAAAGAATGACAAGTCGATATAATCTCCAATAAGGCTAGGGCAGTAGCTTTATTGGCCATACGATTGAAGGAGAGTGGACAATTAATCCCCTGCTTACACGAACAATTAAAACCATGCTGCCAATGAAATTAAGTCTTCTCGTACAACGATCGGATCGTTTTAAGTTTAATTGGATTCACATCGGAGCATGTAAACTTTTTATCTCTTATGAACTGTCCTGTATTTCGACTGTAATCAGCATTCTCGAAAGCTTAACTTCTCATATTACCAACCTACTCTTTTCAACATCCGAAGCAATCGATATAATGTTTCGATAACATCGATGTATCGTTTGCATCCCTAAACACAATCAGTAAAAATTTAAGTCACGTAGATCATTAAAAACGGACCTCCTGACTTACTGGTTATAAATGAAAACCAAAACTACGCGTTATTGTTGTAAAATATCAATCAAGGGTGTTTTGATTTGATTGACTTTGGATTACGCTCAAATTTTCAATCAACTTCAAGCAGCTATCATCTAAAACAATTTTATGGAGTTTGGTTTCAAGCCCGATTTTTTCGAATTCTAAAATTATTTCGGATCCACTAATTAGATTTTATTAGGGACCATATTTGCCTTAATTTGTGATCACTTTCGTGTAAATGCTGTTAAAAACTGTTTTCGTATTAAAGCCAATTAAGAATTATGTTCCTATACATTCACGTGGTTTTCTATCACAAGCTAAACATATTGGAAAACAACGTGTATGGTAATATAAGTAACATGTTAATAAGATTATGTATCTAAACATTTACATTGGTTTATGTCAAAATCTAAAGTTTAGATTCAAAGCATATGTTCATATGAGTAACGTGTTAATAAGGTTATGTATATAAACATTCACGTGGTTTTTTTTTATCACAATCTAAACATATGGAAAAACAACGTGTATAGTAATAACAATAACATGTTGATAAGATTATGTATCTCAACATTCACGTGATTTTTTTGTCACAATCTAAAATTTAGATCCTAAACATGCATATGAGATATCGACATGTATAGTAATAGTAGTAGCATGTTGATAAGATTATAAATCTAAACAATATCTTCTGAATCAAACAATATGAGCCACAGAAATCAGTAGCCACAGTACAGTAATAAAGAAGCGATATAATAGTGATAATAACATACATATGACAAAAACCATACGCTTTAGTACACTAGTATTACTGTTATGTGGCAACTGATTTCTGTGGCTCACAACCTCTTGATGACATCAGAACATGGCTAACGTCAGTCAACATAAGGAGCGAAGACTTTTTGAAGTTATCAAATCAGGCACCCTTTCATATGCATATTCGTAAAGGAGGTAATGGAGTTCGACTGGTGACCCACTTTGGAAACATCACGGCATTGTCAGGTTTTTCTGAAAGAGTTGCTTATCTTTAAATTTGAATAAAAGATAGTGCTTAGGTGGAGAGCATCCGAAACGCATACATTTTGCATAAAAATTGATTAAGGCATGCTGAATTTGTCCAATGGCGTAGGTTATGTTGCATTTTAAGACCTCTGTGGTTTGTGGCTTAAGCAAACCCCACAGGAAAAACTCTAAAGGCATCAAATCAAACGAACTCGATGACCATTTCACTTTAGTTTCACGTGAGATGATCTTGCCTTCAAATCGGTCATATAGAATATTCGATGTGACGTAGCACAGTCCTGTTAAAAGAACATACATACATACATAATTGGCAATTATAACCCTTCAGTCAGAATTACGGCTTAGCTTCTCAAACCACTCTCGTTGGGTGCGTTAATTTTATACATCAGCGGCGTGGCCTACAGTTTAAGGTCGAGATTTGAGAAACTTTTTCATGGCAGGTTTATTTACTTTCAAAGTTTTTGCTAGAAATCTGCTGAGAGAAAATCGCGAAGAAAATCTTTCATATTTTCGTTTTGATGTCTGGGCTTTACTTTTAATAAGCCAACACACTACCTGCTAGACTGCGGCGACTTGAAAACACGACTTCAAACCACATATCTTTGAGAAATATTGGCCTATACTACTCACTAATAGCAGTACTTCCCTAGTCGTTCTTAAAGAAATACTGACCTATGCTATATTTGTTAGTTAAATTCGAAATTCAATATGTTTGTTAGACCAACACTTTCATAGCCACATAATCAGTTTGTAAATTAGCTATGTGACTTAGGTGTCCATAAATGTGTTATGATTGAACGGTATAGGTAGTGCCTAAAATAGTCGTTCTTGACTGAACCTAATTTTCATTACTTTGTTTTTACTTTTTATATTGTTAAGTAATACAAGAGTAAATAAATAAATATTTAAAAAAAAGCAGAAACAATAACAATAACAAATCAAATTAAATTTTATGAAAAGAAAAAAAATTAAATAAGAAACAATTACAACAACAGCAATAAGATTGCCGTACTTAAAATGTATGTCAAATATTGCGATTTGATATTCAAAACACGCATGTGGGTGTGTGTATTTAATAGCAACAATAATAACAATTATAACAGTAAGTAAAGTAAAGTAAAGTAAAAATTTAAACTGTTTATATTCGCACAGTGCTTAGCATATGTATAAGTACACCAAGCAAATAATATATGCGACCGTAATGTCCGAACGAACTCCTAGTACTCGAAAAACATTCAAATATTTCCTTCTGCAATGCCCTAAAGCAATACATATCCAAGCATACATATGTTTTGGCGTCTTTATTTTTCTTAACACAGAAGCAAATCCTATCCAGGTACTATCCTCTGACTGTCTGTGTGTATAGTCTGATGCAAAACATAAATTTCCCCCAACCCCGTGACACAAATTTGAATAGAAGTGGGAATTTATATGATTAGGTATTAAAACTTTTGCATGAGTGTTATGTATCGGGAGCTTTTTAGTTGTCGTTGGCAACATTGGAATAACATTCGGTTAGATTTATTCGAAAAAGTATTCCAAAATTAGAATTCAATACTGAATTAACAACTTATAGATGCCCCAGGTTTATGCTGGATGACATATTTAAGAAATATATGCCCTGAAACAAAGAATGATAAACTAAAGATTACGCCATCACTCACATAAAATTAAAACTTTCTGCGCATGTTTAATCAATGACGTCACGAAAATTGTTTTCATTGTTTTCCTATTGGCTAATGATAATGTAAGTTATACTGCAGGGCTGCCAACAACTTTCACTTAGTGCATACACTTTTTTGAAGAAACTGTTACTTTTCACATACTGAAAAAGAAACCTTTGAAATAGCCCAACAACGTCATCTAACGGGAGATCATGCTGCAAGGCGTAATCTTTAGTTTATTATTCTTGTCCTTAAACTATCTTCCTAAATTTTAATAAAAAGAATTTCATTCCAAAAATATTTCTGTCTTGTACCATCACATTTACTTCCCTAGCCATAAATTCTCAAAACCTTGGGTTAGAAGAGCGGTTACTAAGGAGTGTGCACGAAAAAAATTGGACTTACACTCTTCGTTATAGAAATAAAACTATGTGGTGGATTTTTTCGTTTTATATTTCAATTAAAGTAAATAATATTTTAATTCTTTTGTGCATACAAATTTTTTCTGACAAAGGTCTCAGAGCATCCAACTTTTTGATCCACTTTTGTTCAAGCTATTTTAGGGTGTTTTCCAAATCTTTTTTCTTCTATTTCTACGCTTTCTCTCAATACTCACAGACTCCTAATATTGTTTTAGTCTTATCTTAGAAACTGTTTTTTTTTTGTTAACACCTGCCAACCTAGCAATCATTTTTGTAAGCGGCGTGGTTTTTCATTGAAAATTTCAATTATTTTTTTATGACATTCTTGTTGGGTGCCCATTTTCAAAAAACTAGTTTTGCTATTGCAATGACATTTAGCACGTGGATTTTGTAATAGATGACTAACAAAAACAATGTAACGGTATTCATTTTTTTCAATTATGATAAAAGTTATAAGCTTAAAAGTATGCCCATTTTTTTCGTGCGCACTCCTTATTTTTCTTTTTACTGGAAAGTTTGATGTGCGACACAAATACATATTCTTCCAATATCTAGGCTAAAAAGTTTTTGAAAAGCAATGGAAAGATGAAAGAAATGGTAGGAGTTACAAGCAGATATGTTTTCACATACTTGATGGATTTGGACATGACACTCTTGACATTTTAATATTATAGAAAACGATTTGCGCAAACCATAAACGTTTTTATAATCTAAAACCCTTAGGGCCATTATTACAACTTCCCGTTAAAGTTGGCGTCAGTTAAAGGTAATTTTAACTAAAGTGAACGGCAAAGTTACCTTTAACTTATTTTTGTTATTACAACTTACAGATAAACTTAACTTTTTCAAAAATATGGTGCCGGAGCAAAGTCGATAAAACTGCTCAATTTTGTTTAAATTTGATGTTGTCATATCGAAAATAGTATGTGATACAGCAAATTCAAACATAAAGTGACCTTTAAATGTTAAAGGTAAGATGATATTCCCTTAATGATCACTTCTCTTTTATTGGGTACTTGTAAAAATGAAAAACAATTTAACTCTCCGTTAAAAACCTCCTTTAGTTAACGGCTAGTTGTAATAATGGACCTTAGACTTATTTTCCTTATCTGCTGCTAAAATTATAATCATTACTGTAGGTACTCACTGTTACTACTTCAGATTCCGCCTCCTCTTGAATGCGTCTATTTAAGGAAAGGGAAATTGATAAAAATTCAAATAAAAAAAAAAAACTCGCTTTAAACAAAACACTTTAAAATTACGTTAAATAGAGCGTTGCTATTTTAATTTGAATTTTTTTTTTTTTGTTTTCACACATTTTTGCGAAAATTTTATTTGTTGGCGAGTAAAAGACGAAATTATTTTAAGCTGTGCTTGGCGACTATAAATAGATCTGAAAATATTTTGGGCTGTTAGAAAAATGTTTCGGGTTTATTATCGTTTAAGATATTTAGTGAGAATTACCGGAAACGGAAGTGAGTAATTTTTTTTTTCCTAAAAGTCATTCCTAAAGTCATTTTATAAAATAACTTTTGAAATAGAAGCACATGTTTAAATAAAATGATTTGGTTTATAACACGTGCATAGGAAATAAATTTTGAAGATAAGCTTTAAAATAAAATAAAAAAATGAACTCAACTATGAAATATTGAAATTATTGCTACTAAGCCAGTCAATCGTTGTTGAGCTGTTGTTAGGCCACATTTTCACTTGAATGAAAGTATCAAACGTATGTTAAAAAATGCTTGGCCTAGGATATAATGTAGAGTTTGTGTTGCTTCTATTCATCCACTATTAACTGTATAAGTTTGAAACTGATTTGATAAAATGCGCATGCCCATGTGTTTTCCAAGCAAAGTTCAATATGTATAGAATCTTAAGTCTCTGCCGAATGGTTTGATTGTATCTTTTTTGCTATAGGTACTGGTTACTTGCCATGTTGCAAAATAAACATGACGAGACTTGGTGGTTAATTTTGTCGGTAGCGATTTGATTAATAGATTTTAAGAGCTCATCGACCCACCAGCCAAGCAATAACGGTCTTTCTGCCGTATTGATCTGGTTTTGAAGCCCCGAAGTTGTCGGCTCTATGGATTAACTTATGTTTTTTTTTTCATTTAGTGGTCGCATTTCATGCTAGATTTAATATAAAAAATTTTCATTCGAAGTGTTTCCAGTGTTGTGGTTCAAACAATTAAAAGATCTTTACTGTCCTGCAACAATATTGAAGCTATCTTCAAATGGTTCAAAAATCTCAAGACAAAAGTCTTGCATTTACGGTAAAGGACGAACGTCTATTTTTGTGGAAAATCCCACTACCCAATAAGCATTGCGTCGTTATGGGAAAGGCCATGACTTTTAAGTGAAAAATGTTGCAGTGGTCTGGCAACCTATAAGAATCCTTATTCTAACGTTTTTAAATTTTGTAGAACGTTCGTCATCAATTTTATTCACGATCCTTATCAAAAGAGATCAAACACAGTGCGTAATGCTGTACTTTTTAATTCAACTGTTATTAATCACAGACTCTCGTCTTATCTGGCTGCATATCTTGATAACCCACTGATCGATTGCACTATTTATGCTGTCTTATTTCAAATTTGACAAATTTGCGATCTTTATATGGAGCTGTTGTTATTATTTTTGATTTTACTTGCTTTCCTTTTCTGGTATATTTTTCCGAATTTATTTGTGTAATCCTATGTACCGTACGATATGTGCATTTTGTTGTTGTCTGTTTGTCTTGTTTACTTGTGTAACAATGCCACTGCTTAGTTTTTTGGAGCATTCGGATCTTCAGACCAGAAAACCCCGGCGGCTATATGACCTCAAATTTTTAATATGATCGTCTTCATTTACTCTATTGCTTAAAAACTCCGTGAGAGTTCGAATAACCAGAACAATGTTCAATATCCATAAAAGATCGGTTAATTCAAGGCAGGTATGTATATCGTTTATTCCAGCAAAAAGTATCAATTTGACTTGGATGCGAACTATTTTTATTTATTCTTGTGCAGTTCATTGTACCAATTTTAATTAAATTCGCGAAATATTTTGTGATTCTTTACGGCACTCAATGAAATTTAGTGTGGGGGAGCAGAATTTTTTTTTTTTTTTTGTTTCAATATTTCTACAAGTTTTTACTACTAAGACCCCCAAAACACTATAAAAAAGAAGCTGAATTCATTCATAAATACAATAAAATTTTGTTTGGTTTTTTTCGTTTCCATTTGGATTTTTATTTTTGTTTTTTTTTTTTTTTGGTTTGAATTTTTTAAATGTTTCGTTCTCAGTCTTAATATTTATTTACATTTCTGTGCATATTTTTCTGAGTTTAAATGATTTTTTTCGGTTTTTTTTTTTTTTGTTTTGTTTTTGCTCTAATAAGCGCCACTGCAATAATTAATTCAATAACGAGGCAATGCTTATAACAATGTTATGGGCGATTGGGGATTCTTTCTTTTGATTTTTATGGTTTTATTTAAATTGGCATTTGAGCGAAAAGTAAAAAAATTTGCGTTTCATTTAATTTAAAATTTTTTTCCTTAATAATTCTCATTCAATTATACCAAATAAAATGACGATTTAATAATGGCCTTAACGGAAACTTAAAATGACGGGCTAATTGACAAACATTTTTCTCTTTTAAAAGGGTTATTACTTCCTTCCTTCCCATTACGGTCATTGTAATGCTTCAGCATGGATTACTATTTAGTATCTCCCACCACTTATGTTGTGCATGTTAATTTCCACACGGATAGTTTCAAATTAATACCGAATGACAGATTTTTAATTTTATTTACTCTCCGATTTTTTCCTAAAAACAGGCTGAGAAAGAGGCACTGTGTTCTCTAATAAGCCAACGGAATATCTACTAGACTACGTCGCCTTCAACGGATTATTAGAAAAATTTCAGTTCTTAACTATGACAATTGAGAGAAGACTTTAGCTTTTTAGAAAATAGTCCAACGGCATCCAATAACTGCTTCTTGGCGGCCAATTGAAATCACAATTTCGGCTAATTAAACGGCCATCAAAAGTTTGACGCAATAAATCGATGAGATGTATGGCAAGTTGCAAGTCGTCGTGGTCTAGTAGGCTGTGCTGGCTTATTAGACGTAAAGCCAGAGCTCGAATACCAGGCTAGATATCAAAATAAAATACAAAAATTATTTTTCCGGCGATTTCTTTTCAGCAGATTTTTGGCAAAAACTCTGAGAGTAAATAAAATTGCCATGAAAAGTTTCTCAAAAATCTGTCGTTCGACAGTAGGTGCCGCCACTTATGTATAAAATTAACACACACCACATAAGTAGTGTGAGAAACTAAATCAATAATCCTGACTAAAGGGTTGCAATGACGAATTTTATTTTGTATTGTGTGGCAAGTTACACCACCCTATTGAAACCAAGTATTTTATATTCTAATACCATAAAAAGCGGTTACAAAAAAAAAAAAAAAAATCAGTTATCATGAGCCGTTCTCATTTTCGATCGAAATTTGGTTCAATAATCCACAAGCAACGACAAATAGCCGCTCGTTGCGGGTGTATTGTCTTCCGTAGAACTCCATAAGGGTTTTCTGAGCCCCAAATTCTGCAATTTTGTTTGTTAACGACATCATCCTTCAGTTCCTAGTTTACCAAATAAATATCAACGTTGCTGTAGCTTAAATCGATTCACCTAGTCTTCTAGCAGCAACTCGTTTCCTTGCCGTTCGCATCTTGAAGTAAGGCGTTTGTCTTTTAATTGTTCCTTAACCACAAACACTACTCCCTCTTTCCACCTTCCTATAATCTATTTTCCTAAACCAGCACAATGCACTGCATGAGTAGGGGCCATCCCTTGAGTGCTGGTTTCACAAAAAAATGTTACGTTCAGTGGAGAAAATATCTGGAAATTTGTGACAAAATTGTATTGCCAGATTCCAAATATCCGAACATTCAATTTTAAACCGATAGATAACCCACCCTATATAAGAAACACGGACTTATACACCTTCAAATGCTATTATTAGGATTAAGAAATAAGGCGTTTCATATATCAACCAACCCTCCACGGCAACAAAACTCTTTGTTTAGTGTGGTTCTTTGCAAGTGTGAACACCTGCATGAACTTAAAGATTTTCTTGTTTAGGAATTTGAATGCTGCTGATGTCCTATTTATTTAAAAACAAAAAATTGATTTTATTTTTTCATTAATTTTTTAATTAATTTTGCATATGTTTGTACGTGTCAAAGATTTAGTTTTACCCTATGGATAGGAAAGGTCAATATATTACAATATCATCTTTGTAACATCTTTATCAATGACAACCCTTTAGTAGGTATTATAATCTAGCTTTTTACACCAGAGATGGGTGACGGAACCTACTGTTTAATGTCGATTCCGTGCGACAGATGTTTAAGATTGATTTTGCTCTCAGTTTTTGTCAGAAGACTACTGTGATATATTAAATCATCGTGGTCTAGTAGGTAGTGTGTTGGCTTATGAGACGGAAAGCCAGGAGTTCGAAACCAAGGCTGGACATCAAAACGAAAATATGAAAACAATTTTTCGGCGACTTCCTCTCAACAGATTTCTGGCAAAAACTCTGAGAGTAAAAATTGCCATGGAATGCTTCTCAAAAAAATGTGTCGTTCGGAGTCGACTTTGAACTGTAGTTCCTGCCACTCATGTTTAAAATTAATACACACAACATAAGTGGTGTGAGAAGCTAGGACGTAGTACAATGGGTCAACTCGACCACCAGATACAGTACTTGTCAGAATTGACAAGTGCACGTCCTCTAACCTAACCTAACCTAAATGTTTGTAATTAAACCACGGACTCTGGTCTTGTAGGCCAACACACTAACCATTCCGCCAGTGTGTTTAATCTAATTGAAGTCAGTCTTCTGTACTGTCAAATTAGAAATATACGGCACTCTGCACGTAGCATCATATATTGCCAGTATTGTGGAGTTTTTTTCTTTCAATTTTAGTTTTTATTTTCATTTTTTCTACAAACACAAATTCCTTTCAATACAATTTGTTTAAGCAAAAAATTATTTCACCTTTATTTCCTTTCCCCTACCGCTTTAACCCGCCACGAATTGTTTAAACAATTTCGTGGGTATTTTTCTTGCTTAAATTGTTTTGAAATAATTTTTTTTTTTCGTTCCTTCGTGTGATTTACGTTATTTTTAGAATTTACGTATGTTTTGCAAAAATTTCTTTAAAAAAAAATAAAAAAAATTGTCTTTTTCCTTCACAGTGCATTCTTATTTAAAAAGTATTTTTTTTTATTATTATTGCCTTTGGTTATTGTTGTTGTTGTTGTATTTTTGAGATAAATTATTTAAATAATATTTGAAATTTATTTTTGTTTAAAAAGTAGTCGCAGTAGTAGAAGGAAGAAAAATTAAAATTAAAAAAAAAACAAAAACAAAAACAACCAAATAAAATAATTATCTTGTCTTGCTTTGTTCTTATTGTTGGAATTTCTCCCTTTATAAGTCAATCAGACACATTTTTTTTTATAAGAAAAAAAAAAGCAGAAAAAGAAAACATTTTTTAAGTAAATAAATGCATAATAAAAGTTAAATATTTTTTATTATTTTGTTTCTCTTTAATTTGTTTATTTTGATTGTGCTAAATAAACAAGTGTTTTTATTTTTTTTTAATATTTATTACGATTCTTTTGCAAATTCTTTATTTGAATAAGAAATTCCTGGCATATTTTTATTTAGAGAAGTCATTCCAAAGCAAATAAACCTCAGGTGGCTACATAAAGTACTAGAGTGTAACTGACGAAGGGTATCTGAAGGTCAGTATTTTTCAATAAAATAATTAATTACAAATCGTATAATATCGATTGTTTTTCAAATTACATATGGACTATCGTTATCGATAACAATGGTTTGCTATCTTAGAATATTTCTGCTAAATATTGCGAAAGGTGGGGTGTCACAAAGCCATAGGACATATGTCTTAATCCAAACGGGCATAAAGTCATAATTTTGATATGGCCTTAAGTCTCATAACAATTTTAGTGAAATGGGACATAAAGACATTATGGTTATGGTTTATGGTTATGGTCCCATTTGAAAAATATAAATATAAATATAAATAATAAATTAATTAATTATAAATATAAATATACCTATTTATCTATGAAATTAATGATTTAAAAAAATCCAAAATTTCTAGGCTCCAGGAATTACAGCTGCATACATTTTGTGAAAGGAAAAATCCTTAGTTATCATTGGAAAACATTTTTTTATTCATGGGACACACGCAGAAAAACTTTATTCAGCGAAGCCACCTGCCGCGCCCTATTGGAGGAAAAATCCTTAAGCACTTTAACTTTAGTATGCTTAACTTTAGTGTCTCAGGAACTGAAATGAGATATAAAGCCTCTTTCTAATATTGCTAATGTGAGCTAAGCCCATGATTTCTTTATCTTTCATTCAAAAAAAATATGGCTTTATGTCTCATTTTCGGAAGAAAATTTATGGCGTTAAGTCCCATTATAATGAGACTTAATGTCATATGCTTATGTCTCAATGGAATGAGACTTAACATCATACGGCTTTATGTCCTTTGGCTTTGTGACACCCCACCATTGCGAAATTATGGTAATTTTTTGAAAAAAAGATCATAAAGCTTTTCGTTCATTTTGCGAGTACTCATAATCAGTTGCATTCGCCGTAGTCTAATAAGTAATATGTTCCGTGGTTTAAATACCAGCTAAGACATCTAGACTTTTTTAAACAGTAGGTCATAATATTGATTGAAAGGTTGTGTGAGCAATTATGTATGCATGTGTACTATACAGTCAAATCCGGTTATATAGAACTCCGTGAGACCAGAAAAAATAGTTCGTTATAGGCTAAGTTCGTAATAACGGGTTGAAGTCATAGAAGAAAATATAAAACACAAATAATTTTTATCATTTATTAAAAACAAAAAGTATTTTTTTTTTATTAAAAACCAAAAATATGTTTTAATTCTTTTTATCTATCAGCTGATTATAGTTGCTAAGTTATAATTTAATGCTGCCATATTAAATAAAAGTATAGACTATTGCCACACTTCAAAGCATTTTCTGAGGGTCCGTTATAAAAAAGGTAAAATGTATGAAATTTAATTACTGGGACCATTTAAAGTAGTTCCTTTTAACCGAGAATTCTTTATAAACGAGTTCGTAATAAACGAGGTTTTTTGTATGAAAATTGATATTAAATAGGGACTTAAAAATATGGACGTAATAACCAAGAATTCGTTATAAACGGGTTTGACCGTACTATGTTCAGACATGCACTTTAATTGAGGTCATTAGATTTATTAAATTAAGTGTTTAGACAACAATATACGCAGATCAGTTGCTTATTCAATATTCAATTGATCAATTGTTCATTGTTGTTTTCTTTTTTTTTATATCGTTGTTGATATTTGAGTTGTCAAATATCAATAGAAAGCGTTCGGAAAATTGTAATACGTTCACTGAACGTATGTACTTAAGACAATGCTGTATTTCAGCTTTTAATCAATATTATAACAATTTATGAATTTATTGAGCAATAATGCCGTTTATTGCAATTTACTCTATATATGTGTATGTCTGAACATAGTCCAATATTATACTATGTGCATTCTACAAAACTGATGCCATATTCTTACCATTGAAGCGTTTATTTTTATGTGCCCTTAGGCCAGCATTTCGATCAATTGAGATACCAAAATCAGTTATAAAAAAATTTACGAAAGAAACCAAAATAAATCTTGCTATGGCACCAATCAAAGATGTCAGAATGTGAGTGGACAGAAAGCAACGTCTTCTTATGACAAGGGAAGGCACTGCCATATGAGATAAAAGACAGCCTCTGACCCCTCATCAGATCCATAGCTCTGGTAGTAGTCATTTACCGGAAGATCGAGTCTTTTGGCATGGCTACTGAAAGAACAATGACCTGTAATTTGAAGACAACAGTTCTAATGCAATATTTAGCGTACTCTTCTGCTTAAAACCTGCTAGAGAAAATTATGTAAATTTTTAATTTCTAAAAATCGTTAAACTAGGGACATAAATCGTCAATGTGATATTCTTGGAGCCTAAAATCATCAAAATGACGCATTCTGGAAGCTATGAATGCGAGGTTTATTGCTGTCAATGCAAATTCAGACATGAAGTAGTGTTTTTTGAAAATATAATGCGCAAGAACATTTTGGTGGCATGAATTGTTTCTTTTTTTTGCTTATGATTTGCTTTCGCTGCGTATTATAATTAATACGCATGCAGCTTACAACATGCTGCAATTGCAAAATTGTTGTGCATGCTGCGTTTATTGTATTCATAGCAATTCTCACGTTAATAATCTCACACAAAGTTTTCTAATATAATTTTAAAATTTTTTACATCCAAATTTCTTACTGTCCAACCGTTTTACAAAGCCATACAAATTTTGAAATTCGGCTTAATGAACAAAGTGGATCGAGTACACATGTTTGTGAGTTCCTAATGATTGCTTTTTTTTTCTTTCTTTGATTTTATTTTCTAAGAATTTATTGTGATAATAGTACCTGTTAATATTCCATTGGTTTTGTGGTTGAGAACCAAAACGGCAAATAAGCTGCTCCAGAACTTGATGTAATCCATTTTGAATTTATGCTGATGATTCATTTTTGTGCTGATGTTTCTTTCGAAAACAAAGAAATTGTAATCACTGCTGACAAATTAATTTATTTTTTTTTTAATTTTTATTTATTCCAGCAACATTCACAATTTCGCGCACTGAATGTAAATATTTCTTTTTTATGTTTTTAAAAAAATTTCGATTTTAATAAAAAAAATAAATGTTTTTCTCCCTTTGAGATAAAATTTTATTTCAACAAATTTTATTTCTTTTCTGAATTTTTTCTATTTAAACTATTTGAATACTTGTTTTAAATATTTTTTTTTGTTTATTTTTAGACTTTTATGTAGATGTTGTGCATCAAAATAAAATATTTTTTTTACGTTTTATTTGATTAAATTTTTTCGCTATTGCATATGATTTTTATTTATCATTTAATTTAATTTTTTAATTTATGGCTCATTTGCTGGATATTGTTGAGCTGAAAAAAATAAAAAAACAAAACAAAAAGAGAATGAGTTTTGGAATAAAATCATAACCAATAACCAATAACATTTATAATGTAATCAAATATTAATTCAAAACATATATTTGAGAACATTATTCTTAAACTATAAAAAAAAAATTAACTTGACCAATACCCTACATACAATACCCAATACCCTACAACACCACAAATGATATATTTAACATTCAGAAAGCATCCTTCTATCGCTATTTCTTATAATTCATTTGCTTTGCTTCAATTTTCCTAAACAGATTTTTCAAATGATCAGGGAATTTTGTTTTCTGTTGTAGATTCTAGAATTAAAAGGTTGCCCACTAGCAATGTATTCCTTTGTTGTATCCTCATTGTGTTTTGATTTCCTTTCTAAGATGTGAACAGGATTCGGGGGACTTTTTGAAATGTTTGTTATGCGGGGTATACATCCCTTTTGGTTTTTTAAAATTCATAAACTATTACGATCAGCTTCCAGTTTAATTTTGAGTTAAACAATTAATACTACTTGCTTGTTTTCATGGAACAGTCTGGCGATTACCATTACAATGAATTGAGAAAGGACTTCGAATAATTGAATCTTAATATTAGCTGGAGTCTATTGTCAGGAAAATTCCTCACTAATGCAATACATTATGCAGCATTAAACACGTTAATTCAAATATGCCCTGCTCCACTTCGTTTGTCTTTCTTCAAATCGATCTTAGGAAGTCATACTGATTCATAGACTTTTCATTTTCCCCATACCACTGACAACGTTAAGCCTCGCAATTTCTTACAAGATCTCATATATTGAAAGGTTTTCCAAGGATTGTATACAAAAATCGTTTTTTTTTTTTATAAAACCAGCACTCAGGGGATGGTTCCTACTCATGCAATGCATTGTGCAGGTTTTTTAGAGAAGGTGGAAAGAGGAAAAATGCGAACGGCAAACTGCTAGGTGACTATAAAATGGCCAGTGCCATTAGACAGTCTACAGCAATCATTCCCAAGAAGAACGCAGCTTCTCATCCTACTTATGTTGTGTGTGTTAATTTTATACATAAGTGGCGGGACCTACAGTTTAAAGTCGACCCCGAACGACACACTTTTGAGAAATTTTTCATGGCAATTTTATTTACTCTTAGTGTTTTTGCCAGGAATCTGCTGAGAAGAAATCGCCGAAGAAATACTTTTTGTGTTATTTATTTTGATGTCTGGCCTGGAACTCGCAGCCTAGCTTTACGTCTAATAAGCCAACACAATACCTACTAGACCACAGCGACTACAATGAACAATGCATTGATCATAAAACGACCATATTATGGCAGTTTATAACCTGCCAATGCGCTTGCACACAAAGCAAAAATACTTCAGACATTAGGATATGGACCTTGGCGCCGTATTCACCAGACTTGTTCCGTACCGAATACTATTTGTTTACATCATTGCGACAAACGTTGGCTGAGCTGCACTACGATTCCCAGGAGAAAGTCGAAAATTGGGTGACGAATTGGATTACTGCAAAAGGCAAACAGCTTCATTGGCATACATACGTAATTGGTAATTACAACCCTTCAGTCGGGATTAGGGTCTAGGTTCTCACACCACCTATGTATGAATTTCATGCGGGACCTAGAATTTTAAATCTATTTCGAACGACATATTTTTTTTTTTTTTTGTTGTGAAACTTTGCATGGCAATTTAATTTAGTCTTAGAATTTGTTCGCTTTGCCATGGAATTAGGATTTTTATTTTTACAAAATAACTATAATTTCACACCGGTACTGGTAGCAATTCAGTATAATTTAGTATAAGATGACGTGCTATTAAGACGTGATTTCATTATATTCACAATCCATTGCCCTGTAGGGTATTACGAATCAAGCTGGACTCAATATAAATTTTTTTTACTTATTTTTATTTTTATTCTATATTTCAATTAATGTTTGATTTAACAATTAATTTTTTACGCCAAAAACTTAATGACAGTAACTAATACGCGCATTAATATTTATTGTTTATTAATTGTCGTTTTTATTAATTTTTTTGTTTATGTTGTTAATTTTTAATAAATCTTGCATGTTTCATACGAACCTGTTAATTTTTATGCAAATCTTGATTATTTTTTTTGTTTTGTTTCTCTTATTTGTATAGTTGTTGTTGTTGTTATTGTTGTATATAATAAATATTAATTTTGTATTTGTTTTGTTTTTATGAATTTATTTATAATTTTTTTTTTTTAAATTTTTTTCCTACTATTTTGTATAAAATGAAAATTTATTTTAATTATACATTTATTATTGATAATTAATGAGTTAAATTAAAGCTAGCAATTTATTTATTTAAATCTTTTTTTATTTTTATCAAATTCTTTTCAACTTTGCATTTAAAATTTAAAAAAAAAATTTTTTTTTATTTATTTAAAAATGTTTGTATTGAATGATGACAATTTAAGTTATTATGTGTTGAACTTTTTATAAAGATTTCTGTAAATTATTTATAATTTTTTCAATTTAAACATTTTTTTTTAATTTAAGGCTTTTTTCTATGTTAATTGCAAATTATTTAAAACTGTGTTTAACAAATCTCCTTAAACCGCACAATAAATGTTAAATAATTATTTATTTATTAATTTATGTTTTTAATTATTCAAATACTTTTTTTTTTTTTTGTAAATATGTTTGTATTAATATTTATTAAAGAAAATTTGCACTTTTTATTCTGCATTTATTTTAATGAAGAAAAACCAATGGGATCCTGGAAAAAAAAAAAAAAAAAAAAATTTTTTTTTATTTATTTAAAAATGTTTGTATTGAATGATGACAATTTAAGTTATTATGTGTTGAACTTTTTATAAAGATTTCTGTAAATTATTTATAATTTTTTTTTTTTTAAATTTTTTTCCTACTATTTTGTATAAAATGAAAATTTATTTTAATTATACATTTATTATTGATAATTAATGAGTTAAATTAAAGCTAGCAATTTATTTATTTAAAAATGTTTGTATTGAATGATGACAATTTAAGTTATTATGTGTTGAACTTTTTATAAAGATTTCTGTAAATTATTTATAATTTTTTCAATTTAAACATTTTTTTTTTAATTTAAAGGCTTTTTTCTATGTTAATTGCAAATTATTTAAAACTGTGTTTAACAAATCTCCTTAAACCGCACAATAAATGTTAAATAATTATTTATTTATTAATTTATGTTTTTAATTATTCAAATACTTTTTTTTTTTTTTGTAAATATGTTTGTATTAATATTTATTAAAGAAAATTTGCACTTTTTATTCTGCATTTATTTTAATGAAGAAAAACCAATGGGATCCTGGAAAAAAAGAGAAAAAATAAAATTTATTAATGAAATTATCGTATAAAATTTAATGTCAAATAAACTATAATTAATTAAATGAATGAGTGAATGATTTTTAATATCCACATCAGAGACATTCAATTTGAAGGTCCATTAATATAAGAAAAAAGGGTAAACAAAACTGAGAAAAAACCTGAATTACGAAAGTATTTAACGTAGAATAATGACATACATACTAGGGATGTCAATGGGGAAATCCCGAAACCCGAAATCCCGGGATTTTCGGGATTCATAAATTTTCGGGATTTTTAAAAACTTGTTCCGGGTTTGTGAATTCACATGTATTTTGACCCTACAAAAGGCCCTGAAAAAACATTTACATCGCTTGCTTTCGATAACAGCATCTCAGATGAGGATAACCCTACTTCCATTGATAAAAAATTATTTGATGACATCGAAGAATGCAAAAGCTCTTTAAAACGAATTAAAAGGGTAGCTGATTTAGATACCCAACAGTCCAAAGAAATAGATTTATTTATATCAGGAGGTAGTAGAGGTGAATATTTACAGGCTGCATACAGCTATCTTGGAACTATTTTACCAACAAATGTTGATTGCGAGAAGTGTTTTTCAACGGTAGGGTATGTTGACAACAATATTCGTTCAAGCCTATCAGATCACATCTAAGTTGTTTTAATCTTTTTATTGGAATCCAAATAATTTGAACAATTTTTATTTTTGTTAATTTAAGCTTCTTGCTGTTTTTATATTTAATTTTTAATGACATAATTGTGCTATATATAATTGGAATACAAATGATTTTGTTAACAAAATATTTTTATTATTAAGAGAAAATCGCAATTTTTCCCGTGATTTTTCGGGATTTTTGACTCCCGAATTATCCCGAAATATCCCGGGATTTTTAAAAGTCGATCCCATTTGGCATCCCTAATACATACATAACATACATAATTAGTCATTACAGTACTTCAGCCAAGATTACAACCTGGTTTCACACACCATTATTAATTTTATATGTGTGCGGCGGAACCGAAAGACAAATTTTTAAAAAATTTTTATTGGCAATTTTATTCGTTTTCAGAGTTTTTGCCAGAAATCTGCTAAGGGAAAACTCACGGGGAAATTATTTTTTATATTTGGATTTCATCAGTAACCTCATGTCTTATAAGTCAGTATACTACCAACTAGTCTGCGGTGACTTCATATATCCAGTCTTAAATTATTATTTTCAATTCTCAAGTTCTTAAAAATGATGCTGTAGTGATTCATCTGGGATCATAGGGCCATATTAAATTGTATTCTAATACATTCCATTACAACTACCAGAAGTTTATTCCCTAAAAACATATTCCTTTCCTTGTTGTCTTGTTCGAAAGTGGGCTAGTTCTCTAATTATTTTGTTTCCATATGGATTCTACTCAATATTATCCTTTTCACGTAGCAATATATCTGTTTTAATTTGATCTTGGTCGGTTTGGCTGATACAGAAAATGTTTGGAGATTATTGCTGTCCAGAATAATTTGTGCATAAGTAAGGAGTATGTAGTCTATCTTAAAAATTTTAAACATTACGTGGGAATTGAATGAATTTCCTCTTCACCCTTATATAAAGGATATTTAAGTATGTCTGGATGTTTGTGTGAAGTAGACAGATGACGTCACATGTCCTCCAGGCTTCTATGAATATCCTATGATATATCACGCAGTGGAAGTAATAAAAAACAGTTGGGAGAAATTAAATACGTTAATAGAATTCAGCTTTAACACTAGATTTACAAAGAAATTTGTATACCTATTTGACTGGTGTTCGAAAATATCGTTTTCAGTGTGTAAATTTTGTATTTGCTATAATGTTTTATGATGTTAATAAATAGTATTGGCAAAATATAAAATGTAATTTAGTTTTTATTTAAAATAGTTATGTCTTATCATATTTTTTACAAATACAAAATTTTTTCCTTTGCATTTTTCGCAAACATATTTCTTGCAGACGTCGAAATTTATTGAACTTTTGTTATCATTGCAAAATTCTATTTGGCACCATTTAAGTATTGGGCGGCGAGTTTTTGAAAGAGTAGTTGTTGAACAGTCACCTACACTTGCTATCTCTTGACCTGATGGCTGGTAATCAAAAGTAAGTTCTTCAGTGAAACGAAACGGTATAAGCTACGACGTACTCCGTTTCAACATTAAAAGCCAGTCAAAATTTCATTCCAAACTTGTCTGAATTGTTTGACATATACTGTGTAAGCCTATATCTGGCTTTCGTTGGAGACAATTGCTCCTGGTTGGAAAGGGTTTTGGCTGTTGACAATAAATTTGTTCCAAACAGTTGACAATAACGCAATTTTATCACTTTGCAAGCGTTGACTTCTTTCATTTCGTTTATCGAAACGTATGAAAAGTAAAATTTCTATAAAATTTTAGTTTTAGAAAAAAATTTAGGACCCCTTTTTTGTTCCATAAATAGGACGGCGTGAAAAATTTTGTTTCATAGGTCGTGCATACAGTATTCCAATGAAAACTTTCCATTTATCCTGTGAAAGTTTCCATTTCTTTCCTAAAACTCTAGAGACTTCTAATTCGGTGAAATTTTTGATATGCTCTATGTTCAATCAATAGTAAAAAGGCACTGTTTGGCTTCTCTTCCATAATATTCCTTCTAGTACATGATGTAGGCCTAGATCAATCTTTGAATTTGCAATGTGGTGATGATCTTCCAACAACACCTCCTTCTTCGCTTTTTTCAATTTGTTCCACTAGCGGAGAGATGTAATGCTGAAACGCAATGAAATTCTATTCTTCTTGTTCGTAGCCCGGGCAGAACATAGGTGGGTTTTTTTCTACGATCGAAATTGTAATTGTCACCAATTAGAATTTCTGAGGTAAGGAATCAATTATCCAAAACGCAATCAGCTTTGGTTAAAGTAAGAGGATTAATCTCTCATTAGCACAATGCCGCGGTAAACTAATCTATAGTGAATGAATTAAACTTACAATACTTTCTTATGGGACCACCACCCTTGCTAATAATTTTTGTAGTAAGTTTTTTATGTAAGCAGCGAAATAGATTTTTTTTCACAATTCTATCAAAACAAATCGTAGGATTTTTAAATCAAAAAAAAATTAGTGTTTCTTCCCTTTGTGATTAGTAACCGAACTTATATTTTCACAAATTCTACTCTAAAGTGCTTCATTTAAAGAGCTTTCGAAATATGAATTGATTTCATTATGATTCTTATACCACCTACGCTGTTTATTTTCTTCAATAAACAATCGTTCCGCTGTTTATCATTGAAATTAATCACTCATGACTAATTGAATTCCGTTCTGTTTTTTCAGCAGCTTTTTTTAAGAATTTTTTGTTCAATCTCCGTTACTGTTAATCGATTTCTGAAAGTTGCTATTAGAAAAAGTGAATGAAATTTTAATACTTTTTGGATATTCAATATCATAAAAATAAAATTCGCATATCATCATAGAAATTATAATGTTGACAACAAATATCATTAATAATCCAATAAAGAAATAGAATTTAAATACAAACGGAATTGGCAACAAATTGTAGAAGATATCACACTCTCCCACATATTGAAAAGCAAACAAAGATAAAGAAATTCCATGCGAAGAAAAAAATTTTTAAAATTAAATTTTTTTTTTTTTTAAATAAAGCACTCAAATTTATATTTGCTTAAAAAAAAGATTTGATATTGGAAGCAATATTTTTATTAATAAGTGGTATCTATAACCAGTATACTTAGTTAAATGGTCATAACAACCCTTTAGTCAGGATTATAATCTAGCTTCTCACATCACTCAAGATGTGTGCGTAAGCGTTACTTTTATACGTGAGTAGCCAGTTAGGAATCGACTACTCACGGATCAGGAACGGTCCACAGACTGACAGAATCTAATTGCCTACATTGTATCCTTTTTCACTACACCATCATCTCCTGCTAAGCAACAGCAGGTTAAAAATTAAGCCTTGCTGGCTTAAAGTAAAATTTGTTATCCTCCAAAGACGTATTTCTACTTCGAACACTATTTCCTTATCTCTTTAAATTTTCACCTATTATACTCTACTCAGATAACAATAATATTTGTCTGCCAAATCTCTCAAAATTTTAGCAAACGAAGTAAATCTTGTTACTGCAGTATTTATTACATTCTAGAGCTTAGTCAAGGATGTCAGAAAATGAGGGGTTAAGAACCTCAACCTTTTCGTAATAACAGCACGTCATGGGTGGATTAGTTTCATTATCTTCCTCCTCCTTCTCCACCTTATTTGAGTAATTAATAATTCCATCTACATGCCTTCTAATAAGACATCCGACCATGAGAATTGTAATTGTACAATGAACCAATACGATGACTTAAAGGCAGAACACAATCAATATCTCTCTCATCTATACCAGTGTAGCTGAGTTTAGCTATGTTGCACGTGCCATCCTGCTAACTACGAAGTTGAGCGGAATAGTTTGACCTCTGCCTTGTAACATGTCAAAAATTTTGAACTTCAGACTCGTCCTGGCCTATTTATCAGCAATGCAATATCCTGGAACGCAGATCAAATTACTTGTGAGTGATTCGAAATTTCTCACATTTCGGACGTTAGAAGGACGCTCTTTATGGTCTTAATCATAGTCTAGCTGTCTGATTAAATTAAGTATGTGCTCCTCAATACAAAATTTTGAATATAACAATGAAGTTTAGGCACTCCAAGAATCTGATAGAACCGAAAATTTCAACAAACACATACATATGTACCAGAGATCAGTAACAAGTATTCAAAACGATGAGTAGATTCAAATCATACTTCTAATTTCTGATACTTATAGGCATTCATACTTATTTTAATATGATACTCATACTACTCATACTCAAAGTTGGAACTACTCATCGACTTCGACTCGTCTCCAGTTAACATTTACACGAAGCACAAAATAAATATGATTCGCGTATGTGTGTATGCTTTGCTTGTTGTCTTTGTCTTTCCTTTCTTCTTTGTTTGTATATGCTACAACAACAAGAGCAGTAAACTTTGATGAATCGTTCTGATGAATCGTTTATGAGTATTATAAGTATTTTTCCAAAGTTATGAATCAGAAAGAGTAGGCGTATAAATCAAACATATTTCGAATGTTGTGAGTTTGATGTCAACGTTGTAATCATACTCATTGCTACTAATACTTATAAATCAATGTTGTAGCGAGTACGAATGAATCAGAGTAGTTGAATTTCGATTCTGTTGATTCACTCATACTCAAAATTGCATGAGTGCTTATGTTTAATCACACCAGGGTCCATCTTAGGAGCCTAATAGCAGTTATTGCGAAATATTGACTACAAGGGCGTGCCTGTGTAATGTAAATACTTTATGATAACTTCTGCAGTATATGTAACGACGAGGGAGATGAGGGAACAACAAAAAATCTAGTCAGATATTTTCGGGCACTTGGAACCCGACAGCACCTTAAAGGAAATCTGGATTTCATTCTTACTTTAATTTACCTATCGCAAGATAGTTGATGAGAGATACCAAAGAAGGAGTGCGCAAAAAAAAAAAAATTGGCCTACTTTTAAGCTTATAACTTTTATCATAAATGAAAAAAATGAATACCGTTATATTGTTTTGTTAGTCATCGGTTTCAAAATTCACGTGCTAAATTTCATTGCAATAGTAAAATTAGTTTTTTGAAAATGGGCACCGAATGTCGTAAAAAAATAATTGAAATTTGTAATGAAAAACCACGCCGCTTACAAAAAACGATTGCTAGGTTCCCAGGTGTTAACCAAAAATCGGTTTCTAAGGTAAGAATAAATCAATATAAGGAGTCTTTGAGTATTGAGAGAAAGCGGGGAAGTGGAAGACAAAAAAGGATTTGCCAACCAAAACAAAGCAAGTTAAATAATACGTATTTTTCTAACACACCCTAAAATGTCTGGCAGAAAAGTAGCTCAAAAAGTTGGATGCTCTGAGACTTTTGTCAGAAAAAAATTTTATACACAAAAGAATTAAAATATTATTTACTTCAATTGAAATATAAAACGAAAAAAAAAATCTGCCACTTAGTTTTAGTTCTATAACGAAAAGTGTAAGTTCAGTTTTTTTGTGCGCACTCCTTACTAATTACAGAATGAAATAGACTTTGTAGGTGTTACAAAAGAATTTTATAGAACCTAAGTAAGCTATGGTCTCATGCTAGGCGGGTAGAGAAAGGAGACAATTACCGGAAATACAATCAAAACTAACTTTCCATGCCAGTAAAGCCTTAGGTAAAATACAGAAGTAATTTTTTAATGTTTGCTGGACTATTTTTTTTGTCATTACAACTTTTTTGCTAATAAAATATATGAAAAGAAAACTCTTTAATCCATTGAATTCTGTATATCTGTTAGATATTTAAGTTAAAACGCAATTCATACTGTTAAATTCTTAAATAAATAGAAGGCGGCTAATAACAAGCAAATTTCGAGTTTATTTTTTTAATTCAATATGAATAATAACAATCGTATCATTAAACAAATTTAAAGAAAAAAAAAAATACGAAATTCAGATAAAATATCTTGACTGAATGATATTCCTACATTTTGTTAAAAAAAAATGAGTAAAAATCTTGATCCAAATATTGAGCGATTTTTGGCTGTCTGAGAGCTATCGCTAACGGCAACTATAGCTTGCATTGCTCCCAGGTAAATGAAGCATCAAATCGTCAAAGATTTGAAAAAAAAAATCGTCAAAGACATTCTTTGGAATTGTAAAAAAATCGTCAGAAAAGATAAAAAAAAATTTAAAAGTTTCTAGAAACAAAATAATATTATCTGTACCCATGCGTGGTGTAAATATTAAAGAGTCAGAAGATTTTGTCTTTAAGGGCATGAAAATTCAATGTAGTTTTTGCTAGAACTGATACATTTTTCAGTGCCTTGTATTCTTAAGACGATGCAATAAATTATTTACTTCATCTAATCTTCATACCATTTACAACCGACTGAAATTGGAATACAACACTCATGTTTGGGTTAGCCCCCAAAGTCTATTTTGAGATTTCTCGACCGTTTACACTAGAGCCCGTCGTAGCTCGTTAAACACGATAGTGTGTCCAACTCCATTGATTCATTGGAGCATCATTGCAATGTGGCTTGTGTTTCACTGTTCTATATCTACTACAACCGATATAACTCGTAACACTCGACTTTCTTGCTTAGCACATGCGCATGTTGTCAATTGGTCAATATATCGTGCACTGCATTACAAACAAAATAAGTTTGCTAGACGGACTATTCGTATGTGGAACTGCCTTCCTGCAGAGATCTTTCCAGTTACTTATGATATAAAAATATTCAAACCTAGTCTCCATAAACACCGATCTCTTTTTCTGATTCCTATATTATATTTTCCTAGTTCCAAAAACATTGCCAACCCGTATGAAAAAAATAATGGCACTTGCCTTTGTTCTTCCGATGGTAATGTTAGAGGCTATAACCGAATTTTTAAAATTGTCTGCAACGGCATATGATAATTTATTATCAACTACGACGTTATTTACGAGTTGAAATTTTTTGGCTTTTAAAGGATTTATACCAGTAGTTATATTTTACACCTTTCTATACAAAGCTTAAGGAAAACTTTTAATATATGAAAATAAAGAAAATGATTTAAATTTTTAATTATTAAAAATCACCAAATTAAAATGACATTTTTAAAGCTTAAAATCGTCAAAATGACGAGAAGTCGTCAAATCTGGCAGCTATGATAGCTTGATAGCTGAGAATGTCAAACCATGTTGACATTTCTGTTCGGCAAATCCTGACAAATCATCCTGAAAGTCGGAACCACTTCGTTTACGGTCAATGAAAAAGTAATTCTTGCCGCGATTGATCATTACTCTTCTCGATACAAAACCAACTACAAAACAAAAGATAGAGGCTACCAAAGAGGATACGTAGCTTTTTGAACACCAGAATTTAGCTATATTGCCCGTACCTTCCTGCTGTCCAAGAAATTACGTGTAAAACGTGTGGATAATAGCTAGTTTAGCTGAGGCAATCGCTCGCAGCACTAATTATGAACTCCATCAATGCGTTGGCCTGGTACGCAGATCAAATTACTTTTGACTGATTTTTTTTATAAAACCAGCACTCAGGGGATGACTCCTACTCAAGCAGCGCATTGTGCAGGTATTATGAAAGGAGGAAAGAGGTAAAGAAACGATTTGCTGCTAATGACTATAAAATGGCCAGTGCTATACCTTCACCATTAGACAGTCTACAGCAATCATCGCCAAGAAGCCCGCAGTTTCTCACACCAGACATATCTCACTGGTACTCCTATCATTCATGGACTAGACCGGACATTATTTACGAATTAAATCGCAGTTTGGCTGTCCGACTAAAGATTTTCAAAAATATTTCCATCATCCAAAAAGTATTGCTTCGATTTCAAAATGGCTACGACACCCTCCAGGAAAACACTGCCGCGGTCATCGCTGCACAAATATTTTTGTCTTGTAAATCCATCTCGAAAATTTACCGTAGTATAGTAGGTAATGTAAGGGCTTATTAGTCATGGGGTCGGGATTCTACATTTCCTACAAAATGAAATATAAGGAAGGAGGCTGAAATTAAATAAAATTGTCATTCTGCAAAATTTGGTTTTCGTAGTCGACTTTATAGTGAAGGCCTCATCTCTTATAGTTTAAATTAACACACACTAAGAAGCTAGATTGTAGTCCTGACTAAAGGTTATTGTATTGGTATTGGTATTGGGAAAAGTGATATTGAATATTATTTTTTGGTATTATGAATCACTTAAACGCAATGTTTATCTACCAGTATAACGTTGGTTATGTAGAATCCGACGAAATAATTGAAGGCAATTAAAAGCAAAAAAAAAAAATTGTTGCGAAAATTTTAAAATGATTTTAGCATGGCAATAATTTTATTATAATTTTAAATAAAAATTAACAATATAATAAAAAAGATTCTAAATCTTAAAAACGATATTTAATTAATTAAAAAATACCAGAGGTGTCTTGAATGCACCCGGCATTTTTTAAAAATATCTTTATTTAAGGCAATAAAAACTAAAAAATATTGTAACTTTGTTGTTGTACAATAAATACATAATAATTGGAAACTATTGTGCAGGGTCGATTGGGTCTTATTATTTCTAGCCACCAGCCAACAAAGCGTGGTAAAGAAAATAAAATGAAAGTTTTTTCACCTCATATAAATTTGCAATCATTTCTAAGTGTTAAATGAATGCTAATTACATAAATAACTTTAATTCAAAATTTTGAAATAAAAAAATTAGAACACAGTAAAATTGTACAAGTCAATAGAGTCGTCAATATGCAAAAAATAATTTTTTTTTTAAATTCCTTCATATCAACCAAGCGTAACACTGCCGATGACGTCTATCCAAATTTGGGTAAATTTAGAAAGTCTTCTTAACTAAAGACCAAGAACAAACAAGTTTATAGGAGATCATTTAGTTTGAAAAAAGAAAAAATCGCTTATAAACTTCTTATAACCTTTCCAAACATCATAATTAAAAAAAAAAATATTGAATATAAAGTTGATGTTGTCAGTGAAAAATCAGGAACAAATTTATACCTCAACCCAATAGAAAACTTATAATCAATATTAAAGAAGAGAGAGAGAGGGAGATGATAAAATTGTCTCTTTCCCGGGTAGGCTTTTCTTACTGATGCCCTTCAAACTTCCGTTGTTTGTGTTAATTTTATACATGAGTGGCGGGACCTAAAGTCGACTACAAGCGACAGATTTTTTAGATACGGGGTGGCTGATATGTATTGCAAACAACTTCAGGTTTTTATCATTTGTAAACCGCTCATCTGCCAGTTGACAGAATTATTCCAGTGACAGTTCATTTTATTATTTACAAGCTTACAAAAGCATTTTGATCTATTGCATTCAGAAAAAAAAGTTATTCGTGATAGGATTCAAGCGTGATAGTGTGATTGCTTTATATTTGACTGGAAAACCACAGATGGCTATCGTTAGA
The DNA here is from genome assembly GCA_014635995.1 of Sarcophaga peregrina. Lineage (NCBI taxonomy): Eukaryota > Metazoa > Arthropoda > Insecta > Diptera > Sarcophagidae > Sarcophaga > Sarcophaga peregrina. The sequence continues at coordinate 43,586,907 of CM025792.1, forward strand.
GCCCTCCAGCATTTAAATGTGAATAAATCTTTTGTTTCTCGTACCATTGCTCGCTACCGTGATACTGGCAGTATTGCATCGCCTCCAAAAAGTTAAAGGAAAAAAATGGTAGCAACACCAGAAATGATCCGAAATGTGATCGAAATCCACGCCGCAGTGGTTGAAAAATTGCTCGTAAGCTTGCTTACTTCTCTAGCAAGAAAGTGGCTAGTTACCGAATTTGGTTTTCTCCGATGAGAATCCATTCCAAATTCAGCAGTTTGTGAACAAAAAAAATTATCGGGTTTACTTGCCAAAGAGGTCAGCTGAAAACTTACACCTGCAATTGGTCACCAGAACTCAAGCGCCGGCGATGGTAATGGTGTGGGCCGCCGTAACGGCCGATGGTCAAATAGGAGGTACCTCGCTTCATTTCTACTGCGCAATGGCCACCAAAATCTCCGGATCTCAATCAGTTAGAGTTTTGCGCCTGGGGCATTTCGGAGAGTAAGGTTTTCACTCGATCATCTCAAGACGGCGCTTTGCTGGAAATGGGCCAAAACACCTCAGAGCCACTCTCGTGCAACCTGTGATGCGGCTGTTTGAAAGCCATAATTCGTAACAAAGGTGGCCAATTTGAACAAATCTAAACTGATTCTAAAATTTGATGTTGTTTCCCAAATTTGTAGCTTTTGAACAATAAAATTAAAAAAAGAAAAAAAAATATATAGCGCTTTACTTTGTTGCATTATATATCAGCCACCCTGTAGTTTTTCATTGCAATTTTGTTTAATCTCAGAGCCAGAAATCTGCTGAGAGGATTTTTTATCTTACGTTCGAGGGGGGTTTGAATCGTGACTTCACGTCTAATAAATCAACACTCTACCCGCTAGACTGCGACAACTTCCTTAAGCTACCTTCGTCTAAATTCACCGTGACTCTAGTCACTTCTTTCTTCATTCCAATCGGATAGAGGACCATTTCGACAGTCCTGTACCAAAAATGTTGGGAGTTATATTCCATTACATGCCATACAATACCACATTCATATGTGCAAAAAAAATTTTCAGGATTAACATACCAAAGGCATTAAAAGAAGCGAACTTGGGAATTATTCTGTGTGGAGCTTCTATTCAAATGACACATAAGACTCAAAAGACCTTTTAAGAGCTTCTAAATTGAGCTGACCATAACGTCTGTATGTATGAAGAAGGCCAATGTTAACCAGACGCAAGAGAAAACAGCGAAGTCGTATAAACCAAAACCTAAATTGCATCCTAAACGTTCACAATACTGGAATTACCGTCTTTCACATGGTTCGTAAGGCAGATACTAAAAATTCTATCTTATCTTCGATACGAATTTAAGCGAAAGTGTAGTTATTCTATGACGGGTGATTAGCTGCTGCTATGATCAAAAAATTACCTAAAAACCCGTCTTTACAATGACTGCTGTCTGGTAAAGCATAAGAAATTTAATATTCTGCTAATAAATCAAATCGTTGGGTTTTACTTGTGGTTTCTATATAGCAGGGTCTAAAGAAGACGATTAATATTACGATCTAAGTCGTTATATTTGCAATCTGCAGAGTTGTAAACTGATTAGGTATTATCAGACATACTTTTACAGATAGTCAGGCAGCCAAAAAAGATTGAATGATATTAAGAAAGCATTCATCCTTACTAATAAAGACCGGATAATCCTTTATAGCTTACCCATGTGAAGGAATAAAAACTGCAGAAGAGAGTGCAAGACTGATAAGACAGGGGATATAGCCTGAACAGACTTTAGCAATAAAACTGGATCATGGGTGTGTCATTGATAGGGGTCTTATAGTTAGGTGGTCATGACTAGGTTTATGCTACACATCTGTGTTCTCTCCACTGTTGTCATATTAAATAGGAAAAGAGTCTCTTAACACCTCGGCTGATCTGGTGTCTATCCTTGCCGTAAGCGTTCATAAAATTTTCAAAATAGTTTAAGCGTGAAAAGCACATTGGAACTCAAATACTTAGTTGGGAGTGCGATTGAGACAGTTATGAGTTGATCCAGTCATTCAAATTCTACTAGAGTATATCATATTGTACCCAATGGTTTGCGTATGAATATAAAATGATCTCTGATTTCATACTAATTTCCAAAGAGGTCAATTAGAACTAGCTTTGCTAGAGAGGTTAAGTGAGATTGATACTGTAGAATTCAATCAATTTGCTATTCCTTTCGTTATACATTAACTGGGCCTTGAGTATAATAGTTCCCTAGATGTTGTAGGATTCGATACGTATTTTATTCGGAATGGGCTTAGCAGTGCTATTTTAAAAACTCTGAGAATAAATAAAATAATCATGAAAAGTTTCTTCCTTTATTTAAGGATGGAAATAAAAACATGGGTGGTGTGAGAAGCTGGATCGTAATGGTGACTAAGGCTTACTGCTATTCCCAAGTTAATGGAGAAACTAGTGACGGATTATCTCTTTTTTAATACGAGATCTTTAATATCTACTTTCCAGCATGGTTTCTTGGAAGGCAGGTCGACTGTCACTAATCTTCTTGAATTTACTAGACATGTTTTCAGGGGTTTTCTTGTCGGTGCTCGGACTGATGTAATTTATATTGATTTCAGTAAAGCTTTTGATAGCGTTGATCATAGAATTTTGCTTCTAAAATTTTCACTAATCGGTATTCCTGATATTATTCGTCTTTGGCTAGACTCCTAGGACTCAGAGGATATTGTTATGAATGTATTGTCCAAGACTGTATATGTTACTTCCGTTACTGTTTTTATTGCTTCTGAATGATCTTCCTTATGTTGTTTCTGATTGTAATATTCTGATGTATGCTGACGACGTTAAATTATTTTATACTTGTGATGGCCAGGCTGTTCTTCACCGAAATATTGATTTGTTTATAACTTGGTGCAGGATAAATTTAATGGATCTTAATTTGAGAAAGTGTAAATGCATGGTTTTCTCTGGCGGGGGTGTAGTTACGTCCACTTATGTGATTAATTCTTGCCCTTTGGAAACTGTGACTACATTTCTTGATTTGGGTGTATTATTGGATATGAAATTGTCTTTTATTTATCATATAAGTTTGATGATTCGCAAGGCTCGGGCTGTTCTTGGTTTTGTAAAAAGATGGGCTAGAGAATTTATTGATTTTTATATAATAAGGGGTTGTAATGACTATTTCAGTATATAAGTAATAAGAACCGTTTTTTTTTAAATAGTAAATTGCCATCCAATTAAATTTCATTTAATTTTTTTTTGTTACAGAATTTTTAAAACGCTGTAAAATATTTTTTATATGTTTTTAGTTGGGTGTGTGTGTGTTGTTGTAAATCTGTTGATTAATTATAATTTTTATTTTATTTAATTATTCATGGTTGAATGTTATCTGTTAATACAAGATTTATTTTTAATTTCATTTTTTCAATTTACACCCTTGCCCGGCATGATTTTTTTTTTGAAATAAATTTTATTGATTTAACAATTATCGCTTCATTAGCAAATGAAATGAATGAATAAAGAAATCGTAAAACAAGATTTAGGAAAACATTTGAAAATAAATCTAGTAAAAAGTGATTTGTTTTTTTTTTTTAAATAATTTCAAACAAAATGAATTATTTTTTTAGAATTGTTTTTTTGCTTCTTATGTAAATAAGCAAACAAATTGAAAGTGAAAGAGAACAAAAAAAATTAATTATTGAAGGTTACAACATTACTGAACAACAACAACAACAGCGTGAAATGTTTGATATTTACAATGAAATTGAAACTGAAATTGTATTAAAACGCAAGCCCTTTTAATTGTAACAAAAAAAAGCAAAAAAAAAAAATTAAAACATAACGAATTAAATTTATGATCTTTTCTACGGTGTTAATAAATCTTAAAGAAAATTTATTCATTTAATGGCCTATAATTTGCTATTCACTCTGCTTATTTGTTTTTTATTTTTTTTTTTTTTTTTAATTCAACATTGTATGCGATCATGATGTGGTGTAACGTGATTTAAATCTTTAAAAAAATTTTTGTAACACAAATCATTTGGTCCATAAATTACTTATATTGACACAGAATAAATTATTGTTCTTAGAATTTCTTAATTGTAAACGATTTATTATAAGAATTTATTACACACCACGCTCATGAATAGAAATCACGATAACGTAGTCTTTATAGGAGCCATCATAATTAACAGCATGGCTGATTAGATTATTTTTAATCGTGCCAAGAGATTAAATCTTGTAATACATATCGCTCCTTTATTGCAACCTAGTCATATTTCAAAAAAACTTGAATTTGCCAAAATTCGATGTAAATTGTCAAGACATAAGTCCTATGATCCAATTGCCGCAAACACTTTTTGCTATAACTTCAGTTCAGCTTGGGATATAAAACTGATTTTTTTTTTCAACATGTACACAAGGTTTAATAGAGCAGTTTTGCTTAAGTAATTACAAATTTTTAATTTTTTCAGATTTCGCTATGTTGCAATAAAGGAGCGATATTGATTTATCAATTTCTTATTTTTCAATTAATGCTCATTGCAAATCACTAAAACCTATCCAAAATTTTATTTATTTAAGTACTAGAGACACAAACCATTAATTTTTAATCAAAGATTAAAACCTATTTGATTCAAAATACGGTATTCCCTCGATTTACGTTGTTTTGATTAACATCGTCAAAAATTTTGTTCCCTTCAACTTCGATTTACGTCGTTATTCGATCTGCCACACCTCTGTTGTTTATAAACGAAATCAGGGGAATTCCCTTTAAAAAAAAAAATCAATACAAAGAATAAACATTTAATTATCCCTTTCCCTGTCTATGTGATGCGCAAGCGTATTAAACCAACTTGCTGTGCATCACATTTGATCTAGAGGACAGGGAAAGGGTTATCTTAGTTTTTTTTTTTTTTGTTTTGTAAAATGTACATAAACAAATATAGCTGTTAGTATGAGTTATTTGAAATTCGATTTACGTCGTTTCGATTTACGTCGCCTTTTTCCGGAACTTTTCTACGACGTAAATCGAGGGAATACTGTATTCACCACTGCTGGCTACATATTTTTTTCATCTTTCAGCCAAGTTGTTCATATTTTGCTGCTTTAATGTCGATAAACACGCATATATCGTATCTCGAAGTCGCCGTGGTCTAGTAGGTAGTGTGCTGGCTTATTAAACATAAAGTCAGGGTTCGAGTCCCAGGCCAGACATCAAAATAAAATAAAAAGTGTTTTTTCGGCGATTTCTTTTCAGCAGATTTCCGGCAAAAACTCTGAGAGTAAATAAAATTACCACGAAAAGTTTCTCAAATAGTCTATCGTACGGAGTCGACTTTAAACTATAGGTCCCGCCACTTATGTATAAAATTAACACACACAACATAAGTACTGTAAGAAACTAGATCAATAATCCTGACTGAAGGGTTGTAATGACCAATCATGTATGTATGTATGTATCGTATGATACTAAACTTTTAAAGCCATAAAAGCACTCCAATACGCAAAGTTACGCGAGCTACTTTCGAATGTCGCACTATTTCCTCTACAGATGCCTGTTATTATCCCACAATCTTGGATGTTATGTACATATTCTCTGGGAATCTAATGACCTCTTTGCTATCGGTAAATATGTACGGCCACCTTGCGATATATTCTAATATTGAATTTGCACGGTGGCAATTTAAAAAGCCATTATTTTAGCCTGAACAGTATTACAATAATCTGGTAGTTCAATGGACAATGTCTAATTATTCAGAAAACATTCCACAACCGACTTTGTTGCATGATCTGAATCCATCAAAGAACTCTTCACGGACGTTTTCTGGCACGTGTAAATCCATCTTTCTGCGTCTCAAAAACAAGTATCTGATGCAGGTCCAGGTATCGTGTAATAATTATGTATATTTAGACGAAGCTTATACAAAATTTTGTCATGACCATACCACTAATATCATTTGGCTCGTTCTCATTATTTTTTAATTGGACTTCATTTCTTCATTTATTGGAACACATTATTAATGGATTTCCATATTCTTCATCATTTTATGGAGGGAGCCACCATAACGGGTACCATATTTACCTACGATTTTTGGTTCGTTTGGCCATTCTTTACACGTTAGTCTGTCAAAAATTCAACTTGAAACGGCAATTCAACCGGAAGTCGTAGTCACTTGTTTAACCCACATGCCTGGTGGCAGCCAGCTAAGGATGGTAAACAATGTCTTAGATGATGCAGCCCTAGACTTGTATACTTATTTAATTGGCCATTAATAACTGGAATTGGATTTCGGCCTGCTTTTGCACATTCTTTCATGAGCCTCTGCGCCAGTTGATCACAGCATTCGAATACAGGGTTTCCTTGATTTGGTTCCTACAACGCAAATAAGATCGTTCTTTTCGCCGACTTCCACAAATCCCCACATCAAATGACCGCCTCATGACGGAGTCATAAGCACCACAACGCCCACAACGTTAAGGAGCGTGTACAGGGTATACTTATACTCAATGTTTGATCGAACGCGGAAATCATTGCCAATTTTCTCTCGAATACTTTATAAGCCGTTGCTTCAGATGCAGCCCGATGGTCGTTCCCCGCTCGTATTCATCAACCGTGGCATCAAAGTAAATACCGAATATTATCGGGAAAATGTCTTAAAGGCAGTATTGAAGCTCTAGGCAGACAAACATTTCGGCCGCAGACCATGGACATTCCAACAGGACTCAGCACCACCGCATTCAGCACGCGTCAACCAAGAATGACTTAAAAAGGAGGTTCCTTGCTTCATTTCTACCGCACAATGGCCACCAAAATCTCCGGATCTCAATCAGTTCAATTTTTGCGCCTGGGGCATTTTGGAGAGTAAGGTTCTCACTTAAAATACCAAATTGTCGATCATTTCAAGACGGCGTTTCGCCGGGAATGGGCAAAAATAACGCAGAGCCACTTTCGTTCAGCCTGCGATAGCTTTGTCAGCCGTTTGAAAGCCATAATTCGTACCGAAGGTGGCCAATTCGAACAAATCTAAACTGATTCTAAAATTTTATGTTATTTACAACATTTTTTGCTTTTGAAAAAAATAAAGAATAAAGAAAAAAATATAGCGATTTACTTTGTTGCATTATATATCAGCCACCCTGTACGTTTTTAGTTTTAATACCCCTATTCAGGCCTATTGCTCTCTGGTAACAATAAAGATTAGTAGGGGCTGTTGAATATGATAGAGTGAGAGCTACACCGTTTATACTAGGAATTGGGAATTTAGGGACTCTATAGCAACTTGTAAACGGGATGGAAATATAGACGGGGGAGTGTAGACCAAATGTAGTCAGAATAATTAATTTTTTTTAATGCTTACATTGGAAATATGGAAATTATAGTTAAGAATAGGAATTATAATTAAGGACAGCAATATATTTAGGAAACCATTCCTCACAGCACACTTTTTTTCAACAAAAATTCTTTTAAAAATTTGACTTCAGTTTTTAGACACGCAAAAATATTTTAAGAATTTTTTTTTTTTTAATGAAAACAATTTCAAGTGGCTGTATATTAACCCTGAACTCTATTGCTGGTAACATTTCTATGTTTTTTTTTTTTTTTTGTAATTTTCGAGACTTTTTCCTTAGAGGTTGTTTACCAAAATTGAATGGAAAGAAACACATTTAAGCCAATCAAAAGAAATCTTAATGAATTTCTTGCGGATTCAATAATAATTTGATTTGATTGCCTTACAATTACAATTCAATTTTGAATACAATACAGTACGATATTCACTTTTAGAGGCCATTTATTTTGATTATTTTCTTACTTTTTTTTTTTTTTGCTTTTCTTTTCTTTTTTACAAAATCATCATCGTTCGTAAAATAAAATCAGAATTAAAGATTTCAAATACAATTTATATTTTCAGTTGTTGTTGTTGTTGTTGTTTTTGTTATTTGTAAGCAAAAAAAAACCATGAATTTTTTATATTACTTTTCTATTCTTTAGGGAGTGATGGAGTGGGGTGAGGGGGTACTATACTTTCTTACGACATTTAGAAGCCAATTAATAAAATATTACTCTTTCGAAAAAAGAGAGGGCGGGAGGGAAATCATTATTTTTATTAATATCTATATAGGAATATAAATATGTATGTATGTGTAGTATGTATATGTAGTAGGTAGGTATGTATGTTTATGTTTGAGGGTAATGTGTTCTATTTGATTTCATTACTTGGCACTTTATATTGTGTTGGCATATGAGATTTTTGTATTTTTTTTTCCTTCTCGCTCTTTCTTTTCTAGTTCCGTTTTATGCGGAATTCTCTACTCAAATAAATATTTTTCTCTGTGTTACCTCTTTCTTACTGTTTCCCCCTAAATACATAATACGTATAATATTTGTTCATTATTTCCATTTGATTTGTTTGTTGCATTTTTTTCCTTCTTTTCGTTCACAAATTCTTTTCAAATTGTTTATTTGCTTGTTTTTTTAATTTTTTAAGTACCCCCGCCTGTCTCTGTATGATAGATTGTGCTATTGCTGTTCAATTTTCCAAATCAATCTTTTATAATTTAATTTCCATTCGAAAGTATTTGATGGTGTAATGTCTAACGAAGGGTTTTTGTTACTTTCATTCAATTCTACTTGAATTCATTCAATTTTCTTGAATATTCTTTAAATAAAGTAGTCGAATTGATATTGAAAGTGCCCTTATGCCATAATTGTTGTTCCATCGTTAAATATTCAATCATTTTAAATTAAATTGAAATTTAATTAAATTTTTTTTTATTATTTTTCTGCTCCAAAATAATATTTAAGAGACAAAAGAACAGAATCGTTTTAAATATCTTTTTGATGCCATCACTGAAATGAAATCTATTTCCACATTTGGCACAAATATTACTACTGTTCCTACAGTCATGTATCAGTTCTTTCAACAAGGGATTTTCGAACTTTGACAGACAACATAACGGCCATCTTCTTGAAGTAATATCTGACATATTAGTTGTCATTTATTCATGCCCACATTCATACATATTTGGTCATTACAACCCTTCGGTCAGTTTGGGATTATGCCCTATCCTCTCACACTACTTATGCTATGTATTTTATTTGCATACCCGAGTGGCGGGACGTACAGTTTAAAGTAGACACCGAACATCAGATTTTATTGAGAAATCCTTCAAGCCAATTTTTTTATTTACTCTCACAGTTTTTGTCAAAAAGTTGCCGAAGAAATATGTTTTCATATTTCGTTTTTTTTTTTTTTTTTTTTTTCGAACGTCCCCGGCCACACACTAACCCACCCTCACCCGACCGCGGAGGGCTCGTCCCCATTCCGTAGGGACACGTACACACAGTCCGGACTGTAGCGGGAAAGGGAAAAGCTATGGCTACTAGAACATAAAAACAGCTACAGAACTTAATCACAAGCTGAACAAGGTAACAAAAAAAAAAAACAGAACTATCTAAGACAAGAACAAAAATACGTTTTATACGATAATTTATAAATTACTGCGAGAATACAAGCTACGTTTTATGTTACAAACACTACTATTAAAATCTATAGAATTATAATGCGAATTAAAATCATTACATAATCTCCGAAAAGGAAAATGACATGCATAATTCGATCTATAAACATCTAAGGAAAGAGGACGATAGTGCCGTGCAAATCTTGCAGGAATGCTGAAATTCAGGTTAGAAAGCAAAAACTCAGAGTCGATATCACCTTTAACCAGATTAAAAATAAAACAAACACCTAAAACAGACCTTCTACGTTCCAGAGTTGGAAGTTTTACCAAAGCTAATCTATCCTCATACGACGGAAGCCCATTAGTGTAATCCCATCCTAAGCCACGTAAACAGAATAATAAAAACTGTCTCTGCACAGACTCGATTGAATCACTATGACAACGATAGTATGGATTCCAAATAACAGACGCGTACTCCAAAATAGGCCTAACAAGTGAAATGTACAGTAGTTTTGTTATATAAGGATCAATGAATTCCCTAGCCCATCTTTTCACAAAACCAAGAACAGCTCGAGCCTTGCCAATCATCAAACTAATATGATCAATAAAAGACAATTTAATATCCAATAGTACTCCCAAATCAAGAAATGAAGGCACAATTTCCAAAGGGCAAGAATTAATCATATAAGTGGACGAGATTACACCAAGGCGAGAGAAAACCATGCATTTACATTTTCTCCAATTAAGATCCATCAAATTTATCCTGCACCAAGTAACAAACAAATCAATATTTCGCTGAAGAACAGCCTGGCCATGATCATCATCAAAAGTATAAAATAATTTAACGTCATCAGCATACATCAGAATATTACAATCAGAAAGAGCAGAAGGAAGATCATTCAGAAACAATAAAAACAGTAAAGGACCCAAATGGCTACCCTGCGGAACACCAGAAGTAACACATACAGTCTTAGACAATACATTCCTAAACAATACCCTCTGAGTCCTAAGGGAGAGGTAAGAGTCAAGCCAACGAAGAATAATATCAGGAATACCGATTAGTGAAAGTTTAAGAAGCAAAATACTATGATCAACCCTATCAAAAGCTTTACTGAAATCAGTATAAATTACATCAGTCCGAGCACCGACAAGAAAGCCCCTGAAAACATGTGTAGTAAATTCAAGAAGATTTGTGACAGTCGACCTGCCTTTCAAAAAACCATGCTGGAAAGGAGATATTAAAGATCTTGTATTAAAAAAGAGATAATCCGTCACTAGTTTCTCCATCAACTTGGGAATAGCACTTAGCTTGGCAATACCCCTGTAATTGGAAATATTAGATTTATTACCCGACTTGTGCAAAGGAATTATGAACGAACTCTTCCAAATAGATGGAAAATGACCAACCCTCAGAAGCCTATTGAATATAAAGGTCAAAGGACCACTCAAGACAACAGCACATTTTCTTAAAATACAGGCCGGGACCCCGTCAGGGCCCGGCAAGAATGTAAGTTTCAGTCCAGACAAAGCATCAAGAACAGACTCCTCATCAAATGAGTATATGTTAGGAATAGAGACACTTCCCACAGAATAAGGATACCCGCCACTCAGATCAGGGCCCGGGTCCAATTGCCTATAAGTAGACTGAAAGAAGTCAGCAAACATATTCGAAATATCAAGGTGACTGGAGGATGATAGATCCCCGTAAAACATCTCAGTAGGAAACAAAGATGATTTACGTTTTGCTCGAACGAAGTCGTAAAACGACTTAGGATCATTAGCGAAATTCGATTTGACTCGAGTCATATATTCCTCATAACAGTAATGATTCATTCTACGATAATCCGCACGCGCCCTAGAATAAAGAGCATAATCAATATCAGAACCTGATCTAACAAACTTTTTAAATAATTTTGATTTCCTATTCCTCAACCTTGACAGTCTAGCCGAATTCCATGGAGGACCAGAACGCTCCAAACGACTTTTAACCAATGGAACACACTTCCCAAAACATTTAAATAATACATCATAAAAGTCACCCAAGATCCTGTCAAGTGCAAGAGAGTTGTACGGTGGCGAGATAAGTACAGACGACCAATCAACAGAGGACAGAAGTGTATTCAAGCGACCAAAGTCCGTACGATGGAAATTAAAACTCCTCTCATTATCAAATGAGCGATCAATTACAGGAGGTGAACAAAGATCAACTTCAATAGAAAGTAGATAACTGAACCGGTTTTTGAACCGTGGCCTTACGCCCCATCAGTCAACACACTACCTATTAGACTGCGGCGAATGTCATTTGTTCAGTCTTTTCAAATCTCTATGGACGGTTATTAAATTCATAATGGATGTTCGTTTTATGATTGCCGTGATTATTCTACGGAAAAAGCAATTTTCAACGTGATAGATAGATTTGAGTCCACTGATTCAGTAAATGAACGACTAGCATTCGTTTGTCGATGAACGGCATGAACAGCCGAAAATATTACCGCTATCTGCAAAAGTATGCAGGAGAAACAGCGGCATTCGACTTCGTGTCCCTCACAACTTGGTAAATTTTGCGCTGTGTGGGCATGCTCCCGTACAAAATTGAACTGACCCTTGAATTGAATTTAAACCACAACAACGACTACAATGTGTTAGCTGAACGACTGGGCAACTGATCCTAATTTTCGTTAAAAAATCATACTTAGTGGGGTCCATTTATGTATAAACTAGCAGATTACAACCGGCGTTGCGCGGGTTATAAAAATAACAATAAATAAAAATCCGGTTTCGGAATCGGCTTCTTAAACAATGCATTTTTCAAATTACTCGGAAACCGGTTTATCAAACAAACCCAGTTTTTTGAATACTCTAAGTCCTAACTATAAATGCATTAAATTTTTCCGTTTTTCGCCCCTTTCCCCCTTTTTGAACCTCTTTTGGTCCAACTTTATAAACGGAACAGCTCTAATAGCTGTTTGGGGAACTTAACCAAGCTAAATCGTAAAAAAATACCTTTTAAACAAATAAAATACAGTATTTATGCATAAAGTACTAATTTTTGCCCCTTTTTTCTCCCTTTGTACCATTTACGCCAATATACAACCTATTATACTACGGCGACTTTAATAGTTCTACTCGCTATAATTAAGTACCAAAATTTCCCTCGAAAGAGAGTACAGTCTCCACGATTCTCTAACTTTCCCTTCTTCGTTTTTGTCCTTTTAAATTCTGCTTTCTATTTCTGCATAAATTTCACGCCCTATTAACAGTGGAAATGCTCTTTACTAAAATTCATTCTTTCCATCTCCTCTGCCTAGCTGATTTAGTTTGCTTCAACAGTCTTACACTAAATTTGAGTCAAACTCATAGTTAGTAGATAGCCTAGTTTTTTACCTAGTTTATGGCGATAGAATTTTTACGGTATCGATAGGCATAGATCAAGTCGTGTGGCTACCATATCACTGTATAGTCTTTCGATAGCAGCGCCGACAGTGACTGCTGCGGAGTAAATTATTAAGTAGAGAAGTATTTTCGAAACTTTAGTATTTCCACGCAGCTGTCAAAGTACTGGGTTATGATGTAAAGTACTCCAAGCTGATGCATAGTTGTCGCAGATATCTCAACTAGATAACTGAACGATGTGATATTCATATCATATTGAAATCGGAACACAACAATATTCCAGACTACAATGGAATTCTACAAATTCTACGAATTCTTGTGAATTCTCCAAGCCGCCGTAGCAGGCAGTGTACTTGCCAGACGTCAGAATAAAAAATACAAAAAAAAAGTATATTTTCGGCGATTTCTTCTCTTTCTCTTCTTGAAACAGTTTCTCAAAAATCTGTCGTTCGGAGTCGACTTTAAACTGTAGGCCCCGCCACTTCATAAGTTGTGTGAGAAACTGCGGACTTCTTGGAAACGATTGCTGTAGACTATCTAATGGTGAAGGTATAGATAGCACTGGCAATTTTATAGTCACCAGCAGCAACTCGTTTGCTTACCCTTCGCATCTACCCTCTTTCCACCTTTCCTAAACCAGCACAATGTATTGCATGAGTAGGGGCCATCCCCTGAGTGCTGGTTTTATAAAAACAAAAAAATATGGGAAACTCTTTCAAACCAACAAGATTTTAGCGGCCTCTATAGTGATAAAATATTAACCGTGTTTCTCTAGGCAATGCAAATAACCCGTTCGCCATTCCTTTGTACACTTTACAAACCAAAATTCGCTTTCTTTTGAGCCGATTCGTTCCCACAAACCTAAATGTTTAGACAGCTGTTTAGTTTCTGGTGGGCTGCGGTATTTATTTTTCATAAGCGTTTAGGACAGGGCATAGAAGTTGGTCTAGATTCGATTGTCGGCGAATGTGGCACTCAGCGGGCAGAAAGTATTCTGGAACTAACAATGACATGTTTTTCACAGCCGCGTTTAACACCCTGGTATACCCGTAGCAACTTTTTTCTTTTATCAAAAGATAAGTAAAATAAACAATAAATGTACTCAGTCCTCCAACAAAGAAAAATGTAAAATATTATGCGATACTCTTCTCGTTCCTCCTGGTTGTTGTTGTTTGTTGTCATTTATTCTCTTTTTTTTTAGCAAAATAATCTGTTAAAAACAAGGCGCGGAAAAACTTTTAACACCACCACCAAAAATATTTGTTAAAATGGTAACAAGTTAAGCTTTTACAAAAAAAATGGAAGAGAAGTAAGCAAGTTACATACAATTGGATATACCCGAATATATGATACCCTTACATACAGGCTGTTTTATGGTTAGGAAAGTCTTTTTATTATGATTAAGAGTTAGGTTAGGTAAAACGGTGAACTTTTTAATCAATTCTACACGGGCATCAAGCCTTCCTTAAAGAAATCAACCCGAGTCCAAAAAAAAATCTTAGTATTATGTGGGAGGACAAAAACCTTTGTCTCTTTACAACAAGAACAGGGCACTGATAGTCCCTTCATTCTTCATATCTACTATAGAAGTTATTTGCCTGAATGCTGATTCTTTCGGCATGCCTACCAAAAGGACAGTTACCAATAATAAACGCTATGGTGCGATGCATGACCATGCGATTGAAGGACTGAAATGTTCAACAGAATTAAATTATATTGCTTGTACCGTGATGTTGCTAGCGAGATTGACATATAGACATAATTGGGTCATTACAACCCTTCAATCAGAATTACGACCTAGCTTCTCACGCCACTTATGTTGTGTATGTTAATTTTATACATAAGTGGCGGCACCTACAGTTTATAGTCGAAATATGAAAATATATTCGAATGAAAAGTCTCTCAAAACTATCTCCAATGCCGACTTTAAATTGTAGATCCTGCGACTCATCAATAAAATAAAAACTTTGTACATGAATGGTGTGAGAAGTTAGGTTGTAATCCTGACTAAACGGTTGTAATGACCAATTAAATAAGAAATCTGTTTCAGAAGTAGTCAACACATTTACATTTATTCTAATCAAATTCCTACATCATATGGGAATTTAGGGCAATCAGATTCCAGATTACATGGAGAAGAGATTTAATATCGCTGTGAAACAGTAGCAGGTGTTTGAAACTGTAAACTCTACAAAAAGGGCAGTAGAGAAAGATGATACGATTTCCCAGAGCCTATGCACCGACCTTCTGACTAAGGATTGTAGTAAGGACTTATCTCAAAGAGCCAGATTGGAAGAAACTAAGGCACTGATGCCATAATTGGAATCCCTTAAAGGTAAGCACACAACGAACTACATATTTCCCCATTCATGCTACGTAAGAGATACGTTACACAAATTGTATTCATTTTAATGTGGACTGGAGTCATCGATCAATCATGAATATATCAAGCGGTTGTAATCAAATTTCTCTCAAAACTGAATTGAATTGAAGCCAAATATGCAGATCCTTTGATAAGGAAAGCGAAATCTTAAAAAGTGTGAAGCATTTTACTCTGCAATCAAGTACTAAGTAATGAGTTATTCTTGAATTGTAGTTTGTCCGTATAACAGGGTTAAGACAGACAGTGAAGGCAAACCCTATTTAGATTGAGGCCGTTAAGGAATTGGGCCATTTTTAAGCTTATAACTTTTATCATAATTGAAAAAAATGAATACCGTTACATTGTTTTTGTTAGTCATCTGTTTCAAAATCCACGAGGTAAATTTCATTGCAATAGTAAAATTAGTTTTTTGAAAATGGGCACCCAATAAGAATGTCGTAAAAAAATAATTGAAATTTTCAATGCACAACTGCGCCGCATACAAAAAACAATTGCTAGGTGTTAATCGCAGGTGTTAACCAAAAATCAGTTTCTAAGGTAAGAATAAAACAATATAAGAAGTCTTTGAGTTTTGAGAGAAAGCGTGGAAGTGGAAGAAAAAAAGGATTTGCCGACCAAAACAAAACAAGTAAAATAATACGTATTGTTCTAAAATACCCGAAAATGCCTGGAAGAAAAAAGGATTTGCTCAAAAAGTTGGATGCTCTGAGACCCTTGCTCAGAAAAAAATTTTATATACAAAAGAATTCAAATATTATTTACTTGAATTGAAATATAAAACGAATAAAGTCGGCCACTTAGTTTTATTTCTATAACGAAAAGTGTAAGTTCAGTTGTTTTTGTGCGCACTCCTTATAATACAGTACCTCTACATAAGAAACTAACTAGTTCATGAGAGAATGGAAACAGAAGTTGTAGATAAAACAGCCAAACAGTTCTTTAGGATCGAGTTATGATCATAATAAAATTGCTGACGTTTAACATTCAGGAGATTGATTAAGTTATTGAAGGCAAAACAAGACATTTTGAAAGCATCTCGAGATATAATTTCAATATAATCCCCCATGCTTCAATTTGTTCGCCACAAGTCAGTATTTAGTTCTATGTGCGTTGTGAATTCCTAAACTATGAAATGGGTAGGCTTTAAAGATCCTAATTCCCTACTGCGTGCACTTACTGCCTATGTAATCCAATTTAATTCAAATGCATGAAAAGAAGTCGCCGTGTTCTAGAAGGTAGTGTGCTGGCTTATTAGACGTAAATCCAATGTTAGAGTCCCAGGCCAGACATCAAAACAAAATAAAAAAAAAATATTTTTTCGGCGATTTCTGACAAAAACTATGAGAGTAAATAAAATTGCCATGAAAAGTTTCTCAAAAATCTGTCTTTCAAAGTCGACTTTAAACTGTAGGTCCCGCCACTTATGTATAAAATTAACGCACACAACAAAAGTGGTGTGAGAAAGTAGATCAATAATCTTGACTGAAGGGTTGTAAATGACCAATTATGTATGAATGTATGCATGACAAGAAATGTCTTCAACACTTTTGCTTGTGCAGGGTGATTATATCAACTCTGATCACACATCAATTGATTGTCACTCACACATAACTAACTACACAACATGCACTTACACGCATACGCAAAACAGTGGCAACAACAACAATATTATACCAAAGGCAACACATGATGAGTGGCAACCATAACTACTGCTACGAAAACAAGAAAATCGATGTTTTTCAAACAATTACACAAAAAAAAAGCGCAGAAAATTTTGTGTTACTATCTCTCTCTGTCTCTCTCTCTCTCTATTCCTCTTACCCTTAATACAATGGAATATAGTTTAATTAGTCTTGGGAGACAATAGCAACAGTACAGTGTGGGCGTTAGGCAAAAGTATGGCCAATAAGGGGGGAAAAACAGCAAAAGAAGTGTTTCTTGAATCAAACACTTTTTTTCATATTCAATTAAAATTGTTTCATTCTAAAAGCTGATTCATTCAAAAGAGTTTTTTTCCATTCGAACGTGTTTATGAAGAATAAAACGTTTTTGTTTAAATGTCAGATGACTTCAAATGATTTATAGGGCCTTTAGTGGCAGGAAAAATAATATTTTTGGGGGAAAAAAAAAAATTTAATTAGGATAGTGCTTTGTGTCATTATTGTAATAATTTTTGTTTAAAATAAATCTGATAAAAAAAAATATTTCAGTTGTCTATTGCATGGTCTCATGCAACTGAAACTATACGACAGAATACATAAGCATGGGTAAACCTAGGTGTTTTAGTGAAACAATGGCAGAGGACTTAAAAATTCTAAAGACACTTTGTGGCGAAATTGTGGGAAAACTATGAGTATCGTATGTATATCAAGCCTAAGTAAATTGCCTTACTTATGGGACTCACTCCGCTTACATGTATAGGTTAGGTTAGGTTAGGTTGGGTCTGATATCACAAAGCTGATATCACATAAAAATGGAAGGTAACAATATATGCAGTGAATATGTAAAGGATATCCAAGCGATGATACACTTTTCAAATCTTTGCCTGGCGTCTGTAAGCTTGCCTAATCCATATTTCGTAGAACACATTATGTTAGACATGATTTATCTCAGAGAGTTGCATGGAAAGAGGATAAGGTATGGGTACCTTGTATTTGGTATTTCCTAATACTTAGCAAGAAATTATTAAGCCATTTATGTATGCAATGTGAGAAATATGTTTCATAAAATCCATACATACATACATAACATAATTGGTCATAACAACCTTTCAGCTAGTATTACGACATAGCTACTGACACAGCGGAACGGTAAATTTTTAAGAAACTATTTCGTGGCAATTTTATTTACTTTTGTCAGGAATATGCTGAGATGAAGTCACCGAATAAATATTTGTTTTTCAGATCTGGTGTTTAAATCATGCTCACACATCTCATAAGCCAACACACTACCTACTAGCCTACGGCGACTACAATACATATCAGGGAAAATATTGCTGCTGTATCGGTTAATGTGAATAATGATCGCAATATTTACTTCCGTTAGTGGAGAAAGGTAAACTGCGAATTGCTACACTTACTTTCCTGGCAACATAGAAGTTGTGCAACTCTGGACGATATGTATTGAGTTCACAAAGACTTAAGTGCCTTAGAAGATTTGTGTAACTGAACGGAGAAAATTCAATTTATTAAATTTTCTTACTATTGGAAAATGGATTGCAAATAAATAATAACAAAAAAAAAAAAAAAAAAAACATTTTACTTCATATTTCCTGTTCAAAATTCCTATCATTTATTTTACAATTGACTATATGGGGTGGTACTTATTTCAAATCCTCTACTGTTAAGTGTTTAAGGGCTGCATATAATAGTTTGTGTTGCTTTTCAATACTTATTGAATCGAATACTCGAGAAATTACAGTTTGTAAGGAAAAAAAATAAAAAAATTGAAATATTTTACTGTGATTGGGTAGGATTTGAAGACGTCATTAAAACAAGTAAAGCATTAAGAAGCTTTCAAGACGACGCACCATGTCATCTCTTAACTGTTGACATTATTTATGGCCATTCGAAATTATTTCTGTGCTGTTGATATCATTTATGAAAATTACGAAAATTGAATACAACTCTGATATCTGGACCGGTATCTGAGCTTCTCGATAGCATACAGAAACTGAAGATAATCATTAATAATAACAGGGTGATTTTATTAGTACTCCGGCGTAATTTGGGAATTGCTCCGCCGTTTTTTTTTGCTAGTCTAATGGAATATGCACAGGAAAAATGAAAGAAATTTGTTAACGGAAACCGTTTGCCAGTTACGTGGATCACATCCGATGGTGTGTGGATTCGCCAGTGGATTGCATAATGTATTATGGAGAGAATTTGTTACTACATTAGATTTTTCTGTCCTTTACGATGTAAACATATTCAAATCTCAATGTTCATAAACTCCAATCACATTCATCTCTCGCAATTTTAGGTCGCCATGGTTTTGTAGGTAGTGTGCTGGCTTATTAGACGAACAGCCAGGCCAGACATCAAAAATAAAACAAAAAAAAAAAAAAAAATACAAAAAAAAAGTATATTTTCGCGATTTCTTCTCTTTCTCTTGTTGTTTCTCAAAAATCGTTCGGAGTCGACTTTAAACTGTAGACCCCGCCACTTCTGTATAAAATTAACACACACAACATAAGTGGTGTGAGAAACTGCGGGCATCTCATCGGTATAGAACTGGCCATTTTATAGTCACCAGCAGCAACTCGGTTCCTTGCCGTTCCCATCTTCCCTCTTTCCACCTTTCCTAAACCTACGCAATGCACTGCATGAGTAGGGGTCATCCCCTGAGAGCAGGTTTAATGAAAAAAAAAAGAATATAACGTATGGTAATATACACATATTTACTGGAAATTAAATCCCTAGATAAAGTTTACACCACTTCAAAGATGGTCCAAGAACACCTGGTATTTCTAAAGTGAGACATTCGACGATTTTCTTCTTGACGCACTTGTTAAAGCATACACCATGGAAAATTCAATTGAATTCCTACATGAGATTGGCACTCCCCTGCTAACAAATAGTCTTACAAATACACCACGCATCGGCAACGGTAAGATGAGTTAATGAACTCTCTTCCAGAGGCAACATATAATCTGTCCCTATAAGGTCTTATGTAGAATAAAATTCGCATTGAATCTGTTCAGATTCCATTTA
Source organism: Sarcophaga peregrina (assembly GCA_014635995.1). NCBI lineage: Eukaryota > Metazoa > Arthropoda > Insecta > Diptera > Sarcophagidae > Sarcophaga > Sarcophaga peregrina. Next base: position 43,606,841 of record CM025792.1, read on the forward strand.
AGGAATCTCGTAGCAATGATAACAGGTCACAGGCCTCTTATCATCTTCTGCACAAGCTATGTTACAGTCCGACGCTTGGGAACGCAACAAGTAGAATTCTTAGACACTCAGAATTTAGTGGCCGGTAAGGCGGCTGCCAGTTTAAGCTATTCTAACCTAAGGTGAACTGCCGCTGCTTCTCTTATTAAGTTCAATAAAGGCTATATATTAACATGCACAAAATAAGTGCTGTGATTGAAGGGTTGTAATTATCAATTACGTGTGCATGCATGTGTTTAGAAAACGTATTTCCATAATCGATACAATTTATAAACTGCTCTGCTCGAAGTAAAATGTAAGACGGAATCTACAAAAAATTACTTTTTTTTTTTTGATAAAAAATCTTGACATAAGTGGACATTAGAGAGACTAGTCCACTTCAGTTTTTAGCAACAAAGAATATATTTTTTTTTTTAATTCGTTACACCAGTAGGAATATTATAATCAAGTTGAGTTATGGTTATAATTTTTCCCCAATATGATGAAATAAAGTTTTTCTTTAATATAAAACACGATTTGTATTGTAATTAGAAATTGTGAAATTATTTTGAAATCATAAATAAAATTACTCAAGGCCCTATTAATTTCAAGTTAAAACTTTTAAATTTGTTCGCTCTTTTACTAGAATTCGTATTGATTTTTTCTTTTTTTTTTTTTTTTTCTTTAATCAATAATTTGGTTTTGTTTTGGTTGAATCGATTACTTTTGAAAAATAACAAAAAAACAAAAAAATAATCTTCACTATGTCAACACTATTATTGTTATTATCGAAATCATTGATTTTTCTGTTTTCATTTTTGTTTTTTTGGTGAACACACGCTCTTTTCAATTTTCTTACGTACATTTCAATTTGAACACATTTTCCGCCAATATTTGTTTCCACATTAAAAAAATAAAATAAAATAAAGAAAAAACAAAAGAAATATACTCTCTGTTATTTGATTAATTTTTCTTTTATAATTTTAAAACTTTTGTAATAAATTAAAAAAAAAATAATAAATAATTAAAAATTACTCCACAATAAAATTTAAAAATTTCTTATTTTATAATTGTTTATGTTTTAGCTGTTATTATTAATTTTAAGTTGAAATATTTTTGTTTTTTGAAATCTTTTATTTCGTAAAGAAATATTTTTTAAATAAAAACAAATAATTTTTTTTGAAATTTTTTTTTTTAAGAAAAATTCACACACCGTCTGATTTAGTTCGCTATTAAATGAATACTGACTGCCTGTAATTTGCACAACAAAAAAAGACAACGACTGCCTCGGCTTTTATTTGTTATTGTTTGTTTGTATTTTAGATATTCCACTATAAACAAATCGTTAAATGCGTTTTACTAGAGCACACTCATAACAACATATACAACAGCCCCCCAAGCATATAAAAAAAAAAATCATATGCCAGAAAAAGAGAGTGTGAACGATGGAATATACAAAACCCCAACCAAAATGCCATAAAAGAGAGAGCAAAAGTCCAACATTAAATTAATTAAAAACATGAAAAGCTTTTCTTTTAATCATAAAAAGAGCATGAATATCACTCTCTCTCTCTCTTTGTGATAAACAATGCAGCACACATACACTTATGCACACGCGATATAACAATTTATTTATTTGCTCGTTAAAAGAGTTGTAATTATGTTAAGAGAATTGCTAGCTATCTGGCTGGCTGGCTGGCTGGTTGTATGAGCGTGTTTGTTTGTTATTTGTTTGCAACGCTACATTGTGGTAAGTGGAACATTTACAGTGCTTACGGTAACATTAAAAGTAGTGAGAGTGTAGCCAGACTATGGCATTAGATTATAAAAATAGGAATTGATTTAAGCACTATTCTTCAAAAGAGTGTTAATAAGTCAAATGCATACCCTAGAGTAGATAAAGTGTATAGCGTGATCCATAGTCCAATTCTTTTTTCAATTTCTCTCCTAGTTATTTACGTACTTAACTGGTCATCACACAAATCTTTAGTTAGGATTACAACCTAGCTTTGCACAGCGGCCATGTTGCATGTGCTAGTTTTATTCATAAGCGGCGGAATCTATAGTTTAATGTCGACTTCGAATAATAGTTTTTTGAAGAACTTTTCATGGTTCTTTGTTTAATATCCGAGTTTCGATCAGAAGACTGCTGAAAGTAAGTCAAATATCAGAGGTGGGGTTTTAACAATGGACTAACGAAACTATCTACTAGGACTACATGGATTTTAATTCCTCTTGTACTTATTTTAATTCGTCAGTAACCTCCTTCATACCACACAACAGATAATTAACATAAGCTAGTCAGCACACTTGGAGTTGTAAAGGCAGGATTCGAGTCCCAGGCCAGACATCACACATATAAATACAAAAATTATTTTTTCGGCGATTTCTTTCCAGCAGATTTCTGGCGAAACCTCTGAGAGTAAATAAAATTGCCATGAAAAGATTCTCAAAAATCTGTCGTCCGCCACTTATGTATAAAATTGACACACACAATATAAGTAGTGTGAGAAATTAGATCAATAATCCTGACTGAAGGACCAATTATGTATGTGTGTATGTAGTCAGCCCTATAGATTCATAGGTTGTTAGAGGAAGAAACTAGGGGGTATTGTTAATGAATATTAGATTTTGTTAGGTTAAGTAGCAGACAGATTTTACACACATTGTGATATCAGACTCGGGTATGAAACCTTCTCACAGAAGACAAGTCAATCGGCAAGCTTTTTCTATAAGATAAGAGTGGAATTGGTTTGGGGGTCCACTTTTTAATCATATTTGTACAGTAAAGTCCATCAATACTGCACGCATCTTATTGCTGCCCATGAAGTATAGTGACTGGAGAGCAATTATACCTTGTAATATGTCAGTTATTGTGAGCTTCTCATCAGACCAGACTAGTTTCTCTGCAATAGAATTTGTGACAATATCTTTATGTTTTAGAAGGATGAATTGTCATTCACCTTAATGCATAGGACGTTGCCTGCTTGGGTCGTATAAGGTCTTATTATAACTACTGCTTAGCACCTCTCAGACATTTTGAGTGTTTTATGAAGATTACGAACTGCCACATTTGACACCTTCTTCCAATAAGTTCCGGATGCCAAAGAATTGTTGTGAAGTTGTATCCCCTTTTTCTGACAGTAAAACTCTCCCAGAGGAAAATATCACTTCTTATTTGCTATGCTGTTTCAAAGATAGATCTTTTAGAATTCCATCACAGCCAACTATTTTTTCATAGAGCGATCCGAACACCTATTTTATTGCCCGCAACTGTTGTGTTATAGAAAAGATTTCATTTAAATTTTATTTTTGTTAAGGTGACACGATGTCTAATAAAAGAAATTTAAAGAAACTAAATATCAAGCAATTATGATACGAAAACAAAACTAAAAATTAAGAGAATCGCTTTCCCGCAATCTTATTACGACATGTACTCATTGCTTATGCAATGAGCTCTTTTTAGAAGAGTAGAAAAAGCTTTTCAAGAGATCGATTCGAATACGAGTTTTATTTTTTATTACTATTATCAGCTGTTTTACACTCTTTATACGTAATTTGTAAAATACTTTGCAATTTTTTTGTTTCATTTGATTAAAAAAACAAATACGATCAGCTGTTTTGTTAACTACTACACACTTAATTTGGCTTAAATAATGATTAAGTAGCTTCAGCTATAAAACGCGTATATTTTTTGAATTTCTTAGTCATTCTTTAGGCTCGTGTGGTGGTATTATGACGTTTTTTTCTTTTCTTACTTTTTAACGAAAATTAATTTTGATTTCACCAAACAACGAAATTGGCCATAAATTTTGCATCTGTTTATCAACTGATTGCGGCATACTTTATTTAAAAAAAAATATTTTAAATTTCCCTCTACTGTTCTGTAATGAAGTCATTTATATGATATACTCGTATAACGAATGATGACCTAATAATTGACCTCGAATATGGGTATTTTTGGGGAAATTTGATTTTTTCTTTTCGGTATTTCTTAAGGACATTGTTTAATGAAGGCAATTTGTGGAAAAGAATTTGTTTTGTTAGAGAACATAAAATTACACTGAAAAAAAGTGCATTTCATTCAATCATTTAATTGAAATTATCATGATTTTTTCACAAGAAGTTTTCGTCAAGAAGTAAGTGTACAGCTTAAGAACAGATCGCTAAAGACAATCTTGGAATTAAATTTGGCAAAAAAAAATTTTAACTTTAAGATTTAAAATGAAATGACATGGTGTAGTGACTACAAATCCGATTTGTTATGGTTTACAAATTATAAAATTGCGAAATTCATACTAAACATTCTATCCTAGACACTGTGTGTAGTGCCTAAATCCTTCCCCATATGAATTGCATGAACCATCACCTTCTAATAGAAGTAGAATTGCATCACAATTGCGTTAAGTTTGCTCAATGAGTACGTACAGACCAGAGATCAGCAATGAATCGATTTTCCGCTACTCATAAGCACTCATGCAATTTTCAGTATGAGTGAATCAACAGAATTGAAATTTAACTACACTGATTCATTCGTACTCGCTACAACATTGATTTATAAGTATAAGTAGCAATGAGTGTGAGTACAACTTTGACATCATACTCACAACATTCGAAATATGTTTGATTTATACGCTTACTCATGCTAATCCATAAATTTAGGAAAATACTTATAATACTTATAACTGATTTGAGTGATTCGAATCCTTGATCAAAATTTACAGCCTTTGTTGTTGTTGCATATACAAACAAAAATGAAAGGAAAGACAAAGACAACAAACAAAGCATACATACTATCTTCTTATGAGTATAGTTGTGTTCGTACGCGAATCCTACTTATTTTGTGTTTCCTATAAATGTTAAATAGGGACGAGTCGAAGTAACATCATGCATACTGTTAAGTATGAATACGATGAGTAGTTCCAACTTTGAGTATGAGTAGAATGAGTATGATATCAAAATAAGTATGAATGCGTATAAGTAATTGAAGTTATAAGTATGACTCGAACCTGCTTATCGTTTTGAATACTTATTGCTGATATCTGTTATAGAGGTTTTTGGGTATATGCAATAACAGAAATCATGCCTATCAATGAAACTGACCCAAAATATAGGATCTTTCGTTTAAACTTAAAATAAAACTGAGTACATAGAAGATATGTACCATTCTAATTTTTAATTCATTGGGAAGGCATATTGATGACATTATGTGTGGCACATGACATCGTTCAAATTTCTGTCACGCATTCTCTGTAAAATTTTTTACGAATGTGATTTTTAAATTCAACCAATAATTGGACATTACGTTGCTTCAGTCAGGATTACGACCTCGCTACTTACACCCACTCATGTTGTGTGTGTTTATTTTATACATGAGTGGTGGGACTTACCTATCCAAAAGACAGAAACTTTTCATTGCAATTTTATTTACACCAGAAAAACTTGTTGAGAGGAAGTCGAAGAAATATTTTTTCATATTTCGTTTTTTTGTATATGTTTGATCTGGGGTTTGAAACGTATGCTCACATCTATTAAACAAGAACACTACCTACTAGACTCATTAGAAAGATCTATTGAGGTTCGTATCCGAAATGTATAATTATATATAACTCTGATGCATAAATCAAGCTGAATTTGAACAATGGCAAGTGTAATGCTGAATGTAATGTATCTGAAGACTGCTGTAATTAGCGGCTAATTCGCATATAACTGCGACTTATGAAAACCACACAATTCCCCAATTTATTAATGACTTCGGTTGTGCTTGAAGATCCATTGATTTCATTAATTAACATTGATTAACTTAATCACTTTATTTATCACGTATCCTATGACGATAATTTCTCTCCTTTCACATGGTCTGTCTAAATAGCCTAACATTATTTGGTATCAATTCAATTCCCTTTATTCATTTAACTCTCATGCTGATTTTTTGATTAAATTAATTTGAAGCCCTGATGTGTCTCTAGACATCTAGAGGGATTATCAGTTAGCTCCAGTGGTGTTGTCGAGCTGGAACGCACCGGAATGCGCTTTGGTAAAAAAAAATTAGCACAACATCACTGGTTAGCTCTGTGGTATCGCTTTATGTGCTCTTATAAAGAGTGGCCAAGTGGTCTTTGATTGTAACAAAGTTGCCAAACCTCCTATCAGATTCTAGGTTCCTTAAATTTTCCAAAAAGATATGACAAACGATTTGTAATACTTACGGAATGTTTTTCATGGCTGTGGCTTGTACACGGAAACCGAGAAATCAGGCACTTCGTGTAAAACACATCACCGGCCTTGTAGTTACCTAAGGCTATTACAGGAGAAGTTTGAAGAATTTTGCCTCTTTGTTTTCTCTCCTGATATGTTATTTCAATTCCAATATATCGGGATCAAGGTTTAGGACAATTAAAATTGTTTGATCGTCGCTGTAGTCTAGTTGGTAGTGTGTTGGGTTATTACACATGAGATCGTATTTCAAGCTCAAACTCAGATATCTCGAAATTGTGGCAAGAGGCGTGTTGCAAGTTGAACCATCCAGTTGAACGACGTTTAGTTCATATCAATACCATGAAGAGCAGGTACAAAAAAAAATCGTTTATCATGATGCGAAACGTGTCTTCATCCTAATTTTCAATGGAATAGAGGCCAAAGATGCTTTCGCTCCAGCAGCTGCACCAAAAAGGCACTCGTAGTAGATGCATTGGCTTCTGGAAGCCAATACGTGTGGATTTTCTAAGCCCCAAATATTTCAATTTTACTTACTAACATACCCACCAAGATAAAAATGACCTTTCCGTGCAGTTTCTCGATGGCCCACTAAATCCTAGAGTTGTTCAAGCGTAGATCTAATATAACCGATGATTTGAATTTAAAGTGATAGATGTCAACCGCTATAGAAATCTTTGGAATCAATGCATTACTTAAATATGTAGTCACCATTTTTTTTCCGTGTACACGAATTTGTTTATAACCCTGAATTCCTCAATGCCCCATTTCTTTTTAGACCAAAAAAAAAAAAATTTAAAAGGAAATTAATTGCTTCGCCACCCACATTATATTGCCAAGCGAAGACATAAAGGGTTAAATCATCACGACGGCATATTTCATGTTCTTTTTTTTAAAATATTTTCATGAAAAGTTATTGATTTTGAACATGAATATTGAACACAAACAGAACAAATTTAAGATTTTTTTATTGGAAAACTTCAGTCTGCAACCACTCCTCGTACAGCTACATAATAAGAATTAGAACAGGGAAGAGTAATTAAGTTATTAAAATGGCCCAAAAAGAAATCGAAACCAATTTATGGCCTATAAAATATTAATGGGTAATCAATGAAATTAACACGAACATAAAAAGGGTTAAACAAGCTACGGCCTGAAGAGAGTATGTAGAAACAATTCTTCGAATACGGGAACAGAGTATTTCATTTAAGAGAGAGAGAAAGTCTTAATATTTTAGGGTTGTCTACTACTCGTGGAGTACATTTTATAGAAAGTAGATTATATCAAGAGAGTGGCTGAAATGTATTGCAATCAACTTCAGGTTGTTATCATTTGTAAACCGCTCGTTTGACAGGTCAGAGATTTATTCCAGTGATAGTTCATTTTATTATTTACAAGCTTACAAAAGCATTTTGATCTATTGCATTCAGAAAAAATATTATTCGTGATGGAATTCAAGCGTTATAGTAAGATTGCTTTATATTTGAATGGAAAATCACAGGTGGCTATCGTTAGAGCCCTCCAGCATTTAAATGTGAATAAATCTTTTGTTTCTCGTACCATTGCTCGTTACCGTGATACTGGCGTCCAAAAAGTGGACGAAAAGAAACGGTAACAACCCCAGAAATGATCCGAAAAGTGAAGGCCAGATTTGATCAAAATCCACGCCGTTTGCATGAAAGTGGCCGGTTACCGGATTAGGTTTTCTCCGATGAGAAGCTATTCCAAATTGAGCAGTTTGTGAACAAAGAAAATGATCAGGTAATGGTAATGGTTTGGGCCGCCGTACTGGCCAACGGTCGTTCCCCGTTCGTATTCATTGATCGTGGGGTCAAAATAAATGCTGAATATTATCGAGAAAATGTCTTAAAGACAGTATTGAATCCATGGGCAGACAAACATTTCGCCCGCAGACCATAGACATTCCAACAGGATTCAGCACCACCGCACTCAGCACGCGTCAACCAAGAATTGCTTAAAAAGGAGGTTCCACGCTTCATTTCCACCGCACAATGGCCACCAAAATCTCCGGATCTCAATCCGTTGGACTTTTGCGCCTGGGGCATTTTGGAGGTAAGGTTCTCACTAAAAAATACCAAAGTGTCGATCATGTCGAGATGACTTTGTCGGCCGTTTGAAAGCCATAATTTGTACCGAAGGTGGCCAATTCGAACAAATCTAAACTGATTCTAAAATTTTATGTTATTTTCACAATTTTTGGCTTTTGAATAATAAAATTAAAAAAAATTTTAAAAAAATATAGGGCTTTACTATGTTGCATTATATATCAGTCACCCTGTGTCACACGATCTTTTTTAAACGCTTTCTGTCTTTAAATTTAAATCAAACAAATTGTATGTGAAATATCATTGAAGCTTTTTATTCGTTTGAAAGAGCTATTGGTGCTATTAAGTGTGAAATATGCCAATTCGCTTAGACTTCTCTTGATAAAGTGCATTTGAAATATTAAATTTTCTATGATTTTTGCTCACAAATCAAGCTAATTTGATAACTTTGACATAGTTTATGTTAGCTTTCCTTATCGCTTTGGTCTGTCGTTTATTCATGTGGAAGGCTCAACGTATTTAACTTTTTAACTCTTAAGCAAATGTGAATAGGACCAAAGAGACAACATTTTATGCAGATAGTTAAGAGATAATTTTAGTGGAAACTAATAGTTCATTAAAAGCTTTAAATAAAAGCTATTTTTAAAGTTTTTTAAAAGTCATTTCAATTGAGATTCCAAACGATCGCGATTAAACGATCGATTAAAAATTTTTAAGAGAATAAATGAAAAAAAGCTTATTTATTGAGCTTAAGAATATTAAAAGAAGCTTTTGTTTAATAAAATTTGTGATTTTTTTAACGTATATTTTAATTTCAAAATTCTTAAAATTTCAAAATTCTTAAAATCTACTCTTTGTCTGTTTTGAAGTGTGAAAAAATCATCACAATCGAGGCTTTCATTTTTCGGTCGATGAGTTCTATAATTCTGCATTTCTTTGGTCAATGACTTTAACTTTTTCTTCAATGACTTCTATTTCTATTTTATTGGCCGATGACTATCGTTTTTAAACCGATGGCTTGCATATTTTGTGTCAATGATTTGGAATGATCGATGATATGTATATTAGCTTCTACTCAGCTTCAGCTTCGTCACCAATATCCTCAGTCCTAATATCAGGGCTATCCAGGCTGGTCCTTTATCTCCACAATTTTAATTTTATGCGATTTATTATATAAAGTATTTTTTTTTTCTTTTGCTAATTAGAAATAATGACCGACCGTAACGAAAACGGGTTTGGAACCCTTGATATCATGGCTATTCAGGCCACTATGTCCGTTTCTTCCATCACTTTATTCTTTATCCGATTTTGACCGATTTATATAGAGTACTTTTTTAAGCTTTGTTGGCATATGTAAAAATACTTTGACAATTTAAATAAAATTGAGGATGCTTATCCTTTTTAACTAAGTACTGGATATAACTTACAATTCACTTTAATAGACAGAAATTAGCTCCGTTAAGTCGGAAAGTTGCAGTACGTAGCTCGTAAAAGCTAAAAGCATTCAGCAAGTAGTGCTGTTGAATCCTATGTAAAATTTGTTTGCCTAGTAATAGCAGATGCATGGATTTTTGAAACTTTAATAGAAATAAAACATAGGAAATGGAAATGTATTGGTCGTACTCTCAGCAAGAATCCTGATGTTATGAAGAGGATGTATCAAAAAGAAATACTTCAGAACGGACTGCAGAAGCCTTTGATTTGGTAACAAAAAGTCTGTCGTGTAGGTTCGGTCCTTTTTTTAACAAAAGAAAGTCTGGTTTAAAATCGACTCCCTATTAGCTATAATCCACGTACTTTACATACATAATTTGTCATTACAACCCGCCAGGATTATGGCTTATGTTGTGTGTGTTAATTTTATGCAAAAGTGGCGCGACCTACAGTTTAAAGTCGATTTCGAGCGACAGATTTTTGAGTAACTTTTCATGCAATTTTATTTACTCTCATAGTTTTTGTCAGAAATCGCCGAAAAAATACTTTTTGTATTTTATTTTGATGTCTGGCCTGGGACTTGAACCCTGGCTTAACGTCTAATAAGCCAGCACACTACCTACTAGACCACGGCGACTTCAAATGGACAAATAATTTAAATGGACAAATTTATTGTATTTTTTATAAAAAACAAAAAAAAAAACTCTGGTTACAGTCATGTTTAATAACATCAAAAGAAAATGTGTTTTGTGTAAATTATTTCATTTTAGTTAATTTATGAATTATGAAACGTTTAATTTTCATATTAAGGCTGGTCCCCTGTTCACAATTTCATGCGCAATGCAGTCGACATATAAAACTCTTCCATTCAAAATATTTGTGATAAAATGTTAAAGCCGTAGTACTTTGTGCTTGTTGAAGAAAATATGCGAAATGTATATATCAACATAACTTAGCAACTTGATCTTCAACATGTTTCTAGCAACATTTTAATGCATACAAAATAGCATCATAGGTTTTTGGTATGTATGTATATTATGTATATGTCTGTTCAGCAACAATATTTATAGACAAGTTGTTTTTAAATACATTAAGTGGCTAATTAGGTTCGATGAAACATGTTTGATCTTATCATTACTGACAAACAACACAAGCATTAGGGGGAACATAAGTATTAGACTCAAGCAGTGTTGAAAAATACTATAGTACTTTTTTCAGTACTTCTTCACTTCAAAAATAACGAAGTACCCTCGTGACGCTTTCAGTAGTTTTTTATTATTACATATTTACGTGTTTACGTTTTTCAACTATTAATGCATTTACAACGTAATGCCAAAGATAGAATTAGGTTTTAGCCCCGGTTAAGCAAACGTCCACGGAATATACGTTCGTTTTTAGAATAGGATAAACAATGAGAACGCTGTCCGAACCGTAATGTGATCTCGAATATATATTCCATAACGATCCGTCGACGTTTGACTATACGGAACTTTTACGTTTTGTTACGTTTAGAATCAGTAGTTTTTGTTTTATATGTGAGGAACACGTATAAGGTCTTAGTTTTTCTGTTCCGTACCGTATGTGTATGTGTGAATATTAATAAATAAATAGGCGAACAGGCTTACTAGATTTGAGCCCGCAATTCGTACACCATGTCAGACAACCCCAACAAAACGAAAACTGAAAAAGATATTCCTTCGGCGCCCTCATTCTGTTCCGAGAGTAAATAAAATAGCCATTACATTCATGTGTAGAATTAACGCACACCACATAAGTGGTGTGTGAAGATAAGTCATAATGTAATGTAGGTACGTATTTTTAACATTAGTACTATTTGATACGAAAAAGCACTCTTACAGGGATAGTTCCATTTCAAAATAGTACCATAGTACCATTTCAAAATTTCAATTTTTCAACACTTGACTGAATCATGAAATAGCGTTGAACAAAAATGTTTGGCCAAGAACATTAAAGTTTTTGGCGTCATTATTAAAAATTCTCGTTAAAGTTGGCGTTAGTTACCTTTAGCGAAAGTGAATGGCAAAGTTATCTTTTACTTATTTTCGTTATTACAACTTACAGATAAAATAAAATTACCTTTTTCAAAAATATGGCAGTGCCGGACCGAAGTCGATAAAACTTCTCAATTAAATTAGTTTTTTTAACGCAGTGGCATAAATGACTTCGTTTTTTTTTTTTTGTATATGCTAATTTTATTTAAACTTGAAATTGCAATATCGAAAATAGTATATGATATGACAAGTCCAAGCATAAAGTGACCTTTAAATGTTAAAGGTAGGATAATCTTTCCTTTAGCTTTACGATCACTTCAATCTTATTGGATACTCGTAATAATGAAAAACAATTTATCTCTCCGTTAAAATCCTCCCTTTAGTTAACGACAGATTGTAATAATGGCCTTTAAAGTATCAACATATATTTGTACGTTCAATGAGACGGGCTATCTTAGATAAGAAATTTGTTGACGTTAATGTTCGAAAGCTGGCGATACTTTCGTTAATAACTAGTTTATCGACGTAAACAATAGATATTATATAACTCTTAAGTAAATAGCCCAAAGGGGATTAAATCAAGTGATTTTGGTTTAATTGAACCATTACAATCAAGATCCAGCAAAAATTCTGAAAATTTTTGTACCGAAAGTTCATTTGATGAGATCACATATATAAAAAGTGTAACTCAACTGTTAGACTCTTTAAGTAATAACTACGGTAATTTCGGTCCGATTTGACCAAACAAAGTATCAATCTCTTCGCAAGATAATGCACTTTCAGCACTTTAATACTTTTTATGAACGATTCAAACTTAACGAACAAACTTAAAAAATATGAAAAAAATTTGCAGTTTCCAAGTTTACTTCGTCAAATCTCTCAGCATATTAAGTTAAATAATAGATATACAGTAGCGAGCACAAAAAATGCAACACTGTGCCGTATGGTCTTTAATAAGATCTGTATCAAAATAACGGTAACTAATTTATCTATTTTCTTTTGCTGTTAATTCTTTCAATTATAAGTTTTCAAAGTAACCACAGTTTATTCCAAATTCTACTTTAAAAAGTTAAATATTTTTGAATTAGTGAAAAAAGTGCAAATTTTTAGCGAGCAAAAAAATGCAACATAATAAAAAAATAGTTAAAGTAATTTATTTATTTAATTATAATTGAAAATTTCTTAAATAAGTTATACAACATGTGTTTTGTAATAGAAGCAGCTCTCAGCTGACAGCAAAACTGCAATCATTAAAGCCTAAATCAATCAACCGTTTGTCGGATTAAATCACGATTTTCTTTGAGAAATAGTGTGGAAAGGAAACCAGGTAGTGGTAATCCTCGAAAAACTACCTCTCGCCAAAACCGCCAGATGATTGCAATGGTTGAAAAAGATCCACGAAAGACCGCAATGGACGTTGCTAATTTCGCGAATGAGCAAATGGGAGACTCTATAGGCGTTCACACTGTTCGCCGTAGGTTGAAAGAGGCTAATTTGCATGCGAGACGACCCGCAAAGAAACCTCTCATCAGCGCAATCAATAAAAAGAAGCTCCTGGAATTTGCAAAACGTTACAAGGATTGGTCAAATGAACAATGGGCTAAAGTCTTGTGGAGCGATGAAAGCAAATTTAATTTGTTTGGCTCCGATGGGATAAATTTTGTTCGAAGACCGTAACTTCCAACCGTAAAACATGGCGGTGGATCAATAATGGTTTGGGGTAAGGAACGATATGTTTAAAAAAAATTATTGATTTTACGTCACGTATTTACAGGTGCGTTCTCCCGTGATGGGGTAGGTCCCTTAACTCAAATCGAAGGAAAAATGGACGCCAAGAAGTACTGTGAAATCCTTGGAGAACACATGCTTCCTCATCTGCGGGAAAAAATGCCTCCTGGTAGCATATTCCAACAGGATAACGATCCAAAGGACTCAAGTCGCTTAGCTCGAAACTTTTTAAGCGACAATGATGTCAATGTTTTGGATTGGCCATCACAGTCTCCCAATCTAAACCCCATAGAAAATCTATGGGAGCTATTAGATCGGGAAGTTGAGAGGAAACATCCGTCAAATAAGAGGCAATTAGCAGAAATTTTGGAAAGTGAATGGGAGAAAATATCCATTAACACATTAATAGCTTTAGTCGACTCTATGCCTTCTAAGTTGCAAGAAGTCATAAAAAATAAGGGCTACGCCACTAAATATTAATTTTAAGATTTTTTTTGTACGAATTACTATTTAATTTAAATAAACACATTAAAATTTATGCTGTTGCATTTTTATTGCTCCCATGAAATTCGCACTCTTTTTAATAAATGACAAAATAATATATCATTAATTAAAAATATTTACATAATGTTATTGATAATAGGTATCAATAACTGTAGGGATTAATAACCCAAAGAAATATTTTGAACTGGTCACCATTTTTTTAAAATTATCGCACTTAAAGATAATTTTACCCAACGTTGCATTTTTTGTGCTCGCTACTGTATGTATACCCTTTTAAAGCTCCATATCTCCCCTTTCCAACAACATTTAAATATTGGGAATCGGGACAGAAGTGTTTTTTGGAATTCAGAAATTTGTGTGTAAAATCCAAAAAAAAAAAAACAGTTTTTGTCAAATAAAAGAGTTTACAGGGTTCGAGAATTATAAAAATAATATTTTTGAGATCGACTCAACAAAACTCACAACATACACTATGTCATTAGCCGGGAATATTTTATTTTTTTATTTTATCGCAGAGTGTAATCGATCAGATCGAATGAGGTACTTTGAGGCCAGTCGTGGCCAAAAATTAGAAATAAATAAAAGTAACAAATAGCTAGTTTTTAGTATGTGTCCCTCCAGCCACTAATATATTATACTTACCCCTTCACATATACAGTCGCGAGCAGAAGTGAGTGCATGGTCACAATACTGGCTTTCGTCATTCGTAAAAACAAAACCATACAAGCAAGAAAATTAATTTTAATTTTTCCTTTTATTCTTAACAAAAAATAGTAAAAAACAGTAATTAATGAATTGAATTCAATGAGTTTGAATGAAAAAACAAAAATAACCCACATAAGCTCAATTTTGCAAGGTTTAAGAAAATTCAAGAAACTAACCCAATTTCAATATTTGGTCCATAGACCCATAAGAAATAGCTTAATTTATGCGGTTCGACTTGCTTCCTACCAAATTATCAATAACATCTTTCGGAATTCGATTCCATTTCGCATTTATACGATCCCAAAGTTTGTTCATGTTTGTTGGGGCTGTTTCGTATTGCCCGAGCCGGCTATTCGCGAATGGCCAATGATTTTCAATCGGATTGAGGTCGGGACTTTGTGCTGGCCATTCCATCAATTGTAAATTTTGTTTCCCACTCCATACTATTCCAATTTTTGCTGTGTGCAATTTCTTTTGTGTAATTTCTTATACGGGATAAGGACATTTGTCCATAAAATTCAGAAGATGGGTTAACAGAATCTGTAGATAATCGTTTTTTCATTCAAACTCATTGAATTCATTTCTTTAATTATTGTTTTTTTACTGCTTTTTGTTAAGAATAAAAGAAAAAGTTGAAATTTATTTTCTTTTTGGTATTTGCTTGTATGGTTTTGTTTTTGTGAATGACGAAACTCAGTATTGTGAACATGCACTCATTTCTGCTCACCACTGTACATATAATTGATGTTTTCTTACATTCAAAATCTACTCTCTTTTTGAGTTAAATTTTTTTTTTTATTAATTTTTAGCTTTTTATTGATTTTTTTTTCTGTTCCTGTTTATTTTTTTTCGTTTTTTTGTTGTTGTTTTTGTTGTATTAATAACCTTATATTATAATTATATTTTATATAATTATTATCTTATTAAATAAATTGTAATACATTCCTTGTTTTCTTTTTTTTTAACATTTATATTGTAAGTAAATAATTTAATATTGTTTTCATTTTATTTTGTTTTCACTTCTTATATTATTTTTATTTATTTATTTATTTTTATTTATTAATTTTCATACCATATTTATGTATATACAATTAATTAAAAATTTATTCCTTTTATTTTTTTATCAACAATTTTCGATCTTTTTTTTTGTCTTACAGTTGGTTTTAAAGATTTTATAAGAAATTTTTTCATTTTATTTTTATCTCTGCTAATATTTATATAGACAACTATTTATGTATGTACGAATGTATGTATATATAATTTGGTTTAATACAATTTTTTTTTTGTTGATAAATTTGTTTAATTTTATTATAAAAAGAATTTATGAAATTATTTTTTTTTTTATTATTTTCGGATGGTACATGGAGAGCTAAAAAGTTTTGTGAAAACATACTGAGAAAGTTTTAAAATTCGGAGCCTTAATATTTTCCAATTTTAAAGAAGGAATGCTAACGTAACCTCATCATAACCGGATGACATTATTGTACAATAAAAATTTGTTTAGCTACGTAGAATTTCCTTCGAGGGAATTTAATTTGCTCCCTTGAAAATAGCCACTCAACCTATTAATGCTGTAATATGCTGTGTTTGATGATCATCTCTACAGCTGTCTCTTTAATTCTGGTACTATAAAAAGAGGACGCAAGGAAAAGTATCTGATGCCCTGAGCAATGCAATTAATAGGCCAATCGGCTATGTATAGACCAGAGATCAGCAATGAATCGTTTTTCCGCTTCTCATAAGCTCTCATACAATTTTGGGTATGAGTGAATCAACAGAATTGAATTTCAACTACTCTGATTCATTCGTACTCGTTACAACATTGATTTATTAGTATAAGCAGCAATAAGTATGAGTACAACTTTGACATCAAACTCACAACATTCGAAATATGTTTGTTTCATACGCTTACTCATGCTGATCCATAAATTTAGAAAAATACTTATAATACTTATAAGTCATTCAAGTGGCTCGAATCAAAATTTACAGACTTTGTTGTTGTTGCATATACAAACAAAGAAGAAAGGAAAGACAAAGACAACAAGCAAAGTATACACACAATTTTCTTATGAGTATGGTAGTGTTTGTACGCGAATCCTACTTATTTTGTGCTTCGTATAAGTGTTAAATGGGGAGAAGTCGAAGTCAATAACATCATGCATATTGTTAAGTATGAATACGACAAGTACTTCCAACTTTGAGTATGAGTAGTATGAGTATCATATTAAAATAAGTATGAATGCGTATAAGTATCTGAAGTTATAAGTATGACTCGAACCTACTTATCGTTTTGAATACTTATTGCTGATCTCTGGTATAGACCGGAACTAAACAGAAATATGCTATTTTTGGGAACAAAACCATTAATTTTACGAAAACCCATCCAATTATAGGATAACGAAATGAAGTGGTTAGGATATTATTCTTAATTGAGCACTTTTCAAATATTAGACGGACATTGGGATATTATTTCATTTTCGGTCACATACATGAAGTGCAAAAATTATAGAGATCAAATGGTGTAAAGTATTGTTGAACCTGCTTCGTAATAAGTAAAATAATTCTAATGTACACTCAGCTTTTTCACTCTGTGATCTATTAAACTCCCAAGTATGTGTTTCAAGTATCTGCTTCAAGCTTTAATGCCAAGTATTCCATCTCATTATCATAGGATTTACTCAATTTTTGAGTTTACAATGACTCGCAAAAAGAATGGTTACAAAACTATGACGATATCAGATAGTGTGGTGCATTACTCAAAACTCCGTCTTTGATTGCCTTAAAAATATTTGTTTTTCCCGAAAATATTTCCTGTTAAATAGCCCTTCTCAATTTATTAAAATATTCTGGTCCGATAATCGGTATGGAAACTGTTTTCTCGCAAGTTCCTTTGCCTGCTTATTCCCGCGAATTCATTCATTAAATGGGATCCAACATACGCAATTTCTCCATATTATTTTAAAGTTAACCTCATAATATCCGAGTGTTAAACAATATGGTTTGCAAGCGCTAATCAAGTGAAATTGACTACATCTTTCGGTTGCGCAGACGATTGCATAAAAGATATCCACGAGTTTTTCTATGGACTCGGAATGTTGTTCCCTGGCACCAAAAATTCTCGCTTCTTCTTCGCTGCATAATATCTGAGCTCTGTATATCACAGAATGGCCCCAATATATAGCCAGGTTACTCTATTAACTTTTTTAAATTACTTAACAGAGTATAGTCTCCTGTTATCTTAATCATAGTCTCCAAAGCTGTGAAAAGTTTCTCAGAAATCTGTCCTTCGGAATCGACATTAAATCGTAGGTTCCGCAACTTATGGATAAAACTAACTCGCACATATGAGTGGTGACAGAAGCTAAGCACGGGGACACTGAATGCAATGACAACTGACCTTTCCAACAACAGGAAGTTCAAATCCAATAGAGTTTACAGAGTCGCTATAAGACTGGTATCAACATACTCTATGTATCTTGTTCCATTCTGCCTGAACTGTTATCAGATTTCTTTTGTCTACTCAAATGATGGCTCCATAGGTTACCCGTTGGTCTGACAGTCTGTATGGCAGTGCGAGAAACGTTTTGAAATTTTTGATAATTATTTCGAGGAGGGCATCAACCATAAATGCTACAGATGCGGATATTAGGCCTTTAATAATTTACGTTAGTACACAACGTCCGATTTTCCACTTTGAGAAAAACTGTTAAAAGCCTAAATGCAAAAACAAACTCTTGGATATGGCTAAATCGCCGCATATATGGTTAATATTTACCAACTTCAGTTATACGAGTTATTTTATGCATATTCTACTTAATCCTCTGAGTTGGTTAGCATCCGATTTCGTGAAAAGTTTAAAGATAATAATACCGAAACCCATCAAGCATGTTATAAAAGTAACGCCATCTCGGGTACTAAGTGGATCTCAGTGCCATTACTGTCTGTCATCAGTTTGCTTTTGGGAAACATCACAGTAGTACAAATTGACTGGAGATGCTTTCAGTGGTGCTGAGGTCTTTATAGACATTCATATCGTTAGTGTTTGACTAGGTCTGGCATGATGGTGTTCAAACTTTTGCCCGCAATTGATACCAACTTGTCAAATTAATTGTAATGGATTTAGTTTCCTTTGCCAAATTTCGGTACACGACCATAGGCAACTAGGTGTGTTAGCTGCTGTGGCTGTAGAGCAGTTGGCAAATAATCATAATCTTCAGCGAAAAGCTATCATCTTCAACGATGAAGCCCAGTTCGGACTAAACTTTGTTGAATGCTAACATGAGTTCTAAGAGCGTTTTTCATCCCGGAAAAAGCACTGTTTCATATGATTTTGAGTTGTCGACTTCATGGGTTCATATTACTTTAAGCAAGACGATCATTGTAATAATTTTTAGGACTAAACATCATAACATATTGGGTAAGGACATACAAATATTTCCTGACAGTAAGACATCATTTCTTCGATAACAAGATTACTGATTGACTTCGAAGGAAATAGTTATTGTAGCGAAACATAATTGGAAACATAATTGGAACTTCTCCTAGAAGTTGCGTGGGAAAAACTTTGCGAATAAAATAAAATTTGCTGTGAAAAGTTTCTCAAAAATCTGTCCTTCGGAATCGACATTAAATAGTTGGTTCCGCAACTCATCGATAAAACTAACTAGCACAAATGAGTGGTGATAGTAGCTAAGCACGACAACTGACCATTGCAGCAACAGAAAGTTTAAACGATTTCGTACAAAAGATTGGCACTCAACTCACATTAGGTAACATAATGGGGTATACGGGCCAATATGCGAACTTGCATGTGAGCGGCAATTTACTCGTTAACCTAACTCGTTAGGTTAGGTTAACCTAACAAACGAAAGCTTTAAACACTTCTAATTTAAACATTTGCAAAGAAAGGATAGAAACTAAAGCCAATTGTAAAGAAGCCAGCCAAATCTGAGTCGATATGAAAATACACCGAACCTGATTTTAATTAAAAGCAGCATCACTGTCTAAAATGAATTTTTCCCCTAGGAGTGGATACGCTAAAACTGATACGGCACATAATAAACTTTTTAATGTCTGGAACGCCTTTTCCTAGGCTTCACCCCATAGATACACCTTTTGCCGCCGCTACTAAAATTAGCGTCTACAATATGTGTATAGCCCCAAAAAACGGCGTAGAGTCATCTGCTGTAACAAGATGGTCCTAATACTTGCCTTTGGAAGAATGCACATTTCTTTACGCTCAATTTCAGGCCAGCCATTGATATTCGTTTCAAAACTTCTGCCAGGTTCTCGAGGTGTTCGTTGACAGTTCTGCCCATCACTATGTTGTCATCGAGATACAAGCAAGTTTTCCAATGCAGTCCCTTTAGTAAACGTTCCATAAGCCGGTCGAAGGTGTCTGGAGCATTACAGAGCGCAAATAACATGACTTTTAACTGCCATAAGCCGCCATTCGCACTGAATGCAGTTTTTTCCCAGTCTTTCTCTGCAATCTCCACCTACCAATGTCCGCTTTGTAGATCGAATGTGTAGAACCACTTCGTTCCGGCTAGCGTGTCGAGCGTGTCGTCAATTCTTGGTAGTGGGAAACTATTTTTTTTAGTGACATCTTTCAGGTTCCTGTAGTGTACGCGGAGTCTTGTAGTGCCATCTTTCTTCTTAAAAAAGCCAACAGGTGAGGTCCATGGACCAGATGATGGTTCGATTACATCGCTCCTCTTCATTTCGTCTAGCTTTTTGACCTCAATACGCTTTGCTAGCGGTATACTTCTGGGTGCCTGTTTTACCGATCTTGCTTTGCCAGTATCAATCGTGTTTGACCATGGCTGTTCTACTTTGTTCTACAAGCCTACGTCTTTAGCAGCTTTTTGACCCTTCCTTGACCTTTTTCGTGGCTCTTAACAGTTCTTTTGGAAACCGTCCTTTTCGCCGTTGAAGCATTTAGGTTTAGCCTTTTGTCCAGCTTCTGTTTAATCATTTCTTTTTAAATTTATTTAATCTTCATCCACGACCATCCATTTTTCGAACTTTGCTTACTGATGGTCTAGAAATAGTTCGAGCGTCCTCCAGGGCTAGTGCAAAGGCCACGGTTTCAGCAATGGTTGTGTTTTGTTCAGAACATACCGCAAATTTGATGTTTGGGTCGCGTATACCATTAATAAACGCCTCGGTCTTGAAGTTGTCTATCAACAGATGGTTTTCACAGGGATATGTTAGCTGCATCAATCTCTCAATCTTTATTGCAAAGGCTTGAAGTGACTCATTAGCCTTTTGCATCTGTCAACTTAACTCCATGCGGTACAGTTCTCGTTTATGCTCTTTGCCAAAATTGCGCTGTTTTTACAGATTCTCAGCACCTTTTAAATCCAGGATGAGTTCCAAAGCCTTCTCCCCTTCATCTTGTATCTGCTGGCTAATAGTGAATTGGATAAAATCTGCACCTACAATGAAATTCTTAGATCGTTTCAGACTTTCCAGCATGAAGAAGAGAAAATTGTCATTATAACCCGGCCTTATAACACCCAAGTGAATTGAGCTTATATGGTGGTTATCAATTTAACTTAATTTAGCTTTCATGTTACCTTCAATTAATTTTTCCGAAATTGTTTGTTTTCTTTTTAAATTTTCTTTAAATAACTTATTTAACTATTGTCTGGTTTAAAATGAGCATTTTGTTTAAATATTTTTGCTTCTTTTTTTTTGTAATATGCGAGTATAATATTTTGTCCGGCAAAAGAAATGGCTTTCGGGCAGTTTCCTTTCATATATTGTTCTAATTATGTTTTCTGAAATGTTTTTATTATTTTCGTTTTGTTTAGCTAACGGTATATAAAGTTTAAATATTTTATTTATAAACGTTTTTACAAATTTTAAAAGTTTTTACAAAAACAAAAAAAAAATGATTTTTTTTCGTAACTTTTTTGCATCGTAATGCTGTAAAACAGGAAAGACTTTTAATAGCACATCTATTATTTCATGTATATACTATGTACAGTATCGGTCAAAACATTTTACACAAAATTTGCCTTAATTTTATTTCTTAAAAAAAAACTTTTGTGGTCAAATAAATTTATTGAGATCAAGATTTCCAACCTTGAAATCGCCGTAGTCTAGTAGGTAGTGTATTAGCTTACTAGACGTGAGGACACGGTTCAAATCCCAGGTCAGACATCAATACACCAATAAAAAATAAAAACATTTCTGTGACAACTTCCGTTCAGCAGATTTCTGGCAAAAATTCTGAGCGTAAATGAATTTTCAATGAAAAGTTTCTCAAAAATGTGTGAAAAGCTCCAGCGTGGTCTTACGCCTTACTGGACTAAGGCGACTTCGTGCCGTCCACAGTCACTGAAATTACGCTCCAGAAAGTAAAGCCAAATCACCCTGCCTAACGGATGTCAGACTCTTACTTGTTTTAAGTGAATTAGTTTCCTTTGAATTCGATAGGGGTTTTAAGAGTCCATAATGCGAAACTAAACCATTTAGATGGAACTGTGTTTTAGCAGAGAAGATAAGCTATTTTGAAAAATTGGCAATGAGTTCATTTCGCACTCTTGCCCATGGAATGAATTGCGGATGGTTTACACGGTCTGCTGGTCGTAAGTAAAATATCGTTGCAAACTGATTCGTCAAATTTGAAGTTTTTAAGAACAATTCGGAAAAAACCGAACGAATAATTCAATATCGATTTCTCTATTGCTTTGTAGGTACCACCTTCTTACTCAATATCCCCTAAAGCCTATAAAATCTTGTTCCTGTGTTTTACTTTCTTCTAGATAAAGCTGGATCTAGAATGTAAATAAAGCCACTTTAGATTTTACCGCTGAGATTTAAGACTGCCTTTTTAATCTTCTAAAAGGCGAACTTAACAATCTTATGCGCCACACATAGGGATTTGCGGAAGTAGGGAGCGTTGCAGAGACGACACTATATCTTATTTTTAGAATTTTGACTGTCGACCACCTTGTTGAAGCTATATTTGTTCAATTATTTATAATTACAACAAAGTAAGGCGATATATTTTTTTATTTAAAAGCAAAAAAAAATGTTGGAAATAACATCAAATTTTAATATCAGTTTAGATTTGTGCGAATTGACGGCCGACAAAGCCACCACAGGCTGCACTAAAGTGGCCCTGCGGTATTTTGGCAAAGCGCCGTCTTTACTCTGCAAAAAGTCCCAGGTGCAAAAGTCCAACGGATTGCGATCCGGGGATTTTGGTGGCTATTGTGCGGTAGAAATGAAGCGAGGAACCTCCTTTTTAAGCCATTCTTGATTTATGCGTGCGGAGTGCGGTGCTGCTGATTCCTGTTGGAATATTCATGGTCTGCGGCCGAAATGTTTGTTTGCCCAGGGCTAAAGCTTTTATACTGTCTTTAAGACATTTTCCCGATAATATTCGGCATTTGTTTTCACCCCACGGTCGATGAATACGAGCGGGGAGGGACCATCGGCCGTTACCATCGGCGCCGCTTGAGTTCTGGTGGATAATTCCAGGTGTAAATTTTCAGCTGACCTCTTTGGCAAGTAAACCCGATTATTTTGATTGTTCACAAACTGATCAATTTGGAATGGCTTCTCATCATAGAAAACCAAATTCGGTAACTGGCCACTTTCGTGCAAGCGAAGAAACTCCTTGGCTCTTTCCAGTCTAACTTTTTTTTTGTCTATCGGTAAGCTCTTACACTTTTTGGAACTTAAATGGCTTTAGTCCAAGCTCATTTTTCAATATGTGTTGCATCCGTTCTCGCGATGTGTTCAGGTCACGAGCAATTTTTCTGCCACTGCGGCGTGATTTTCGATCAAATCTGGTGTTATTATTGCTTTTTTCGTCCATATTTTGGACACGATGCAACATCGTCAGTATCACGGTAAGGAGCAATGGCACAAGAAACAAAATGCAGGCGGACTCTAACGATAGCCACCTGTGGTTTTCCAGCCAAATATAAGGCAATCACACTATCACGCTTGAATTCCATCACGAAAAACTTTTTTACTGAATGCAATAGATCAAAATGCTTTTGTAAGCTTGTAAATAATAAAATGAACTGTCGCTGGAATAAATCTGTCAGCTGTCAGACGAGCGGTTTACAAATGATAATAACCTGAAGTTAGTTGCAATACATATCAGCCAACCTGTATATACACAACGAAATGTGTTCTCTGAAAGGTATATGAAGAAATTGGCAACGGACTCTAATTTTCATCAAAAAATCATTTTCAGCGGCCTTGTCGTCCACTTCTGTATGAACTAACAAATTTCACGAATATGAAGTGTTACCAATCAGTATGAGATTAAAAAGCATCAAATGCATCCCAAAAAATTCGTTGTAAGTTAATATTACTTTAAGTACTGTGGTGTGGTGGTGTGGCAAGCTAGGTCGTATTATTGGCTGAAGGGTTGTAATAAATAATTATTATACTATTAACGGGGAATACTAAAGGCCCATGATTATCAATTTTTTGATCAAAATTGATCTGTCTCACAGCTGATATCAGATTGGAAATTCTGCATGAATTGTGAAGTTCGACTCTCGTGGAGGTGATGGGAACTGCCACAGAGATTAAACCCCGTTATACGTTTTCTAGTAGAGTTTTCTTAAGTGGCAGTTGTATGCAAATAAGACAGACCACAAGCACATCGATTATATTCAATTACCGAATGCAAAATTAGTCATTTATGCTATATGGCCTCCAGAGAGGCCAAGGCGGATTCAAAAACTATGTTATTTCCTTGGTGAGGATTTTGAGCTGCCAGCAACATCGTTACATTCTTTTCTAAGGACGACATTAGCCAAGGTCAATTGAATATGAAAGTCAATTATTACCAACTTCTTTTGTCCTGAATTTTTATGTTCTGGACACCAAAAAAATTTGAGGGCATGCAACGATATTTGAGAACATTCAAAATGATGACGTGACATCGATATCATGCCATCTGGCTATCTTAAACCCTTTATTTTTTCACACATAATGGCATTAATAGATTTTTCAAATAAATAAAAAAATATTTTGTTCATATTTCAAACAGACACACACACTTTAGCTTTCTTTAAATTCAAAAAAGAACGAACCTGTAACATAAAATGTCCTACACTTAGCAGTTCTACAGTATGTGGAAAAAATAAGTTTCCAAAGGAAAAACTAATATAAGAACGCTTGTTAGATAAGTGTTTGTGATTTTTTATTAGTAATCGATTTTATTTAGTAATCGAAGTGACCACCGTTCTGCCATATAAACTTTAGCCTTTCTTCTGAACTAATTTTTTTCCAAGTTCGATATGATACAGTCCTTTAGTTGGCTTAAGTTTTATTGTGCTTCCCCAGCAATACGAATTTTTTGCATAGCCCATTCGATTGGAGAGAGAACTGAGCTTTGAGGTGGCCACTTTAAAATAGTTATATTTTCTCCGAAAGGCATACCACAACTTTTTTGGCAGTATGTCTTATTGGATTACAAAATGTTCACCTATTAAGCGATTTCCCTCTGGTATAGGGTATTCTTCGAAAATGTTTAAGTAAACCGATGCGTTTACTTTTCCTTCTAGTACTACTATTTCACAAGTGCCATTAGCGGAGATACAGCCCTAAATCATTAGGCCTCTCTCTACAGCTTTTACAGTGGATAAAGTGCATTTATAAGATAAAGCATCACCTGCCTTACGCTAAACGTGAATCATTACCATGGGAATATTTTAGTCTTATCATTGATTCATCAGACTATAAAATTTTATACCAAAATTCTCGTGGTTTTAAAACATGTTCTTTTTTTCTTCATATTGATTTTACTAGCGTAAGAAATTTTTCGAGCCACTCGACCGTGTTTGCCACTAGCTCTGTGATTGTGAATGTGGATGGAGCTTCTTTGCCTTCGTTAAGCACGAAACTTTGGTTCCGAAGTTAGGGGATTTGCATCTGAAATTTTGAGGATTCCTCTGTCAACTCTATCACTTGAAATTTTAGGGTGTCCTGGTCTCATTTTAGCGCAAAGACTGTGTTCGTTCTCGTAAGCAACAATGACTTTATGAACTGCCGAACGAGACTTGCCAAATTTTGCCCAATATAACGTAAGTTATGGCCAACTTTATACAGATTAATAATTACTTTGCGCTCTTCAGTTGTCAATTGTTTGAATTTACCGATTATTTTGCCAAATTTTAATATTTCCTGCCAATGTTTGAGAAAAACATAAAAATTAAGGTTTTACACATTTGGAAAAAATATTTCCTTAATAGATGTTAAATGTCAACAATTACAACTAAATTTAGCGAAAATTTTAAATAACCCACAATTAATACGCAACTACTAAGGAGTGCGCACAACAAAAACTGGACTTACAGTTTTCGTTATAGAAATAAAAATAAGTGGGGGATTTTTTCGTTTTATATTTCAATTAAAGTACATAATATTTGAATTCTTTTGTGTATAAAATTTTTCTCTGACTAAGATCTCAGAGCATCCAAGTTTTTGAGCCACTTTTCTTCCAGACATTTTATTATTGTACTTGCTTTGTTTTGGTCGGCAAATCATTTTTTTCTTCCACTTCCACGCTTCCTCTCAATACTCAAAGGCTCCTTATATTGTTTTATTCTTACCCTAGAAACTGTTTTTTGGTTAACACCTGCGAACCTAGCAATCGTTTTTGGTAAGCGGCGCGGTTTTTCATTGAAAATTTCAATTATTTTTTTAAGACATTCTTGTTGGGTGCCCATTTTCAAAAAACTAATTTTGCTATTGCCATGAAATTTATCACGTGGATTTTGAAGCAGATGACTAACAAAAAGTGGCCGTGGTCTAGTAGGTAGTGTATTGGCTTATTAGACGTAAAAGCCAGGGTTCGAGTCCCAGGCCAGACATCAAAACAAAATACAAAAAGTATTTTTTTGGCGATTTCCTCTCAGCAGATTTCTGGCAAAAACTCTGAGAGTAAATAAAATAGCCATAAAAAGTTTCTCATAAAATCTGTCGTTCGAAGTCGACTTTAAACTGTAGATCCCGATACTCATGTTTAAAATTAACACACACAACATAAGTGGTGTGAAAAACTAGGTCAATAATCCTGACTGATGGGTTCTAATGATCAATTATGTGTGACTAACAAAGACAATGTAACGGTATTCATTTTTTTCAATTACGATAAAAGTTATAAGCCCATTTTTCTTCGTGCGCACTCCTTAGTTAAAATATTCTTCTGGAAACTTATTATTTCAATGTCACATTGGTTTATAGAATTTAGAATTAACCGTTATTTTATTTAAAGAAAAAATTCTAAATTTTTTCACAAATCATCAATGAAATAAATACGTTGTAAAAATGCAATAACAATTTCCCATATAACAGTTTTCCAGTATTCAAAGCTTCCAATATTTTAAATATGCTATTGGAAACTTAATTTTTCTACATACTATATATACTTATATCGTGCGGAATAACTAGGAATTTTAACTAGGAATTCAAGCTTATTTCAGAGATAAAATTTTAAGTTACTCGTTTTTAGGTGTAGAGGCATTTTGTCCAAATTATTTTGACCAACACTGTATGTTGTTCTTATAAACTAGTTTTGGTTAACATACATAGTTTCGGTTTTAATTCTAAAATACTAAATATCTATGTATATATGTATGTATATGTGTCTATATATATGTAAGTATGTATATGTATATAATGTATGTATAAATATGTATAAATACAAATACAAATACAAATTATTATTATTTTTTTCCTTTTAGCAGTATTCTTATGTACGTAGTTTAATTAATTAATTTATTAGTTACGATATATTATTTAATTAATTATTTTTGTTTTTGTTTTTTTTTTTTTTAATTTTTAATTTTTAAATACTAAGCAAGCATTTACAATACATTTATACAAAAAAAATTATTTTTTTTTTTCTTTTATTTTAAGTTTAAATTTTGTTTTACTCCTGCATTGTGAACATTTGTTAGTAGGAATGGGTGGTCAAGTTAATGCGCTAAAGGCTTCCCATATAAAACTTGTCACTTGAAGCATTAGTGCAGAATAAATTTCCTGAAAAAAAAAACAAGAAAATATTACAATTAATTAGATTAATTTCATATAATAGCTTACAGTAAATAAATAAAGTTTTGTTTTATCATCCACAGTCTTTGAAAATCAAAATTTCTTCCGAATGAATGCTTAGCTGCGAGGAAACAAGTTCATCTGCTTCTAGCTTTATATCAAGGAAATTGTTTAAAAATTGTTTCTAAATATGTAAAGATTTGCTATCGGAATAATGAACGGTGGCAGCAGTCGTCTTAGCCGAGTCACGAATCGACTCATCGACTTCCCCTCAGAAGATTTTTGGCAAAAACTCTTCGAATAAATAAATTTGTCATGAGAAGTTTCTCAAAAATTTGTCGTTCGTAGTCGATTTTAAACTCATGGATATAATGAATGCGTCGCCATGGTCTAGTAGATAGTGTGCTGGCTTATTAGACGTAAAGCTAGGGTTCGAGTCCCAGGTCAGACATCAAAATAAAATACAAAAAGTATTTTTTCGGCGATTTTCTCTCTGCAGATTTCTGGCAAAAACTATGAGAGTAAATAAAATTGCCATGAAAAGTTTCTCAAAAATTTGTCGTTCGGAGTCGTCTTTAAACTGTAGGTCCCATCACTTATGTATAAAAATTAACGCATACAAGTGGTGTGAGAAACTAGGTCAAAAATCCTAACTGATGGTTTGTAATAACCAATTATGTATGTATGTATGTATATAATGAATCCTGACTGGGTTATGACTAACTCTGTATGTATGTCAGAGATCAGCAATGAGTATTCAAAACGATAAGTAGATTCGAATCATACTTATAATTTCTGATACTTATACGCATTCATACATATTTTAATATGATATTCATACTACTCATACTCAAAGTTGGAAGTACTGGTCGTACTCATACTTAACAATGCGCATGATGTTGTTGACTGCGACTCGTCTCTACTACACGAATCACAAAATAAGTATGATCCGCGTACGAACACTACTATACTCACAAGAAGATTGTGTGTATGCTTTGCTAGCTGTCTTTATCTTTCCTTTCTTCTTTGTTTGTATATGCAACAACAACAAAGGCTGTAAATTTTGATGAATGATTCGAGCCATTGTAATCACTTATAAGTATTATAAGTATTTTTTTAAACTTCTGAATCAGAATGAGTAGGCGTATGAATCGCACATATTTCGAATGTTGTGAGTTTGATGTCAACGTTGACTCATACTCGTTGCTACTTATACTTATAAATCAATGTTGTAGCGAGTACAAATGAATCAGAGTAGCTGAATTTCTATTCTGTTGATTCATTCAAACTCAAAATTGCATGAGTGATTATGAGTAGCGGAAAAACGACTCATTGCTGATCTCTGGTAGATACAGTGATGTGAGCCATTTAAGTCTATTTGTCTCGGAAATTTTGATCCATCTCACATTGAAACCCAGTCTGTATGATGTTTGCAAGCATCTTGTCCATACATAATTGACCTTACATGTTGACATATTGTGCACGTTAAATTTATATGTCTCAGTTTTACGTTGACTTTGAATGACAGATTTTTGAAAAACTTTTTCATGACAAGTTTATTTACTCTCAGAGTTTTTGGCAGAAATCTGCTGAGAAGAAATCGCCGAAGAAATAAATTTTTTTTTATTTCGTTTTGATGCCTGACCTGAAATACGAACCCGGAGTTTTACGTTAACGGACTACATACTAGACTACGGTATATGGAGCCAGATATATGGTAAAAGAATTTCCTTTAAATAATATCTCCGTCTTGTATTGTCATTTAGAATTCGGAAACCCATAAACAAAAAGACCCTTTAGGTATGAACTAATTATTGTTGTTTAAAGGATATTATTTTTTAATTTTAAAAATTGCTTGTAATTTCTTTTAAAATAAATATGATGTAACATTTTATGTAAATTTTAAAGCTATACACCCTTGAGTTATACTTAAATTTTTGTAAGATGATTAATATATTGTTATGCCCAAATATATGCTCATTAAGGATTTACCAACGCATTGTTTATTCTCTAAAGAATTTGTTTGTTTTAGTTTATTAAAAGAAATTAATCACAGTAAAAAATATATTTTCCCAAGAATTTCTAAGTTAGTTAAGTTAGTATACTCAATTTTATTTTTGTCATTCCTTAGAACATATATGCATATAAAATGAACACCAATCAATTATTAATCAATACGAAAATTAATTGGATTTTGCCTTTTTAACCTTGATTCATAACAGATTGATTAAATATGTATTTTCGAATACATAAATAAAATCATTAATTAAATGACTGTAAGGCAGAATAAAGCAGTCACCCATATACACCTAAAAATATGCAAAATTTATTTTGTTGATAAGCTTAAAGGTGTTGGCAAGTCGTTGTAGATGTAGTCGTTATAAATATTTAATAAAAACAAATGCATACTTTTAGGTATTTTTATATCCTTTTTGAGATGTTTTTCTCCAAAAAGAAAAATATCGGAAAATGGGAACAAAATAAGAAATTCTGCTTGTGTGACCTTTAAATATTAATTTGACTTTATCTTCGCACAAAAGAAACTCAAAGATGGAAATGCAAAAATCGTTAAGCCAAAAAGACAAGGAGTGTTTCCGAAGTATATTTCTTGGTTATAAATTAATTAATTTAGTAGGAAATTTATGTGTCGTGCATATGAGATTAACGTAAATGTTTAAATGAGTTGCTTAAACCTAAATATAGAACCGACATAAGAATATTCTTAATAAGAATGAAGTGGCCTAATAAGCTTTTAATATCGCTGACTAATGTCGTGATGCAACATTTTTTGTAGGGAGAATTCACAAAAAAGAAAAATAAATTAAAGAAAATAACAGAAATGATGATATAAAATAATCTTGAACAAAAACAAAACTTTTTTCTATATTTACTTTATTTAAAACAGAGTTTGCTATCGCGGATATCGTCTGTTAAGTATGACGTATAGGAACATAAAAATATCTAAGAAATGTTCCTAGAATAATATCAATCATGGGATTTGAACAGCAAATCTCCATTGTTTTACCATTTTAACGGTCATTGAAAAATTCTCAACAGTCCTTAATAAGGCAGCATATAATAAAACCGGCGTTTTTTTCACCAAGTTTTGTTTGATATTCATAAATAGCTGAAGTTTGATAG
Source organism: Sarcophaga peregrina (assembly GCA_014635995.1). Classification (NCBI taxonomy): domain Eukaryota; kingdom Metazoa; phylum Arthropoda; class Insecta; order Diptera; family Sarcophagidae; genus Sarcophaga; species Sarcophaga peregrina. The sequence continues at coordinate 43,637,703 of CM025792.1, forward strand.
ACGAAGCCCTTTTAAGCAATACAAAATTTATAAAATCCCTAATTCTGGGATTTTTAAAAACTTGTCCCGGGACTTTTCCGGATTGTGAATTCATATGTATTTTGACATTACAAAAGGCCCTGAAAAAAAAATTCTATATCACTTGACTTCGATAATTGAGTCTTAGAAGAGGAAAACCCTACTTTCATTACTAAAAAATTATTTGATAGCATCGAAGAATGCGAAAGGCCTATAAAACGAATTAAAAGGGTAACTGATTCAGATACTCAGTTGTCCAGAGAAATAGATTTATTTACATCAGGCGGTGGTAGAGGTGAATATCGCAATTCTTCCGGTGATTTTTCGGGATTTTTGGATCCCGAATTATCCCGAAATATTCCGGAATTTCGGGACCGGGATTTACAAAATTCCGAATCCCGGGATTTTTAAAAATCTATCCCGTTTGGCATCCCTCGTATTAACTGAATTTTGTGACAGAAGAGAATGACATAAGTACTGCCACATTTCAAACCGATAGCTGATCCACTATATAGTTTTGAAAAGGATCCAAATAAATAAAATAAGGAGTGCGCACAAAAAAAAAAAAACTGGACTTATATTTTTCGTTAAAGAAATAAAACTAAGCGGTGGATATTTTTCGTTTTATATTTCAATAAAAGTACATCCTATTTGAATTCTTTTGTGTATAAAACTTTTTTCTGACAAAGATCTCAGAGCATCCAACTTTTTGAGCCACTTTTCTTTCAGTCATGTTAGGATGTTTTAGAAAAATACGTATTATGTTACTCGCTTTATTTTGGCCGGGAAATCCTTTTTTCTTCCACTTCCACGCTTTTTTTCAATACTCAAAGACTCCTTATATTGTTTTATTCTTACCTTAGAAACTGTTATTTGGTTAACACCTGAGAACCTAGAACGATTTTTCATTGAAAATTTCAATTATTTTTTTACGACATTCTTGTTGGGTGGCCATTTTCAAAAAACTAATTTTGCTATTGGAATTTAGCACGTGGATTTTGAAACAGATGACTAACAAAAACATTTTTGAATTATGATGAAAGTTGTAGACCCACATTTTTGTGCGCGCAGTCCTTATATTATCTTCGTAATTTCATTTGTGTATTGGAAAAAAATTAAGGCCATGCAATTGTTTTATTCGTTTTATTTTTTTTTTGATACAAATTTATTCACATGGATTTAATAGTTAAAATAATCTTTACTTTTGACCTATTTTTGCATGAATATTTTATTCAAATAAAAATTTACATTCATTTTACACAATTCAATAGAATAGAATTTGAGAGAACAGGCTCATTGAAAACATTGCTTTTCATTGTAATGTAAAGAGCAGTAATATTGATTGCCTTCATAGGAAAAAACTTAATAAATATTTAATGTTTACTTATTTATTTATTTATTTAATGTGTATATCAATTATATTTGTTAAATGATTCTTAAAAGTTAAAAGAATGTCGATTTTAAAATCAAATTATTTTCATAAAAATGGTGTCATTTATTAATGGAACATCCAACAACAGAGACTGGGCTTATCTTTGCATTTATCAGTATTAAATTGTTCTCTTATTTTTTATATTTTTATCATCGTTCGCCAGTTTCTATATTGAAAAGTTTAATTTTCCTTTTGAAAAGTTTTATTCTGTACATAAATTAATCCCATAGAATCATATTAAAAATTCATACATCACTGCTTTAAGCTGCAGGTTTTCTTCTTTTATGTACGAAATACATATTTTGTTGTCGTTGTTGTTGCTGCAGCGATAACAGCAGCAAATTTCATGCAACATAAGCACATTTTTCTGCACATTTGCATACAATAACCAGAGTCCACAAAATGATTGCGGGTGGGAGTATACATACAGGGTGGCCGATATATACTGCAACAAATTAAAGCTCTAAATTTTTTTAATTTTATTGTTCGAAAGCAATAAATGTTGGAAATAACATAAAATGTTAGAATCAGTTTAGATTTGGTCGAATTGGCCACCTTTGGTACGAATTATGGCCTTCAAACGGCCGACAAAGCCATCACAGGCTGCACGAAACTGGCGAAGCTCTGCCTTGAGATGATCGACACTTTGGTTTTTTTTAGTGAGAACCTTACTTAGCAAAAGTCCAACTGATTGCGATCCGGAGATTTTTGTGCAGTAGAAATGGGTCGAGCAACCTCCTTTTTAAGCCATTCTTGGTAGACGCTTGCTGAGTGCGGTGGTGTGAAGTCCTATTGGAAAGTCCATGGTCTGCGGCCGAAATGTTTGTCTGCCCAGTGCTTCAATACTGACTTTAAGACATTTTTCCGATAATATTTGGCATTTACATTGACCCCACGGTCAATTAATACGAGCGGGGAGCGACCATCGGGCGTTACGGCGGCCCACGCCATTACCATTGGGGGACAATCGCAGGTGTAAGTTTTCAGCTGACCTCCTTGGCAAGTAAACCCGATCATTTTGTTTGTTCATAAACTGCTCAATTTGGAATGGCTTCTCATCGGAGAAAACCAAATTCAGTAACTGGCCACTTTCGTGCAAACGAAGTATCTCCTTCGCTCTTTCCAGTCTAACTTGTCTTTTTCCATCGGTCAGCTCTTGCACTTTTTGGAACTTCAATGGTTTTAGTCCAAGCTCATTTTTCAAAATGTGTTGCATCCGTTCTCACGATATGTTCGGCTTACGAGCAATTTTTTTTACCACTGCGGCATGGATTTCGATCAAATCTGGCCTTCACATTTCGGATCATTTCTGGTATTGTTACCGTTGTTTTTTCGTTCACTTTTTTGAGGCAATGCAACACTGCCAGTATCACGGTAACGAGCAATGGTACGAGGACCAAAAAATTTATTCACATTAAAATGCTGGAGGGCTCTAATTATAGCCACCTGTAATCACACTATCACGCTTGAATTCCATCACGAATACCTTTTTTTCTGAATGCAATAGATCAAAATGCTTTTGCAAGATTGTAAATAATAAAGTGAACTGTCACTGAAATAAATCTGTCAGCTGTCAGACGAGCGGTTTACAAATGATAACAACGTAAAGTTGGTTGCAATACATATCAGCCACCCTCTATATATATAGTATGAATGTATGGTTGGGTTTGTTGACTAAAGACTAAAAATTTCACATAAATTTCAAGTATTGATATGGAAAAATGGTTAAAAAAATAAAATAACATCTGACTACCTGAAATCCAAAATGACGTCATGCATAATGTAATTATTTTCTATTTAATTCATCTAATCCAACGTCAAGCACAGGACAAAAATTTATATTCAAGAACTCTCAAACTCGTGCAATCCACGTTTATGTTTCGAGAATTTAAGAAATTTTTTATCACCAAAAAATAAACTTCTGGCCCCAAGGCTAGGAACATTACAGGAAGCCTCATCTTGTATATTTTCTCATACGACGATCGTTATCCTGTTATTCTAGGACATGCTATTAGGAGCATGTTTGTTCGTGTATTTTAGGTAATAAATTTTTTTAAAGGTGGCTTGATTTTTTACTTATTGTAATGACCATATAGGGTCTTATTTTAAGCGCTTTAAATTTCAATAAAAAAGTAGAGTACCTGAGATAGCATCGAAACTTTTTGTTCGTTTGAGGGATCTATTGACGCCTCTATGTGTGGAATATAACATCGTTCAAATGAACGTTACGACTTATCTGAGTGGAGCTCGACCAAACTGTACAAGTTTCCAGGACATACAAATACATAATTAGTCATTACAACTCTTCAGTCCGGATGACACAAATTTTGTCGTGTGTTTTAATTTGCATACATCAATCATATACGGAACCTGCAGTTTAAAGTCGACACCGAATGACGTATTATTAACAAAGTCTACTTGGCAATGTTATTAGCTTTCAGAGTTTTTATCAAAAAGTCGCTGAGAGAAGCCGCCGAACAAATATTTTTCATATTCAGTTTTGTTGGAGATGGATGGCATGGGTTTTGTTGGCTGCGACTTAAGAAATAACCAAGCTTAACGCGGTATAAATGCAGAATATCGTTTGTTGACTTTACAACACCTCGTATAGAATTTCCAACTCAGAATGATCCAATTCTTATCAAAAGAACTTGATGGAAAATTCAATTGAATTTCTACATTAGATGCCCCAGATTTTCTGGTGCGGTTTATCACCCACATGTTGGGTAACAGTCTAAACTGATCACATCTGGGTGGATATTCTGTCGTCAAGCGTGCGACCACAGGGTGTACACCACAGGGTGGTGTCCTATCCCCTCGTTTGTGGCTCTTGGTTGCTAATGTTGGTCTGAGGCTCCTGGAAAGTAGGTGCTTTAGCATTGTCGCATATGCCGAAGATGTGGCTATTCTTGTGGGTGGTAAATGTTTGTCAACACTGGGTTAACTGATGGAGTCTCCTCTTGGGCGACAAAATGTGGTCTGGGGATAAGTCCAAATAAAACGGACCTCGTTTTGTTCTCGCGTAGGTACAAGATTGAAACCTTCAGGTTGCTAAGATTAGCTGGTAGGACTACTGCAGGGTATGTTGCTATAAGGACTATCGAACATCTCCCCTGCAACTGGCCAGCCCTTGGTAGGTTGAGTTTGAGGACCCTTGGCAGGGCCTTCTTTGAGAACTTGAGTTCTGTGTCGAGAGCCGACATCAAGGCTCTCCACAGATTCATTAGCAGCTTAGGCTGGTTGAGAGGTGCTCGGGCTTCATAAGTGTAGTCACGCTCTCACCCTCTTTTGTTTTGTGTCTGTTTCTTTCTGCGTAATTCCTCCGTTTCCCATTCTCCCTCCACTGACCTACATTCCTATATCCTCTATTTCCTTCCTCCTCTACGGACAATGTACAATGGGTCAATTTCGACCTCCGGGTATTGTGCTTGTCTTGACCGACAGGTGCATGTCCTCTAACCTAACCCAACCTAACCTTCTACATTATATTAGCGTTTCTCTACAGAGAGGCAAACAAATATTTTCACAAAACCTTCATTCTTAGTCAAAGGTAAGATGGGATAACGAACAAACCTGTAGAGAAATCAAACAGAATAGCACTGACGTGGTTATATATATCAAGATTCAATCTAATGAAGCTCATAGCAGTGGTAACAGGGCACTGAGTTTCGTGTGTTGACGCCAAGGGACTAGAATAGCACATAATGAATTTTGCGGCAGCTGCCATGACGAGGAAGAAGAGAAGACCAGAAAACATCTTCTCTGTGCAAATTCTTCACTTAGGAACTTGTGGGGAAGAATTCTTGGAGACATAGAGTTTATTAAGATTTGATGTGAAAAATTAAAACCTTCATAAGACGCTCTGGATGTTTAAAAGATGTTAGACAGGAGCTATAATTATATGATAGAGTTCGTAATATGGATGTTACAATGGGACCTTATAGATATCATGTAATTATTATGGCGGCTGCCACGAATATTTTTTTTTTTTTTTTGGATTTATAAACTGATTTACAATTTCATGAAAATTTGCAAAATTAAATAAAATCAAATCGAAAATTAACGCTTGTAACTCTACATATTTGTGTCAACAGATGCAACTGAAAAAACTTTACAATTAATTGTATAATATTGGGCTTAATTTAACAATAAATATTAAAGCATGCTTTTAGGGGTACAAAAAAAAAAAATAAAATAAAATATTTATTATAACGGCAAAACATTAAAATATTTTTGACATTTTAAATACTCAATGATAGACAAAAACAGATACCAGAGAATAACAATTTGCTGCAGTATTTCAAATAAATGTTTCAACATTTATTACACAATTTAATGTCTCTCTCTGCTTTTTGTACACTGAGTCACTCATTCATTCATTCATTTATATTTATATCCTCAACTTATTGAACAAAAAAAAACAAAAAAAGGAAAAAATAAAACGAGGAACTTTACCTTGACAAATTTTCTACGTTTATTGACTTTTTCATTTTCTAAATTTTTTTTCTTCACTCATTCACTGCACACTGACTGAATTGTATTCATTTCTTTGAAATAAAATACGTTTTTTTTTTATTTTACTTTCTGCTACGGAACAGTCACGAACTGTAGAATACCATTACAATGGAAGAAAAAAATATCCGTTTTGCCGGCAATAGAAGAAAAAAAAAATGAGAAAATTAAAGTTATAATAGAGAGAATTTATCTTTTCCAAAGACTTGAAATATACTGGCGGCAGTGACAGTGTGCCAGTGTCAAGAGCGCAACTAAAGTTTTCTTATTGGTAAGATATTGTTGCCATGGAAAGACATAAATATCGTACATACGAGTACGAGTACGAGTACTTAATAAATTTCTATTTTAATAAATAAAAGTTAGAGAATTTTGTCATTTCTTGACTTTCACAATCGCCAGGGCGTGCAAAATTTAGCACTTGTTGCTGTCACTTTTACACCCAGCAAAGCATTAATAATTTTCCGTTTTCTTTTACTTCTTATTTAAAACGCGACCTGCAGCCATATTATCAAACGTAACGTTGCTTTAAAGCCAAATTGTGAAATTATAAAGCAATTTAGCAGAAAATAGAAAAAAGTGTCAGAAACAGAAATATTACCACTTAATGTTATATTGTCTAGTAGATAATGTGTTGGTAAGTTAGACGACAATTCCTGCTCGAAATACTAGCTCAAACAATTTTCCGTTAACAGTTTTCAAGATTTGTCATTCGGATTGTGTGTGTTAATTTTATCCATAGGTGAAAGGATCGACGATTTAATGGCGACTTCGAACGACAGATTTTGGAAACTTTTCATGGCAATTTTATTTTACTTTCAGAGTTTTGCTGGAAGTCTATTGAAATATTTTTTCATATTTCGATTTGTTCGAGATCTCTGACCCAAGGGTTGAGCTCTAGTTTAATAAGCCAAAACACTACCTACTAAACTACGACGGCATTCAAAGCAGTCAATATAATTCCGAAAGCCCTATTCTACTTCAAAAGATTACATTCTTATGCCCAATAAGTCCCAAGACGATGTGGCGTATTTCTTGCGATCAAAGTTTACCCCATACAATCTTAGGCTAGGTTATGTTACGGGTATCTTGCCGTTCACAGATAAGTTCACTCAGAGGCTTCTATTTCTGATTGTCATGATCATGGTGGGTTTGAATCACACCGAGTACCGGCCAGTTCGGCACATGCCCAGATTTTCAAACGTTCATCCAAAAGCCATTGACATACATACATACATAATCGGTCATTACAACCCTTCAGTCAGGATTATTGACCTAGTTTCTCACACCACTTATGTTGTGTGTGTTAATTTTATACATGAGTAGCGGGACCTACAGTTTAAAGTCGACCCCGAACGACAGATTTTTGAGAAACTTTTCATGGCAATATTATTTACTCTTAGAGTTTTTGCCAGAAATCTGCAGAGAGGGAATCGCCGAAGAAATACTTTTTGTATTTTATTTTGATCTGTGGCCTGGGGCTAGGACCCTGGCCTTACGTCTAATAAGCCAACACACTACCTACTAGACTACGGCGACTTCATACCAATAACGTCTATTTTAAAGTCGAGGGCACTCACATAAAACGTGTTATGCGGATTCCGTTTCTTTAACATCATAGCAGATTCTGTAATAATTCTGGTATTGGGGACCAAGCATGTCAGCGAAATTACTAACAATGCTGTATACCTGCTATTTTGGTATTTGGCATTCACTCAGCTATGGTTTGATGAATTCCATGCTGCTTTATTAAATTTGGAAGCATTTTTGTAGGTACGTATATAAACCCTCAATTGTTTCCTCCTCAGGTATCTCCTATCTATTCCGGCCCATTTCTCTCTATTCCATAGTGGTCCGGAATGCAATAGAGGTGGTTGTTGTGTCTGGGTATACGGTTTGAGTGTCAATACAACTCCTGCCGTTCTTTGATTTGAGATTGTTTTGAGGTGCTCGGTTTTGTTTCACACGTTCAAGTTTTTCAGTAGTAATGCGCTGACTTGGTTATGTTATCTCTATGAGCTAGACCCTAGATCCAGTTCTACATTATAAGAAGATCGTTACGTCACCATCACCAGGTGAGATCTTTAGCAATCTATTACTTCCGTGTAGGAGTGCGAGTTTTGAATGTTCGTTCCCGGTATATCCCGGCTGATACATACAATCTTAATGGATTAATATCGGGCAGCTTGTGATTGCGGCTAGTATTATTAGACTTAAAACCTGGATTCGAGCCCCAGACCAGACATCAGAATAAAATACAAAAAGTATTTCTTCGGCGATTTCCTCTCAGCAGATTTTTGGCAAATATCTGAGAGATTAAAAAAACCTGCCATGAATAGTTTCTCAAAAAAAATGTGTCGTTCGGAGTCGACATAAGTGGTGTGAGAAACTAGGTCAATAATCCAGACTGAAGAGTTGTAATGACCAATTAAGTATGTATGTTGTAATTGCGACTGATTGCGATATTCTAGAACGGTTTCCTTAAGTTGTATTCTATCTCGAATAAAATTCAGAAATTGTAAGGACTACGTTATGTGCACAGGCAATTGACGCACATATGACCTGTTCCGATGTATTTACCAGTTCTTTTATCAGAAGATTCCATGATAGGAAAGACACTTCCTAACCTGCTAGTAATGATGACGCTTACTAGTGTCAAGTAAATTATGTTTTCATGAAATACTTTTGATCTCCAGTTCGGCTGATATTTCAGTCAAGGTAGACGGTAATCCCATGATATACAAATTTCAAAAACCGTCTACTGCACTGGTTTAAAATGGTGCCATAAAGTCATGATGGACCCTGTAGCATAGTTGTTTTAATTATTTTTTATTTGCTGACAACAGCAGCAACGATGCCAATAACATTTAGTGGTTGGAGGAAGTGAAACACAATAAAATCGTTCGTATAAATGAACAAATAAAAATTCAACCATTGAACTACAACCATTAAGGAGATCAATTACGAAAATAAATAAAATCATTGAAATCTACAGCAAATAAATGGAGAAAAAACAAGCAACAGTACAACAACTAAATGCCATTGAAGAGAATGTTAAAACAGAAACAAAAGCAACAAATCTGCTGCATTGGTTGAAATTTCCAATAAATACGCCATTTGAGCTATTGCAATGTGATGCTTGATAGCTGTGGGACAATTCTGCAGATGATTGTTGGATGAAAAACGAAAAAAAAAAAAAAAAATTAAATCAAATGCAGTATACCATTCAGCAAAAGCTAACAGTACATTTAACGAAATAAACATTTTCTTTTTTCGATTTTTTAAATTGTTTATAATTCCTTCAGTAGACTAGAAAATCCGAAATCGGTCAGCATCTCTTGATACGATAAAGTGCCAGTACAAATGCATTAATCATATTAAAAACTATGTTTTGTTGAGGTGAAATGACCCTGTTTATTTTTCGATTTTTAACTCTTTGCTGTTGTGTTCTAGTTTGTCTTTCAATTAGATGTAAACGGACAAATCCATTCGTTGAATAACAAATACCGTCAAATGATATCCTTGTATATCTACAACATAAATAAATTGAATGTATTTCATTGCATACTTTTAGGTTGTTTAACTAAAAATTTAAAAAAAAAATTTTTTTTTATAGAATTTCTAAAAATGTATTGGTGTACAGTCAACCCTCATATAATGCGGTACTCTCAGAACATGGTTTCCATATAAAGCGGCGCTGAAATTGCGACAGCCCTCCTATAAAGCGGTACTTTTATAGCGCGGTTTGCGTTCAATTTCATCCCATAAGTACCTTCCGCACAGCCTATGAATTAATAGCAACTAGATATTGTAAGAGGGTCTAATATAAATTTTATTTTCGACTCAAAAGCTCATTCGAGATACAATACCGTGCAAAACAATAGCATTTGGATTTTCAATTAAAAAAAAAAACAATGAATGAAGATGAACCAAGTGAGGGTAAATATTAAAAAATTACATTATTTCACAAGTCTTTCTTAATTTTGTTGGAAACCAGTCTTTGAGTTTAGTTTTTATTTAATTTTTTTTTTATCAGTCCTTATATGAACTCTTGAATTCAATAAAAATAATTTATAATTTATCTTGCTTTTTGTATTTCTTGATCTCCGTATAACGCAATACTAATGATGTGATTTGTACAAAGTCTGTGTTTCTTATAGCGCGGTAGACGGTTTCCATAGAACGCGCTACGTACCTGAAATCCGAGTTTCTTATAGCGCGGTCTCAATATAACGCGGTACGCACTAACCGCGTTAAAGGAGGATTGACTGTAGTTGGAAGTGTGTTTGCTTATTAGGCTATAGGCCAGACATCTTTACCAAAACGAAATATAAATAAATATTTCTTCGATAACTTTTTCTTATCAGTCAGAAGACAGTGGAGAGTAAATACAATTGCCATGAAAATATTCACAAAAATGTATGGTTCGCAGTCGACTTTAAATTGTAGGTCCCGTCATTCATGGCTAAGCCTAGTACACATAACATGAGTCATGAGAGAAACTAGGTCGTAATCCTAGTAAGTAAAACCAAGGTTTAGTTTACGAGAGCGACTTATTAATTCAATAAATTGTTTTATTTCTGAACCCTTACTGCAAGACCTACACTACTGGCGTCAACAGGCATCTGACAGTTGATTCTTTAAAAAATTCAGCAAGCTGAAACATTTAGTTTGCGCTTAACCACCATAAAGAGCAGTTCATCATTTCATAGACCCAAGAAACTATAGCGGATTTCGAATCTCGAATTTTTAAAAACTTGTCCCGGGATTTTTTGGGATTTTCGGGATTGTGAATTCATATGTACCCTACCAAAGGTTCTGAAAAAAAAATTCTATATCACTTGACTTCTATAATAGCTTCTGAAATGAGGAAAACCCCACTTCCATTGAAAAAAGTTATTTGATGCCATCGGAGAATGCAAAAGCTCTATAAAACGAATTAAAAGGGTAACTGATTTGGATACTCAACTGTCCAAAGAAATAGATTTATTTACATCAGAAGGTAGTGGAGGTGGATATTTACAAGCTGCATACAGCTAGTGATCTTGGAACTATTTTACCAACAAACGTCGATTGCGAGAAGTATTTTTCAACGGCAGAGTATGTTGACAACAAAATTCGTACAAGCCTAACAGATCACATGTTTGACGCTTAAATTTGTTTAATTTTTCGCGATTTTTGGTTCCCGAATTATCCCGAAATATTCCGGAATTTCGGGAGCAGGATTTACAAAATCCCGAATACCGGTATTTTTAAAAATCTATCCCGTTTGGCATCCCTAGTAATAACCATTATCATGCAAATATTTTCTTTTATGAGAATTTTTTTTTCCTTACATAAAAAACTTAATTTTTTTCATTTCCTTTATAAACAAATTTTCCTCCTTTGATATTTGAGCTTATTGAAGTTTTTATATTCATAACAGTTTTTCTTTTTTAATAGAGGAAAAGCCATTTGCTTTCCAGCATCATTGTGAGTTAATAAAATCAACTTTTTTCAACAACTTCTATAGAAAATCAAGGTTACATCAGCTACAAATAATGTCAATGGAAATTTAATTTTGTTTTCAGGAAAAGTGAAAAATTAAATAAAAAGTTTTAGTTTTTTGTTGTGGTTGTTTTATTAGGAAACTCTGCCAATTAAACAATCAAATTACAATTTTGAAGATTATTGTTTTATCAAAAAAAACTGATAAAGTTTGAATTTCTATAGGTTTTTTGGGGCTTAATATCTTATAATACCTCAATTATAAAAATAAATGTTTTTGTATGTGTGTGTGTGTGCACTGTAAAGCATATATTTAAGGGATTATGTTTAATTGAATTTTATGTAGCATAGTTTTAAGCTGCCTACTTATGATTATTCGACTGTAAGAATTCATTTTTCCTCTTTATTTAAATGATAATTTTACACAATTTCCAAACTGTGAGGTTTTTTGAAAAATTATTTAATTTTTTTTTGAATGGGAATGTTTTAGGTGTAAAATGATCCGAAGCTCTTTCTAGGTTTATTCATTGTTTATTTCCTCAAAGAACAATAGGTACTTTATTCATTTTATTATTCTATATGTGCTTTGTTTAAGGTCTTACAACCAAAAAATGATTGATTTACTGTAGAATGCCATAAAATAATAGTGCTGCCACCTCATAGCTTTTTACTCGCAGAGAAACCCCTACAAAAAGAAAAGTCAAACTGGGTCAAATCATACGATCTTGGTGAAGAGTTCATATCAACATCACATGAAGTGGGTATACACTCAAATCGTTCATGCTGAATATCCATTATATGTTGAAACTACATATCGTTGGTATCTAGATTATCTATTTGGCATCTAGATGATTGACTGGCCAATGTCGTGCTTAAAGAAATTTGGACCAACGATGACGTCATCCGAAAAATCAGTGACTTTTTCGAAATGAATTAAACGCTCTTGATTCTCCTGTATCAAACCAAATCCAATAATTTTATTTGTTCACTTATCCATACATCCAGAAAGGCCGATCGCTGAAGTAGTTTTCGCGACAGGATTTGGGTCAAAACAGAGCATATATTTTGAGAAGCACGTGTTGTTTGAAGCACACGGTGATTTGACCCAACAGACTGAATAAATGGCAACGGATTGGTATTGGAAAAAACTAATACATTATGGCAATGAATTTCGTACTGTACTAACATATTATATTAGTTTTTTCTTGTCCTAAACGGGCCCAAGATTTAAGGGAAATTAGACTTAGGAGGAAACAGTGGTGTTGTCGAGACGGAACGCTTTGGAACGTCGTTTCGGTACTTCCTTTTTGAACAGGAACGCGTTCTGGAACTAAAGATAATTGCTGATAACGAGAATTGGCCGGCGTTATGAAAAAATACTTAAAAAGAATTGCTGATTTTTTTTTCTAATTTTTGACGAATTTTTATATGTATTGTTACGCAAAAATAGTCGAAACGACCTAATATCGTTTCACAATAATAAAGATAAACAAAAGCTTTAAATACAAAGACAATTCGTACACAAATACACGCTAACACATACATCGAACTTATTATAAGTAAAACCAGCTGCAACAAGTATGAGAGAAAAAGAGACGGACAAGTAAGCGAACGCAACACAACCAAAGAGAACATAGTACATAAGTATCGATGCAGCAGCTATAGAACTCTCGAGAAGGCGGGAACGCGAACTTTCTACTTCGGGAACCATCATTAGACTGATGGCGTTCGCATATAAAAGGGCAAGAGATAGCAAACAACCAGCCAGTGAGAATTCAGTCAGCCTTGTATGTACTTGCGTATGAAGTAAAAGTCGCGGTGTGAAGTTGCAAGAAGCATCGAAGAGTTGTTAGCGTTTACGCGAACAGAAGTGTTGTGCTTACAAAAAGGTTGTAAGCAGAGAAGAGTATTGAACGAGCACATACGGTTATAGTTATTGTTGTGTATTTTGTATAAGTTTGGGCAGTAGTGTGAATAATACAGAGTTTCAGTAAAATGAACAGATATTTGTTTTTTTTACTTGGTTTGCAATCTACGAACTCATACAAAACGTTTTTAAAAAGGTAAAAACGTAACAGTATTTTTATAAATAAGGGTTTAAATCGAACCCAAAACGGAACAAAAACCGGAACGAACCGGCTTGTTTTTCCGAACCGTGAACAGAAGTCCGGAACGCGTTCCGGTAAAAAAACAAATTAGCATAACACCACTGGGAGAAACATCCCGCCTTCTTCATTCTTAGAAGGTTTTATTAAGTGTATTATTTCTAGCAACATCTTGTAAAACGAAGAATGGTTGAATGATTCCATCTAGTGATAATTTCTTATAGATTTCATTAATGCAAATGAATTATTCGATCGTTATATGTTCAACGCAACAAAGTTATTTGTCTGATATCGTGGTTTCGTACTAGCGTGAAAGGTATTGCTTTTGTCGTCTTTAATGCGAACCCAAATTGTAAGTCGCCGTAGTCCAGTAGGTAGAGTATTGCCATATAAGACCTGAGGCCTCGGTTTGAACCCCACCTCAAACATCTTTAACAAAACGAAATATGAGAAATTATTTCTTTGGCGACTTCATACCAACAGATTTCCCGCCAAATCTCTGAAACTTGCTACGAAAAGCTACCAAAAAATTATCATTCGTAGGCGACTTCAAACTGTAGGTCCCGCCAATCATGTATAAAATTAACACACACGACACGAGTGGTGTGAGAAGCTAAGCCGTAATCCTGACTTAAGGGTTATAATGGCCAATTATGTATGTATGTATTTCTGCAGTGGAGCTTAAGGATCGGAAAATGTTGTCCCTTATTCACAAACATCTGTGGAAGAAGCCGGAAAAGTATGGCCACAGACAAACATTCATCACAGTAAAATGACTCCAACTTAAAAGTATTTTTTTAAGTATTTAAAGTATTGTTACGCATAGGGAAACGACCTAACAATACAAATACAAATACCATGAGGCAATGCATACACAATACACGTGACACATATACATACTAATACATACATCGAACTTATTATAAGTAAACCAGCTACAACAAGTGTGAGAGAAAAAGGGACAGATAAGTAAGCAGACGCAACAACAAACAATAGAATTCTCGAAAATGCGAAACTTCAAACGTCCCACTTCGAGAACCATCATCAGGCTGAAGAGGTTCGCATATAAAAGGCCAGGAGAAAGCAGACAGCGAGTTCAGTGTGAATTCAGTCAGCCTTGCGTTAAGTTGCGTATGTATTAATCAGTCGTGGTGTGAAGGCAAGTTGCGTCCGTAGCAAAGTTTATCGAAGAGTTGTTAGTGTTTACGCTAGCAGAAGTGTTGTGCTTACAAAAAGGTTGTAAGCAGAGAATAACGAACAAGTGCTGTTTCTTATAAAAAGGTTGTAAGCAGAGAAGAGTATCGTACGATCACATATTGTTGTAGTTACTACTGTGTACGTTGTATGGGTGATGTTTGAACAGTGAGACCTAAAAGTAGTGTGAATACTAAAGAGAGTTACATTAAAATAAACGAACTCATATATTTAAACGTTTTTAAAAAGGTAAAAACGTGACAGTATCATAACATCTGTTGTTGTAATTTTATTGATTTTTAATGAAATTCTTTGTGTAACCACAAACCCATATTTATCCATGTTTTATCGTACAAAACCATAGACAATGTGCAGAAACACAAAATTTTTTTGGTTGGCTTTTTAATTAATTTTGATTTTCCAATCAATAAATAATATTTTATTGTATTGTAATCGTTGTGTTGTTATTGTTATTGTTTTTCATTGTTTTAAACATTTAAAATTTTGTTATAAAATATATATTCAAAACGAGAAACTATGGAAACAAATTTCAAAATCCACAAACACATAAACTAAACACTCAAAGATATTAAAATTGGGTTTAAAAATATTTCAACAGAGAAACAAATTTCTATTGAATTACAAACTCATTGAGATGGAGGGAGATGGGAGAGTGAAGGAAATTGAGAAAGGTAATAAAGGATAGTTTGGCATTTGATTTGGCATTGTATATCAAATTCAAGATCATTTTACCATTTTTATTGAAAATTTTTCTTTGCCAAAAACAAAAAAAAACAAAAATAAAATCAAATTCAAAAATAAACTAATTAAACGATTGACAATACAATCCTTTCTGTGGGGGTAAGATATAGTGAACGAAAAACAAAACTTGTCAAAATAAAGCCTGAAAGCTGGGTAAAAAAAATTAATAATTTGGCAGATATAGCTTCAACAAGAGCTCAAAAGTATTTTCTTCTGACATCGGTTGTGCCATCTATCGGTTTATATTTAAAACACCTGTTAGTTCGAATCTAGCAATACTTAAGTCATTCCATTCTGTCGCAAAATTCAGTATCTCCACTGACTGTAATGAATCGATTTACGCTTGAGCAAGTTTTGGATTTATTGGAAATTTATTTTCTAAAGAAAGAAAATTTATCGGAAATTGCACGGAAATGTTGTATTAAACTTGGTCGCAGAGAACTAGCAACAGTGCTCGGTATACGCAAGTTTATTGCTAAGGTTCGTGAAACTGTTTTCATTGTGATGCGTCAAGGCGTGAACCAGAGATCAGCAATGAAATATTTTTCCGCTACTCATAAGCACTCATGCAATTTTTAATATGAGTGAATCAACAGAATTGAAATTCAACTACTCTGTTTCATTCGTAATCGCTACAACAGTGATTTCTAAGTATAAGTAGCAATGAGTACGAGTACAGCGTTAACATCAAACTCACAACATTCGAAATACGCCTACTCATTTTGATTCATAAATTTAGAAAAATTCTTATAATACTTACTTGTGATTCGAGTGGAATTATTTATCAAAATTTACAGCCTTTGTTGTTGTTGCATATACAAACAAAGAAGAAAGGAAAGACAAAGACAACAAGCAATCTTCTTGTGAGTATAGTAGTGGTCATATGCGAATCATACTTATTTTGTGCTTCGTGCAAATGTTAAGTAGAGGCGAGTCGAAGTCAATAACATCATGCGTATTGTTAAGTATGAATACGACGAGTACTTTCAACTTTGAGTGTGAGTATCATATTAAAATTAGTCAAATTTTGCGAAAAGATCTTATTGTGTAATTGCAATTCAATTGACTCAAAAGTTGAAGCTGCACGAGCATTGGCTTTGTTTACGCTTCGCTAGATGGACAATCGAGAAACAGCGTGATGATGTCGATTTTGCCAATCACCTTTTCAGATAATTCGAATGTTTGGGGCTCAAGAAACCTAAATTTAATCTTACAGAAGGCAATGCATATATTACGAGTGACAGCTTTGGAAAAGTTTGTTGCGGGAACATTATTGGCAAAAATTTCTTTGAAAATGAAGACGGGGCAACCATTATGGTCAATGGTTATACCTATCTCACCATAACAACCGATTTATTTGTAGCCGCTCTTCATTGAATTGATGTAAACGATATTTGCTTTCATCAGGATGATACAGCTTTCCACACACCTCGTGCCACAATCGCTTTATTGCTTCAAAAGTTTTGATAGCCGTTTAATTAGCAGCAATGGTCTGCGATTTGACACCGTTGGACTATGTACTGTAAAGCGCCTTTGAAGAAAAGTTTTATTTCGACAAACCAGAGACAATGGAGCATTAGTAGGCCAACATTAGTGATGCCATAGCCGAGATACGACCCCAAAAAGTGCAAAAAAAAATTTGTCTGATGTACTGTGAAGCCAGCCGCAGCATCCATATAAATGAATTATTACATTCCTAACCGGATCAATTGGCCGGATCAATTGGCGTTGCAAGCAAATACCCACCATTTATTATGGACAGAAACAATCTTCAGTCTGCAAACTTCAATCTGGTCCCCATATAATTACTAACGAAAAATCTTGATTTTTCCATTCCCTTAATCCCAAACTCCCTTTTCTTTTCACAAAACGGATATGGTGCCATCGGTGATAGTCAGGCTTTGTCTAAGCACCTATGTTTTAGTAGTCGCCAAAGAAATATTCTTTCTAACTTCGAGGTTTTCGAGCTGTTTGATCCAAAGTTTAAGCCAAAGTCATAAGTCTTTGGAGCCAACCTTCACTTGAATCTTCTTTTCAAAGTGCAATTTTCATCTTTAAGTTACTTATAATATTGATAGGATTTACTTAAAGGCGTCATAATCACTTTCATTTTAGTTTGTCAACCATTAAACACTAATCGGTCCGAATAAAGCAAGCCTTGTTTTATACAAGTGCCAGTCAAAACCTACTTAAAACCAGTCAAGTATTATGCAATAAATTGTGTTTTATAAAGCTGACAAAGATTTGTAAATGAAATTACAGTTATTTTTAAGAACTAATATTATAACTAACACTCACACCCATTCTTTAATGTGGGTTTTTATTTTCGTTTCTAAATTACGAGATGATAAATTATGAAGTAGCTTTTCTTTTGTCTGAAAATTTAATTAATTGCTCTTTTTTTATTCTCATTTTCAACTACCTTACAAAAATTAGCAACTGCTGCATATTTTTAGGATTCAAAATATAGACACATCTGGACCAAAAGTATATAAATTGTATTTATGCACAAGGCATACTACATACATACATAAAGGGAAAGCTACATCAACCTACAATAACACAAAAAAAAAGAAGAAAAAATAAACATACAGCTCAAGTTGTATTTGTTTAAGTATTTGCTTGAAAAACATAGCATACTTTAAGGATTGCCTAACTGTATAACAACAAGAATATTTTGTAGCATACTTTTAGTTAGACAAGTTAACACAAAACTGTTGTCGTATATTTTTGTGAAATCTTTTATGTTTTTGTTGTTATTGCGTAAAACTTTTAACATACTTTTAGGGTTTGACAAGTTGAAAAGAGAGTTGAAAGATAGACAAAACTACACTGAGTATGATAGTTGAGAAATGAGTTTGTTTGTATATGACAATATTGAGGCGCTTTAAAAAGTTTTCCTTACAAAATCTACAGTTGGTCTAAGTGTGTCAAACAACAGCGGGAACAAACTTGTAAATATTATTTTAAGAATTTAAGAAGATAGATAATATTTTGTTTTGTTGTGGGAGAGAGCAATAGAAGACGAAAGTGTGACACTTGTTTTAAATACTTATAGGAGCATATTTCAGGGAGACAACTTAATAATTTTTTTTATATATTTACAAAGCTTGTAAAGCTTTCCTCTTGTACTCTCCAAGTTATTAGAGAATATTGAATGAATCGTAACTAAGAGCCCAGACAAATCCTTAAGTACTCTCTTTGGTTCATATTAAAACAATATTTTATCTGTTCTTAATATGTTTTCCTTCTTAAAATTTTTTTTCGAATTATTTTTCGTTAATACCCTTGCCTTCCCTACGCCATATTTTTCTTATTATGTTATGCCGCTTATTCCCATTTGTTAGTTGAAAATAATTCTGCAATGAAAATACGTTTTTTATGCCCTTCATTTAGTTTTATTTTTTGTGTTTTTTTTTTCTCTGGATTGCATGTTTCTCAGACATCGTAGTGTAACATATTTTTAGGCTAAAAAGTAATGAAAATGTGTATAAATTTTATTGAAACCTAAAATGTATACATTTTCCAAGAATAACCGAAGGTCAGTCTACTTAAAACATTTCGTTTCGTTTTTCTGTTGCTTGTTTTCATGCAAATTTAATAATGTCAAATAAAGCATACATTAAGGCACATAATGTAACGTAAAACACAAGTTAAGTGAGGTTTTGGCTTCGGCTAAGTAAATAATGCAGATAAAATATTCTGTTTTCTTTCAAGGTCGTCCATTAAACCTTATGAAGTTATTTGTTAGCATTTTAATAAATTACTGGGAGAATTATCCAATTTTATTTTGTTTTTATTGAAATTATAATCAAAATTTTGAATTTAAGTTTAATAATTGTTATTTTGTAAAAGTGTACAGCACGCTTTTAGGCAAAAGGATATTTTTTCCATTAGCAAAATGAAAATAAATAGTTGGCAATATAATGGTCAAGAATCTTAAAAAAAATATATAAAATATTTGCATTAAGAAGGTAAAAGTTAATAAAATATTTTTTTTGCCTATTTTTAGGCCATACGAAACCACGGAAAAGAAATTCCGAGAGTTCAAAAAGCGATTCGCTTTTTTCTTAATTTACAGTGAGAGTATAAGAAATTACTTTCAATATGCTCGTAACCTTTTAACATACAAAGCATTTGTATTAAGGAAAATGAAGGATTTGTCAAAATAAGCCTTAAAGTATGATATACATATATAAAGGATTTGAAGGTTTTGAATCGAAATTTCTGAAATAAGTAAATTTCTGAACCAAAGTTTCAACTGCATTGAAATTTCATGGTCCAAACCAATTACGTTAGGCTATGTTGGACGGATTGCTGGTCTGGTTACTTTTTGAAAATTCAACTTCTCTTATCGAGTTTCACATACATTTCACGACAAATCTTTGTATAATAACATGATGATGTTTTTAATCGACTATTTTTTTTTAATTTGCTTAGAGTTGCGAACAGCCTTATGTGAACAAAATGTGAATTGAGGTTCTTTAGCTTAGCTTTCCAAGGAGACGGGCATTCAGATCTTTTCATTTGGATAAACCATACATAATTTCAACAACACCGAGCAAGAAGACTGATTGAATTCAAAGGAAGAACAAATTAAAGAACTCTGGTACATTAGCCTATTAAGGCAGATAAAACTATAAGACATTAATTGTAAAGTCCGCAGTCATCACGAGAATTAATTGTGACCCTTGATATAATTGACTAAATTTGTTCGTAGAAGGGACTGTACCAGATATCGTTTTTCCTCATTCTGATAACTTTTTTAATAATAATGATAATAATATTATTCCGACATATGGCCAAACTTATAACGAAAGCAACATAAAAATACGTCTGCCGCCTTAGTTAGCTATCCTTCAGTTCTGGTTAAATATCTGCCTGGAAAAGGTAGAATTGATATAAAGAAATCGGAAAGCGAAATGTAAAAACTGAGCACATCGTCCCTAAAAACAAATTCAGTAACTCAATCTTCTGCCGAGGGTATTATGAATTAAAATATCCTAATAAAATTCGGAGTATCATGTGACTTATCTGACACTCTAGAGATCTTGATATCAGATTTTTGACAACCTAGATCTTCTGAGTCTTAACAGGGATACATTTGAAAAAGGGCCACAAAGATAGTATTCCAGGAAGTACGCATGGAATCTCCGGTTATAGCAATCTAAAATGGCTTTTGCAATTTTTAAGAATTGGAAGGTGAATTTACCTCCTATCAGTCAGATTAGAGAGCTATAGGCGAGAATATTTTTATGACCGCAAAATAGTTAAAAAAATAGTTGCGAAAGCGATAATGAAACTATAGAGATTAGGTTAGTTTACGTTAGGCAAGGAAAATGTCCCACTTAAGTTCATCGTGAAACTATAATCAATTTTATCCGGGAATGAAATATTTCCTAGCGAAGACCAATCCGAAGCTAACACTTGAGGTGGAAGACAGTCCTTTCTTCGATTCAGACCTACAGCACAAGCACAAGTTATTTGCCGCGAAACAAAGACAAAAGGATAGTGGCTTGTTAGAATCGCTATTGAACGCTGTGCACGTACCTGACGCCAATGAGATTATCTTCACAGTCAAACAAGTGGATAATACCAAATTTAACTGGGACAATCGGAATATCTATGCCCTACAACGTATCAGATATTATAAGCTCGGTATCGGCTCTGATCAACAATGCAATTTTCAACGATATCGCTCTGTTCTCGGATCCATATGGAAGATGGAATGAAATACTTGAAATTTATAGACAAAAATGAACGTTGGGTATTACTTTCATTAGCGATTTAGGGGCACTCTGGCTGATCAAGTAAATCAGAGAAAATTCTGCAGCATTGTGGCGCTTTTAAAATTGCTTTAATCCCTGCCTGGAGAGCTTATAAGAAAGTTGAACATCAGAACTGATAATAAATATAACTCTCACCAATGAGGCGTCAGCAGAAACCTCTTATTGGATAAAGTTATTGTAAGTATATGTTCCTTAATGTTTGCATTCCGAGTGGACCCGCCTTAGTGTAGACATCTTGAGCACTACTGACAGACACGCAAATGTGATTGAAGTTAGGGGCTAAGGTAATTCCAAAATCCGACTTCATAAATCTGAGCCTGATTGCGATCCTGATTTTATATAGTGAAAATACCGAATAGATCTTATTATGTTATTAATTGACACTTCCCAGCAAACAAGTATTCACAAACTTCAAAACGGTTCATGACGAGAAGACTTACCTAACACTGGTGGCTAGTATGGGCCACTGGTTGTTTTTACCTGTGTATGGTAAGCTACCCTATAACCTAACCTAATTCCTCGAATAATGCAGAGCTGATTCTTCCAAAACTGTAATGACGAGAAAGAAGACGAGATCAGAGAACATTTTCACTGTTATTATTAATTACCGTAGTCGAGTAGGTAGTGTGTTGGCTTATTTAATGTGAGAGCGTACGGTCAGATATCACCAGTAGGATGAAATAGGAAAGGAATATTTCTTCGCCGACTTCCTCTCAGCAAATCTCTGGAAAAAGCTCTTAGAATAAAAAAAAAATTTCCAAGGAATACATATATTATTGGCCATTGCAACCCTTCAGTCAGGATTATTGACCTAGTTTCTCAAACTTTTTTTTTTATAAAACTAGCCCCTACTCATGCAGTGTATTGTGCAGGTTTTTTAGCAAAGATGGAAAGAGGGAAGATGCGAACGGCAAGGAAACGAATTGCTGCTAGATACTATAAAATGGCCAGTGTCATACCTTCACCAGATAGTCTACAGCAATCGACCCCAAGAAACCAGCAGTTTCTCACATTACTTATGTTGTGTGTACTAATTTCATACATAAGTGGCGGGAGTTACAGTTTAAAGGCGACTCCGAACGACAGAGTTTTGAGAAATTTTTAATGGTAAATTTATTTACTCTCAGAGTTTTTGCCAGAAATCTGCTGAGAAGAGATCGCTGAAAAAATACTTTTTGTATTTTATTTTGATGTCTGGCCTGGGACTCCAATCCTGGCTTTACGTGTAATAAGCCAACATCACTACCTACCACACAATGGTATTCCAAGGAATGTGTCCCAAAAATCTGTCGTTTGGAGTTGACTTTAAACTGAAAAAAAATAACACACACAATATACATAAGTAGTGTGTAAAAGTTAGGTTAGAGGAAGAGTACCTGTCAAACAAGATAAATACAGTACCCGGAGGTCGAACTGACCCATTGTACAAGGGAGGGAGGGAGGGGAAAGGATGATGTGAAGCTAGGTTGTAATCTTGACTGAAGGGTTTGTAATGCCCCATTATGCGTGCTTGTCTGTCGTAAACTTAAAGGAAAACATGGAACTCAACGTACTATATGTAAATTGCCACGTCCATTTCAAATAATTGTTTATCTTATATATTCTATTTAGCAGCACTATTAAGTTCCGAATAACATTTTTTTTTGTTTCCATTGAATTTATTTTTTCCATGAGAACGAATAGTTCTAAGAAATTCGGGTATGAAATTTTAATGAAAAACTATTTTTCATTTTTTCTTAGAAATAATAATCAGGAAGTTGTTGTTTCTTAATCGAAATTAATTTCCACACTAATAAGTTCAACAAACTGTCATTTTTGATGAACATTTTCAAATGAATAGAGTCGACAACCACATTTCTTTTTTACAATTTCTGTTTTATGCTTTTGATATTCCTTCACTTGTCATTGTATGTGATTATTGTTGCTGTTGTTGTTTGTAACATTTTCTTTTATTTTCTTGTATTTTTTTATATAATTTTTCTCATTTGATGTGGCACAGGATATCTGGTAATCACATAAAATCTAATAGAACAAGACAATATAACAAATGACATTAAATCTTAAAAGAGACAAGTACAAACACCCTCCGTTGAGCCAAACTCACACGTACATACATACATACATTTACAGCCAGCCAGGCAATGAGGCAAGGAGTCAGCCAACCAGCCAGCCAGCTTAGCTAGTAGATGTGAGAGTTGAAAGACAAAATTCAACTCACGAGATAATACGAAGAGGGATACGGTGAAATACCATAATGTGCTACAAGTTGAATAGAAATCAGTATGGGTATATAAGCAAGTATACAAGCATACAAGTGTACTAGTATGTGTATAAAGATAAAATATAATACAAAACATGAATAAAGTGATGTGGATGAACTGAGCAGACAGTACAATACGGATTATACTATAGGCTGCAGATTTGTGACTGACGAAGAAAGAGGCCATTAAAAAGCATCGCTGGAGTCTGGAAGTTAGTATGTTGGCTTATTAGACATGAGGCCCATGTCAGATATTTCCAATAAAACGAAATAGAAACAATATTTCTTCCGCGACTTTCTCTCAGCAGATTTCTGGCAAAAATTGTGAAACTAATAGGGAATTGCCATGAAAAAGTTTCCCAAAAATCTCTCGTTCGGAGTCGAGGGTTGTAATGATAAATTATGTTATGTAGCAAAGTCCAGGTTCATGTATATAGACCTGGACCCATTTTTATTCGACTAGTTTATACATTCACTGATACACTAACATCAGTATCAGGATTGCTTTACAAATAGTTTAGAAATGAAAATAGAAAACGGCTCCATCATAGATTTACGAATTTCCGACTGCCTTAATCAAGAAGAGGACAATCAATCTGAAATCATCTGGTCTGGAATCTGGAAGGTTGATTGATTGATTCTTTTACAGGATGTATTGAGATTGATAGTACAGTTCTAGCTTTCTTAATAGTGATGTTTTGCATTGCATTGACACCAAAACACTGCAGTTAGAAGAGTAAAAAATTATAAATTCGATCTGTTCACGAAAATGGCACACTGGTCTTATGTAGTCTAATATTTATAAACCTATGCCTGTGTAGTGGAAATTTTTAGACAAGAAATTAAACATTAGTTTGCAAGACGTTCAAAGAGTGTATGATATAACTGCGCAATGAGAACAGTATCTGGAAGTAATACTGTTTGTTCAGTTCACTAAGATAAGGGTCTGATATGAAGCGGCATTTACATTGTGTTGCATTAGAACTATAAATCTTATCATTACAATATCAAAAAAGCCCCGTATGGATACTAGCTTAATTCAAAATTAAACGAAAATGTGACTAACATCATAATCAATTGAATCACTCTGAGACCAGATGGAGTACGACAAATAAAGCCAAGCCACGTACTCGAATATCCTTTTGCCTCCGGCAACTAGATCATAGTACAGTTTTCCAACCAGATGTTCGTAAGAGAAAGAATGTTTAATTGGCAATAGGAAGCGGTTAACAGAACTGGAAGAGCTAATTAAACCAGGAAATTTGGCTACAAAATTGGGATAACACCACCAAAGGAAGAAACGCGAAATTATTCTGCGGTGGATGAAAAATAGTACAGTAATCATTCGATTTACGTTGCCTCGATTTACGTCCTGAAATTTTTTTGTTCCCTCTTACTTCAATTTGCATCGATTTACGTCACCTTTTTCTGGAACCAACTGCGAAGTAAATCGAGTGGTTACTGTAAAGTAGACTTAAGTACGCTAATGAGCGTTCTTACAAAACACGCTGCCTTATACTGGAATTTAAACTCAATAAGCGAATGATTGAGACAGGGTATCGTGGAGAACGTCGCAACGAAGGATCTCTTTTTATGTAATTTCCCAGCATTTCTAAGCGTAGGAGATGCTAATAAAGACAGGCTGATTAGGATATCGAAACAAAATTTGCGTAGGCTCTGTATTACTCATCATCAAGGCAGTGGACTAAAAGAAGTAAGCAGGATAGGCACAGGATAGATAGTAAGCACCAAATAAGCCGATAAGATGATTTAGGGATGTGCCGATAGACGTTCGCACGTTTTAAAACCCTGTGGTTGATATCTCACCCTTAAGTTATCTACTTAAATATGTAGGAGAACATTAAGTCTTGAATTAACGCAAGGAGAGTTAGTTGGGCCTTTAGAAATTAAACAGGGTTACCAGGCAATGATGACAACGTGAAAAGGATGGCATTTCCAATGCGGCTTTGAAGAGCCGTACGTAGATGAAATTCTGAGTCTTAGATCGTATTAGCACCCATGATTTTAAGTAGAGATTATTATGAGATTTTGCAACTAGGCTGAATAGGCTAGGCGGGGACATTGAGGTCACCCACTCTTTCCTGTCAGATTAAGTAAGTTTTAAGGGGAATGATCTCATATTCATATGAACTTGCCGGGAAAGAAGCTTTAATACCAGTGATAGGAACAATTCAAAAAGCATTTACCTCGAAAGGAAAAGTAGAAACGCGGAGACAAAACGGGAGAGAGGCATTGTTAGCAGTACTTTAGGATAACAACAACACCAATAATTATAATAAGATAAGCTAAGCTACCTACACTTATAAATAACGCTTTGACAATAAGGAAACACTTTTTAGTCTTCCTTGCAGGTAACATGTTAATGAATTTGATCAATTGTTTCCTACCATTTACGTAATACGTTATTATGTCGAAAATAAAATGAAATATAAAAGTAACGACATACTAAAAAAAAAGATGCTTTATCACATTAGATAATCGCCATTCTATTCTATTCTATTGTCAACAGTCATCATCAGTATTTTTCATTATCCTTAGAGCAGCATTATACGTACAATTCAAAGCAAGAAAATAAAACGAAAAAACAAAAAAACATGAAACAGCCAACCGTAATAAAATTAATAAAAAGCTTTAGAACCGTATAAAGACACGAGAATAAAAGAGAAAGACATAAACGTTACAATTCTTAAAGATAATAAACTTCATGAACAACGTACCTACAAGGATAATAACAATCAAGCGACAAATAAATGAATATTGCTGTAGTCTTCCATAGAACTCCGACGACAGATGAGCAGATGAGTGCTAAAATAAAGATGACATTGAGTAGAATGTGCTTTGGATGTTTTAATAAAACATAGTTAAACTACTTTTGTCTACAATAAATTCGTCTTAATTATCTTAAGGAGCAACATTATACCATATGTGGGGGATGCTTCTCTAATGCTTTCGAGCCTAAGATGGTAATCACAAGAAACATAATTGGAATGAATTTTTGATTATAATCAGCCAAATAATTAATTTTTTTTTTGCCAACATATTCCCTTTTGTTTCAATTTTTAACTGTATTTGCCAATAATATTTGCTTAATAGCATCAAAGGTCTTCCAATGCTTCCAGTGCCAGTGACATGAAAGTAGTTCCATGAAATTGAATGCAAAAGGCTTGCATTACAAGTTCTGTTGTTTAGTAGCGAGTGTGTTAGCTTATTAGACGTAAGGCCATGCTTAATATCTTTAGCGTCTTCCTCACGACAATATTCTCGCAACAATTCTTAGATTAAATAAAATTGTAATGAAAAGATTTTAAAAAATCTGTCGCTCGAAATCGATTTTAAACTATAGGCCCCACAACTTAATGATAAAATTAACACGCACTTCATCAATGGTGGTGCACTTCGGCGACTTGCTCATAGGAATATTGCTGTCGAACTCTTGAAACTGATTGAACACTCATCAGCTCTATTAGACAATAGGTGTAGCCAATATCACATCATATTACTTAGAAATGGCCAAAATTTTAACAAAGAATTCCTCGAACAAGCGCCCTGTTTTTGAAGATCGCATTACTAGCAGCAGAGCTGATGTTGTTTGGCCACCTCGGAGCTTCGATTTGACGTAGTTGGACTATTATTTGTGTGGTGCCGTCAAAGATAAGTGTTACGTCGACAAGCCATAGACAAATGATGCTTTAAAGGACAATATTCGTGAAGCCATTGCTGAAATACAGCTGCATACAATCGATAATGTGCTTAAAAATTGAACCGATCACGATTTATTTGAATGAACACATTTTCCATTATTATCCGGAAAGATTGTACTTTCAAATAAAAAAAGAAATTTGGAAAAATATTCAGTAGTTGTTTCTTAAGAGCATTTAAAAAAAAAAAAGTTATTTGGCGGACCCCTTATATTGTAGTGGAAAGGATGTTAGGTTAGGCTAGGCTAGATAAGATGACATACCCTGCTTAAAGGAAGATATCCCACGGATAAAAGCATTACCCTGAGTCTATATCTCATACAACACGTTTTTACATCGGATGCGGAAATCATTAAAAACTCACAATGGAATGAAGATCTGTCCTCTCTAGGCTGCTGCATCGATGTTGAATTGAATCTAAGGAAACATGGACAGAATAAACGACTAGTTGAGTATAAATTTCGTCGTATGAGAGAGGTATCTGCTGTTGATACCATACTAGGAGTTGTTTTTAAGAATAATCCTTCAAGTGATTTACAGATTGACATAATTGTCTGCTGTAAACATCAGAACCAAGATAAAAAAAATTCATTGACAACTTTGAAAGTATAGTTATCGCCCATAATCCGAGAAATCAACATATACTACGCTTTACCCTTATTTACTGCAAGAAACGTTTTGACTTTGTAGTAGCATCTCACAAGAAACTGGGCACTCCTGTGGAAAATAGAGCCGTAGCGTTATACAACCGCCTTCAAACGGTACAAAAAAGTTTGGAGGGATTCATGCCTAATTGGACGGAGCTACATCATCCAAATCAGACATTCGGACCAAAACTCGATTCTTTATGGGGGTTGCATTAACTCGATTAAAAGGTGGTGTGTGTCGACTTGTTTTCGTTCCTTTTATTTTGTATGTGGCGTGATGTGAAATTCTGGTCAATGGTAGCCGTAATCTGGTATTCAATATAAAGCTTTTGTTGAAAACATATGCTTCGTTTTGTCCTAATTTTTGCTAGACTCATCTTGTATTCAAGGCAGCATGGCATGCCATATGAAATCAATGTCATCAGCGTACGCAAGAAAACTCTCCACGGCGATATCAAAAGCTATAAAGAGATTCCCCTCCTACCTCATGGAAGTTGTAGGAGCCTTATAAGCTTTGCAGTAATACCGAGATTAAAAATGGTGAAAAAACGTGATGCCTTATGGGATAATTCTATATATACTGGAATAAATTATGAGTTTATAATTGTTGTTATGTACTCATACGATATTTCAGTCCACAATCTATCAATTGCCTGTGACTAGAAACCACTTTCTGCTAGTAATTGTTGGCATACCTGCCCCTACCTATGATAATAATCTCATCAATAATTCAATTTTTGATATGGTGACCCAAGTTAATATTATCCTTAAGGCAGGCATCAATAATGCTTCACAGTTTCGAGAGAAACGTGAGGAATGAAAACTTATCACATTTTAAGAAATAATAAACTTTTGCTATCTTTATGACCTCCATTATTCCCATTATAAAATGTTGAAATCGGAAATCGAAGAACATTATTGCATAATCCATTTTTACAAACACTTTTAAACACATACACATACGTTCACATTAATACGTTTTTATTATGTGTTGTTAAAAACTTCCCAACAACAAGCGTCTCAACAAACCGAAAGGGAAAATATTTTCCAAGACTTTTTTTCCTGTGAAAAGAAAATATTTGAGCAACAAGTTATAAAACGTATTTCTTTTATTGTAGCGTATTGTTGAAAATATACTTTGAAAAAGAGGGGAATGGGATGTATGGCATGTAGGAAAGAAAAAAGAAAATCTGTATGATATTGCTAATGGCACCAGTGTAAATAAAATAAATAGGTTGGCATTTCTTAACACATAATGAGGGTTTCTTTCTTTTTTTTTGTATGAAAAAAGAATTCTTTAATAAAAAAATGTTTATATATCCCTTAACATATGCACTACATATGGTACATAATACACATACTCCTTAAGGTATACTTATTTGTAAAGTAAAAACGAAAAGTACAAAAACCGAATTACATAAATTACATTTAAGATGTGTAGGGTGTTAAGCCTCAGGCTATTTGTGGAAATATTTAGGATTTAAACATATCTAACGAACAGCTATGCTGTCTACGGCCACATATATGTATGAAAGTACACACCAGCTGTGATGTAATCAATGCGATGCTGGTCTGATATTTTTTTCTTTTAATTTTATGACATATATTGTAAGGAAAATGTGTGGGAGTGTCTGTGTTTTATTTCAAGTTGTAAGATTTAAAAATTTTATTCATTTTCCATGTTTTTTAATTTGAGAATTAAAAACAAGATGTTTGACAGCTACATGGTATCACGAAGACAGTGAATATTTAATATCAGAAATTATGCAATATTTAATTAGAGATTATATTGTTTTCAGTTTTCTAAACCAGAACGTTGCAAAATATGTATAATGTAAATTTATTCATAATTTCTTAATAACTTCAGGCAACCAATTGCATTAGAAGACTGTTCAATCAATGCTCCTCTATGGGGTCGCATTGGTCTAGTAGGTATTATTCTAGCTTATTAGACGTAAAGCCAGGGTTCGAATCTCGGGCCAGACATCAAATAAATAAAAAAATACAAAAAATATTTATCCGGCGATTTCTTCTCTTAATCGACTTTAAACTGTAGTTCCCGCCACTTCTGTATAAAATTAACACACACAACAGAAGTGGTGCGAGAAACTGCGGGCTTCTTGGGGATGATTGCTGTAGATTGTCTAATGGTGATGGCCATTTTATAATCACCAGCAGCAACTCGTTTCCTTACCATTCGCATCTTCCCTCTTTTCGCCTTTCCTAAAAACCTGCACAATGCACTGCATGAGTAGGGGTCATCCCCTAAGTGCTGGTTTTATAAAAAAAAAGTTCTGGTGGTTTTATTTGAAAAATTAGCTTTAATCTCGTTAACTCTTGACAGTAGATGACTGTATCAATGGTTTAATCAGGAAATCTCAAAATGGACAATTCTTTCTCCAACCCATTAGGACAACTAGAATTTTTGTCCTTGGTGACAATACTTCCTTTACCATTGTATTGCAAGTTTAAAATTTATTCGTTCATAATCTCTGTCTCATACTGGAACTCGTTATAGCCAAGTAGATAGTATGCTGGCTTACTAGGCATGAGCCTAGTATTTCATACGAAATTTATAACGAAATAAAAGATAAAAATTTTTCTTCGGGTACTTCCTCTCAGCAGTCTACAGACAAAAAATCTGAGAGAAAAATAAGATTGTCATGAAATTTTTCTTTCGTATTCGCATTTACGGACAAAATTACTACAGTCAACAGAATTGTTGGAATGACCAATTAACTACGTAAATAAATATTTTGGGTTAGATCTGAGAGGATCATGCATATTTAACGTTTTCGCCCCATTTCAGACCAGAGAAGAAGATTAGTAATAGGAACCTATTAAAGCTTAATATATACTTTTTCAATGCAAATGATGAATAACTATCACAAATTCTTAGAATTAATTACTTTGATAAGCCTATCCGAAAAGTATACTAAATATCCGTTGAAACTACCATTTATTAGGCACAGCTTGGCTATCTGAATAAAACAAGGAATTTTTTGGTAAAAACCCGTCAATTAACAAGCATTACGCAGATCTCAAGGGTCTCTTTGCGAAACCTCCGGACCTGTATTGTATTTAGGAAGTTGTAGGAATCGTATAATCGACCCTGACGTATCTATGGCTTGGGTTAAGATTTGACTGCATTGAGCCTTATCTACAGCTTCTGCCATAATAGCAGATCAGAGGGAAGCCATTTAAATAGAGCAATTAATGTTTTGGCCAGAGCTAACTGGTGATCAGAATAACCTGCATAAACGATCAATAAGCCGGCTATGGTATTGCTGTTTGTATTCCAGAGAGATTATCGCAAGGTCTAATAGAGCCAGTATGAGGAAGACCTTAAAGATTTCAATACATTTCGAAGACATTTCTTAGCCTTTACACATTTAGTGTATTATTGCAGCTTGTTACGTACTGAAAGTCTACACCAAAATTGAAGTAAATTGTGGATATTGAAAAGCCATGAATTATGCAATTGTTTTTTATTATTAAAGCTCAATTTATATTTCTTCTTAAAGAGGGTATATTTTAAAGATTAATAAATAAATTGCAAAATTTAAAGCATATATTTTGGCATTTACCTATCGGACACGTTTAGGTATTATTCATATTCAAGGTTGCATATAATTTGCGATAGAAAAAGAAAAATTTTAATTGAAACACAATAATGAAGAAAAAATCACTGACGCGGTCGAAACAAAAATTTTTAATGGAAAATTTCTGTTGTCTTAAAAAATGTTTGCTTAAAATACAAAAGACGAAATACAATTTTCTCACCTCTCGTTTCATTTTACGTGGTAAATTTATTATTTTTTACAAATTCATTTTAAATAGTATTAAACTTTTAATTTTCATGCATTTTTATCATAGCATACATTTAGACTTTTCTAAACAAATACTTTTCGCTGCCTTCCTTAAAATATTACTCTGTTTATCTCTAACTAAAATCTTTGCTGAAACTGCGCAATATCTGCTTTTACGTAATATTTTTTTCTTGGAATATAATTTATATTTAAATTTTTGAAGAATTTCTCATATATTTCTCATTTAGTGGATATTACCCTGAGATATGCTTCAAATATTTTATAAATTTCTTTCATTTTTGCATTTTAAAAATGTTTGGTCATAAATTGTTCCTGGAATATATATTTTTGATTAGTTTTTTGAGTATTCAAAAGATTATTAGAGTAAATTAAAGCATGTTAAAAAGCTAAGTTTATAGTCACTTCAGTACAATTGGCTGATGCCCTACTCTATTTCATAATCGCCATAATAATTTTGATTTTCTTTTGCTCTGATTGCATTTGTTTCTCCTTTTCTGGTTTCAAGTCCTTTAAATCTTAACATTCCTGCTTTAAAGTTCATAGAGCCTGATAACCTAAGATAAATAATTGGTCATTACAAACCTACAGTTAGCATCTGGCTTTTCACACCATTTATATTGTGAGTGTTAATTTTATACATGCGTGGGAGGACCTATATTCGCTCAAAGAATTTCTACCAGAAATATCTTTGGTGAATATTTTTTTTGATATTTCGTTTTGTTGGAGATGTCTAACCCGGAGTTTGAACCGTGGTCACAGTAAGCTCTCGCCGACAACATCTATTAACAGATTTTTATTATCTTCAAGTTGAGCTAGATCGAGCTTTTATCTATCTTATGCCGAATATCGTTACTATAAACGTGGTTATCCAGTGGGTGGATGACACCCGTAGAAATTTTAAAGGACGGATCCATTCATTCCTTACTTACCTACTTACTTAATTCGTTATTACAATTTTTTAGTCAGGATTACAACATAAGCAGATCCTCACACCACACATGTTGTATAGGTTAATTTTATCCACACGGTAGGATGTAGACCTACGTCGAGTACAACCGACAGATTTGAGAAACTTTTCATAGCGTTTTAACTTAAATCTCAGAGTTTTGGCTTCAAAAATTCGTTTTGCTCTCTTTTCACGGACTCTGTTTTCTAATAAGTCCAATGCCTACGAGATATTCCTTTGATATAAAAACTACAACAACAGTCTTCATTATATACACTCATATCTGAGGATATCAATACAATTATAACAATACAAAACACGACAGCCATTGTTATGAGATATTTCCAGACTCCTGGTATAATCACCCATAGACCAGTTACTCCAAATAACTGCTATAAGGTTCATTACACGACTTAGGATAGCTTCAATTCAATTTCTGCTACACGTATATTCATGTCTGGCCAGATTTAGGTATATGGTGGACTACTAACTACCAGATAGCTCTTAGATTGTGTTCCCTTCTAGGGTGCCAACCCGTATCTCGTTATCTCGTACTCATTCATAGGTCCTTTTGCTAGTAAAAAACATAATTTTTGCTTTTTGATGATACCTATGATCTAGAAATATAGTTTTTAGTAATACAATGTGAAAAATCAAATTGTCATTGGCAGTCTTACACCCTGACTGAATTTTTGTGACACTATTTTGCGGTGGCCCCATGGAACCCAGGAACTCAAATGAGGGCAGCTGTAAAATGTGTCACTATCTACCCCATACCACCCGTCATTCTAGGATAAGGATCCCCAGAGATCTAATGTCCACTTTATTGTTTATAAATAGGAGAATATCACCGTGTGATGTACTCTAATACCAACCATTATTTCAGCCAGGAAAGGATTTAAATAATATAGCAGTGCAAGAGATGATATGATATTCAGTTGTTCTAGAAAGTTAGAATAACCGACTTTATTGTGTGATCTATATCCATCAGTGAAAACTTGAATAACGTTTCCACGGAATTGGATACCGGATCAATGTAGTATAAGAGTCACAAAACCAACAACGAGAGCAGATTTAGGTATGAATAGTCGATAGGCGTATTCAAACTAACCGTATCTAAAGGTTTTGGCATGACTATAATTACATTTCCGCGCAGCCACTTGTTTCGCCAATATGTCTGGTGGTAGCCAGTTAGAGATAGTAATTAATGAATTGCATGATATATGGGCATGTCCTAAGGACACCTATTATCATAATCTCTACCATTCCTATAATCCGCTCAAAATGGGGATTGAAGTGTCCTTTTCTCTAAAGACAACCTCCAAACCTTTGGTGTGGTTACAAAGTTGTACAGGGTGGCTGATATATAATGCAACAAAGTAAAGCGCGATATATCTTTTAAATTTTTTGGAAAAAATGTCGTTGTTGCAAGTAAACCCGATCATTTTGTTTGTTCACAAACTGCTCAATTTGGAATGGCTTATTACTGGAGAAAACCAAATTCGGTAACAGACCACTTTCGTGCAAGCGAAGTAACTCCTTGGCTCTTTCCAACCTAACTTTTCTTTGTCCATCGGTGAGCTCTTGCACTTTTTCAATGGCTTTAGTCCAAGCTCATTTTTCAATATGTGTTGCATCCGTTCTAGTGATATGTTCAGCTCACGAGTAATTTTTCTACCATTGCGGCGTGGATTTCGATCAAATCTAGGCTTCACTTTTCGGTTCATTTCTGGTGTTGTTACCGTTTTTTCGTCCACTTTTTCGACGCGATGCAACACTACCAGTATCGCGGTAGCGAGTAGTGGTACGACAAACAAAAGATTTTTTCACATTAAAACGCTGGAGGGCTCTAACGATAGCCACCTGCCATTACGAATAACTGGTTTTCTAAATGTAATAGATCAAACTGCCTTTGTAAGTTTGTAAATAACAAAATGAATTGTCACGGGAATAAATCTGTCAGCTGTCAGACGAGCGGTTTACAAATTATAACAACCTGAAGTTGGTTGCAATACATATCAGCCACCCGTATGGTCGGTGTACATTTTTAAGGTTATTTATTTATTCTAAGTATATATAAGCTGGGTAATTTCGACCATGTGCTCGGTGTAGTGTCACAGACCAGAGCCTCTGATGAGAATCGAACCCACGCCCCTTACGCTAATAGTCTAGCACTAGACTATCAGGGCGCTCGCATTTTTAAGGTTAATAACTCAGTTCAGGCCTATTGAATTCTTTCAATAAATAGTAAAGGGTAGCCGCTTTAGTGAGTTTGGAGTTCCAGTTAAGTTTGCTGCTGTTCACTTACACATTCCAGCAACTCCTTTACAATTTCAAGACAAGCACAAGAAGTTTTATTAAATTCTTAGAAATATTTGTAGAATAGAACCAAACTGAGATATTTTGCTCTCTTTCTCTACTTTCTTTCCCTACTTTTTTTTTTTTTGTAAAATCACAATCATATGTGACGGATGGTATATTCAATTCATTCATTCAATCATTCATTTAAGTTTTCAATGCAGAGTCCGGCAATAGAATTGGTAAGCAAACGTAAAGGGTTTTCTGTACAAAAATTTTTGCAGAGTTGCTGTGTCTGTATTTCTTTTACAATTACATGCCATTTGTTAAAGGCAACACCACACTATAGAAAGCAGCTGAAGAAGTTATTTAGTATTGCTGCTCACGTGTCTACTGCATTATGTTGAAAGTAATGAAAATAAATCATATAAAAAAAAACGAGAGACAGACATAAAAACTATAAATTTCAAAAGACCTTATGAGCAAACAAGCAAAGGTTGACGTTTTTTTTATATTTTTTGTTTGTCTATTTCAGTATCAAAACACAAGATTTTAACCAACTTTTTCTGTTATGAGAGGAACATTCGTATGGTGCCTTGAAGAATTTCCTTTCCTTTTTTTGTTTTTTGCTGCCATATAAAGGCTTTTATTAAATTTACTTACGTTTTTCTACTTATTGATCGTCTCTTCCTTCTTCTTAGTTTTTTATACGTAAATGTACTCGGTGAGATTGTATAGTCCTCATCAAATTCCATTTCAAGTTTTATTAAATTTTGTAAATTTAATTGGCAGTCCTGCAAGCATAAAAAAACGAGAGGAAAAAATGGAATCAATTTTCATAAAATAGCAGTGAAAATCAATATTTGAAGGAAAACAAAAAGGAAAAGCAATTGCAAACATTTTTCAAATTGCCTAAATTTACAAGGAAAGCTTTTTAAGCTTAAAGGGTATTCTCACAGGGTCATTCAAAACCGAATTTTTCTCTCCGCGTGATAGTTTGTTAATGTGATCAATGATATGCCATAAATCCTTCGGGCTTTAGTGTCTATACTCAGCCAATCAGTCAGAATTAAGACCTAGCCACACTCATGTTGTTTATGTTAATTTTATCGATGAGCGATGTTACCTACGGTTTGAAGCATAGATCAGCAATGAATCATTTTTCCGCAACTCATAAGCACTCGTGCAATTTTGAGTATGAGTGAATCAACAGAATTGAAATTCAACTACTCTGATGAATTCGTACCCACTACAACATTGATTTGTAACTATAAGTAGCAATGAATATGAGTACAGCGTTGACATCAAACTCACAACATTCGAAATATGTTTGATTCATACGCCTACTCATTCTGATTCATAAATTTATAAGTAATTCGAGTGGCTCGAATCATTCATCACAATTTACAGCCTTTGTTGTTGTTGCATATACAAACAAAGAAGAAGACAAAGACAACAAGCAAAGCATACACACACTCCTCTTGTGAGTATAGTAGTGATCGTATGCGAATAATACTTATTTTATGCTTCGTATTAATGTTAAGTAGAGACGAGTCAAAGTCAATAACATCATGCGTATTGTTAAGTATGAATACGACGAGTACTTCCAACTTTTAGTATGAGTAGTTTGAGTATCATATTAAAATAAAGTATAAGTATGATTTGAATCTACTCATCGTTTTGAATACTCGTTGCTGATCTCTGGTTTGAAGCTGACTCATAACGATATTTGAATATTGAAGGACTTTTAACTGCAATTTTATTTTATTCTTTGAGTTTTTTGCCAAAAAGCTGAGGTACTCGCTGAAGAACCCGATATTGAATTACAGCCTGTCGTTTCGTTGTTTTGTTCGAGATATGCGACTTGGATTTGAATCACGTCTTCGCGTTTAGTAACTACATACTAGGCTGCGGCGAATTCGATATCATTTCTGTACAATTGTGAATCTTGTGTTGATAATGTCTATAATGGCCTTCAAAGCAAATTTGCTGAATTTGTTCCAAATGTTCATGAAAATATTTGTCAAAGAAATTTCATTGTGGTCTATGTGGCATGTTCCCAATATCCTTATCGTCAAAAATTGTCAACATATTACGATTTGTTAAGCCAATCCCTGGCAATAAACTTTTTTAGTGGCACATCTACCGTCAAGGTATCTGGCTCTAGCGGTTAAATAATTTAAAAAATGATAAATCCTCATATGGTTCAATGTCACCATATTCACCTACATATTGCAGACAGTGGCGAATTCAGCCGGTATGGTGACGATTCACCAACTTGAAGGGAAGGTTTCTGGAGAGCCCCAAATTCATTAAAAGCTGAGTATTAGGTTATCATGGCCAATATTCAACCTTATAACGCGTTATTCTAAGGAAAGTATAGTCTGGAGGCTCCTGCCGGCGCGATATAAAGACGATATTTATCCCCGTATTTAAATCGGGGGCAAGAGTTAAAACATTAAACATTTTTAACGCTTTTAAGAGCTACAAAATTAGCAGAAATCTATTCTGGGTGTTCAAAAGAAATTACATTCCTTACTGATACCATTCTGGTGTCGTTCCTTCGAAGAATGCTTAAAATTCTCCCCCCAGCTAAACAACCCATAACCTTTGTTCACATATCAGCACATGTATACTACATAGTGCCGCAACAGAAATGTCTGAGAACGAAGGCAACGAGAAGTTTTAGGCATTTCATAGAGTACAATGATGATAACACGCAAGAAAGCCGTGATAAGCCTGTTCCTAACTTTTATAACTACCTTATGGCAGTATATGTTCTCAAATGGATTTTCTCAAATATAGCGTTACAATAGATACATCGAAAAGAAAATATATCACTTGGAGGATCGCGAGCAGATTCGAGTCATACTTATAATTTCTGATACTTATTCGCATTCATACTTATTTTAATATCACACTCATACTCAAAGCTGGAAGTACT
This sequence comes from Sarcophaga peregrina, assembly GCA_014635995.1. Taxonomy (NCBI): domain Eukaryota; kingdom Metazoa; phylum Arthropoda; class Insecta; order Diptera; family Sarcophagidae; genus Sarcophaga; species Sarcophaga peregrina. The sequence continues at coordinate 43,675,646 of CM025792.1, forward strand.
CATCATATTGATACTTAACAATACGCATGATGTTATTGACTTCAACTCGTCTCTACTTAATATTTACACGAGGTACAAAATAAATATGATTCGCGTACGAACAATACTATACTCACAAGAAGATTGTGTGTATGCATTACTTGTCGTCTTGTCTTTCCTTTCTTCTTTGTTTGTATATGAAACATCAATAAAGAGGAGTGTTTATTTTGATGAGTGATTCGAATCACTTATGAGTATTATAAGTATTTTTCTAAATTTATGAATCAGAATGAGTAGGCGTATGAACAAACACATTTGTGAGTTTGATGTTAACGTTGTACTCATACTCATCGCTACTTATACTTAGAAATCACTGTTGTAGCGAGTACGAATGAAACAGAGTAGTTGAAATTAAATTATGCTGATTCATTAATACTCAAAATTGCATAAGTGCTTATGAGTTTCGGATAAACGATTAATTGCTAAACTTTGGTCAACGTATTATCACTCAGCTCAAATGGTGCTAACTAATAGATAGTATTAGACTGGGGAAACCGTATCAGCTAGGTTATGCAGACAGCATTACACTCATGTGGACATATGCGACAATGTGCCGATATGAGATTTCGAATAGGGTAGCTTCCATGGCACTGATATGGCCAGACCTATTTTGTGGAATCGTAAAAGAGTTATTGAACACCGCGAAAGTAAGATAGAAAACGGAAAAATTACTTCTCAAAACAATTATTCGTCATAATTTCCAGGAATATGCAGAGATTGTTAAACCGCCAGGACAGTGGATACTTAAAGATTACTTGTTTAGAATGGGATCGTCCCGAATACAATTGGTAGGTTCTGTGATAATGAAAATATATCATGAGCGATAATAATGCATCTAGGCAAGAAACACCTGGGCAAATACCACATGTGTGGCTGGAAGTTGTACATAACATTTATATCAGACAGTAGTTTATTTTATAAAGGACGTCGTGGTCAGTAGTTAGTGTGCTGCCTTATTAGATGTAAAGCCGGGGTTCAAGTCCCAGGCCAGATATCAAAATACAAAAAAGTATTTTTTCTGCGATTTCTTCTCAGCAGATTTGTGGCAAAAACTCTGAGAGTAAATAAAATTGCCATGAAAAGTTTCTCAAAAATAAATTTGTCGTTCGGAGTCGACTTTAAACTGTAGGTCTCGCGACTTATGTATAATAGTAACAAACACAACATAAGTAATGCGAGACACTGTGGACTTCTTGGAAGATTGCTGTAGACTGTCTAATGGTGAAGGTGTGGCACTCGTAACTCGTTTTCTTACCGTCTCTTCCTTCTTTCCACCTTTCCCAAAAAAATGCACAATGCACTACATGAGTAGGGGCCATCCCCTGAGTGCTGATTTTATAATAAAATTAAGTTCCTTATACCAGGAATAATTGGGCAAATGTAACGATGAAAAAATTTTCAAAATCACCATCCACAGGTTGGAAAATTAAATTTAATTTTGTTATGCTATCTTTCAGTAAAATCCGAACACTTCCTACCTGTTTAATAGGAAATTCGAATTTGAAATACCATGTAAACTACTACTATCGTTCGTTACGTAACCGTATAAAAAAGCAACAACTGTAAGGAGGTTATAAAACGTTAGTAACATCAGTTGAGACGTTGATTAAATGTTGGCAATTTGTGGTGGCTGTCAACGCTAAACAAAATGGATTTCAAAGCAAAATGTGTTGCAGTAACAATACGTTTAACTACGGAGACCCAAAATATACACAAATGATGGCTTTTGTGTAACAACTCTTACACACACCATCTCATTATAACCACAGCACGCATATATGTACATAGCCATGTAAACTAAGTAGACTCAAATTTAAATTTCATCCAAAAAGTTAGGAAGGCCTTATGAAAAATCGAAAAAAAAAACAAGGAATTGATAAATAAAAGGGAAGTGGGGAAGGAGACATAAAGATATTGTCAATGTAAAATGTCACAACACATGGCAGCCGCTGTCAATAGAGATGTGCACGTACCGCATCACATTCATAGTTTGTCACTATTCTAGTAATATTTGCGTGTGAGTTTTTAAGTTATTTTCGCCATCTTTAATACAAGAGAAGGATTTTCTTAAAGTTTATAAACAAGGGATCAGTTTTGAGGTTTTTTTTTAACTGCATAAGAACTGTGAATACCTTTAAATTTTTTTGTTTGACAGTTGAGAGTGGTAAACTGTGTTTACATTTCTTTTCAATAAGATTTGACAAGTCATCATGAATCATTTAAAGCCTGAACATTGTCTTCAAATTGTTTAACTTTATTTGACTCTAATATTTTAATTTTAAGCACGGGTGGTTGGTTGGTTTCAAGTTAACCAGAATTGATCGTTTACAAGTTATACGTGCTCCATTCCGACGACGTATGCATAAGAGATTCAAGTAGATCGTTGCTCTACAAATACTTTTGTAATATTGGGACAAGAGTTAAGAGTTTTATGAGCTACAAAATTAGCAGAAATCTGCAGGATGATTCCTTACTGCGGTGAATGCAAATAAGACAGTACGGTACTGATACCATTCTGGTATCGATATTTCGAAGAAAGCTTAAAATTCTCCTCCGAGCTAAACAACCCATAACCTCTGTTCACATTTATATTCATTGACATATCAGCATATGTATACTGCATAGTGCCGGTACAGAACTGTCGGAGAACAATACGTAAAAGGATGCGGCTCCTATTTAACGACTTCTGTCGTGGGTGCAGATCCGCGGAGGAAGTTAAGACTGTCATCCACCGTCTCTTACTAGGTGCAGATGGTTATCCATTTGTTGTCTTGTGTTGTTTGTGTTTGTTTGTTGTTGCTTGACGGAGCTATCATTTATTGATATCAAGGATATACCTTCGTTTATCAAACTTTCTGCATGATTTTCCAGCGTAGGCTAGTCTGACCAACTTGCCTGTTTTGGTAGAACTTGGTCAGTACAGAGACTGCGTTCCTCTGTGGCATCAGAATGGGCTGCTATGCGTGCTCAAGAGGCCTTTTCGATATCCGATCTAACCTAACCTAACACGCAAATATTTATTAACAAAAATTTGCAACTTTTGAGTCAAGTTTTTGTTTTTAGCCATGTTTCAGTTCCATTAAAAAAATTCTAATTTTCGTGTTCTTAATTGGCTTGGATTTCTCCATACGGCAATATGGCGCACACGTAATCCACGTAATGTTTGATAGTTATACCCATGCATGAAGGGACTTAGGAATTGAATTCCGAACGGCAGATTTTTGAGAAAATTTTCATGAGAATTTTATTTACTCTTCAAAGTTTTTCTCAGAAGACTGCTGAGAAGAAGTCGCCAAGGGAATATCTTTATTACGAAATGTCTGAGCCAGGGAAGTTTCAACTTCGGACTCTCATCTAATAAGCCACCTCCACTATCTGATACTCCCTACTGCTGCTTTGTAATATTTCGCATAACAATATTAAAAAAATATTTATAATTTCATAGTCACACATAGCATCAGAGATATATTCACCGATTTGATCATATTTGTAAAATAATAATAACAACACTGACATTTATAATATAAGGAATGAAATCATAATTACCTCTAACGTTTTAAAGTGCCATCGTATATCTGTCGTCCCCACACCTGTATCCAATTGATTTCGACACACTTTCAGTGTTGGCCAACATTGGCAGCGTTTATTGGTTATTTCGCAGCCTGATTCTATTCGTATTGTCTCTGATTTTGTACAGTTTGTATGTAAATGATATGTTGAAGATGCCGATGAAAATGGTAAATCTACAAAGAAAAGAAAAAAATATTCAAAATTAAATATTATTTTAAAGTGGTTACAAATTGTTTATGGTTTATAATAAACTCAGAAATATCCATTACTAGAAGGAATTGGTAATAATAGAATGCATTTGTATATTCTCCCTATACAAAGTTGCAAAAGCATTTCTTTTCTTCTTTGAGTTTTGATTAGATTAGTTTAGCGGTTATCTTGCCGTTTACAAGCAAATTAACTCCGTCTACCGTGTAGCCCATTCTGTCACCCAGTCGGCTAGGTCGCTAAGTGGCACTTTCGCCACCATACCCTGATCTTCAAACATTCTGCTACCAACGAACAATAACACCATGTTAAAGGGCCGGGTACTCATGTGTTGAACCGTTACCGTTTCTTCTACAAGTAGTTTCTTAGATTCTCTGCTGTTCTCGACTGAATACAACAGTTTTGAAATTCGTCAACCAGATATGTTGGACCATAGGCAGTGTGTTGAATTTCATCCTGCTTTTTGCAATTGTGGAAGTATTCATGTATAGGCGCATATTTCCCCTCTGACGTGTCTTCATCAGATATCTCAGATTCCTTCTGTAGTAGATCGTTCACTTTTTCAATTCCCTCTATCCTACAGCAGCCCGAAACACAGTAGAGGCGGGTGATGTGTTGACGTATACGGTGCAGGAAATGGAATCCCAGCATTTTGATTACTGCTTGACTGATTAAGTTCGAAGGAGGTATTGAAAGAAGGATGAATTGAAATTTAACTACTCTGGTTCATTCGTACTCACTATAACATTGCTTTATAAGTATAAGTAGCAATGAGTATGAGTACAACGTTTACATCAAACTCACAACATTCAAAATATGTTTGATTCATACGTCTACTCATTGTGATTCATAAATTTAGAAAAATACTTATAATACTTATAAGTAATTCGAGTGACTCGAATCATTCATTAAAATTTACAGCCTTTGTTGTTGTTACATATACAAGGAAGAAGAGGAAAGTCATAGACAACAAGCAAAGCATACACACAATCTTCTTGTGAGTATAGTAGTGTTCGTACGCGAATCATGTTAAGCAGAGACGAGTCGAAGTTAATAAAATCATGCGTATTGTTCAGTATGAATACGACGAGTAGTTTCAACTTGAGTATGAGTATCATGTTAAAATAAGTATGAATGCGTATAACTATCATCGTTTTAAATACTTGTTGCTGATCTCTGGTGTGTATATAATGTTACCCGCTATGATGTTTTCTCTAGTCTGGTATCATTAGCTAATAGGAGTAAATCCAATATTAGTCTATACTCCACTCACTGATTTTCCTACATTGGTACGCTGACAAAATGAAACTAAATGAAAATAAATGAAACAAACAACACAAACAAACATCACAAAATACGTACATTGTACGGTACACAGAATTATATAAACAAATGCATAGAAATTTATGAGGAGGATATAAAAACAAAAATAAAAAATCTAACAAAAAGGCTTAAAAAAGATCGCTGAGTTTCTAAATATCAAACAAAACTGTATAAATAGAGCAAAGGCCAAAGTTCCCAGTCAAAGATTAATAACCGAGAGTGTTATGAATGATAACATTCTTACAGCTGTGAAACGAACTTAACTGGGACTTCTGTTTTGACTTTTCGACTCTGCATGTAGGAAATGGATATCAAATACCCGAATACCAATTCTTTATTGACGCTATAAGTCTTAGCAACAGAAATTTTGAAATTGTACTGTGATTGTCTACTCAACTACACTAGCAAATGAAATTACTAAAGCAGCGTGTGATTAACATTTCGATACAAATTAAAATTAAAATATTACTCATACGTGGAGTTAGTCAAAACCAACAATAAATTAATACAAGAGCATCTGTTCTTTCTTCCTACTGTTTTGGCTTAATCTGGTTAGAACGTAAATTCCTAGCGTAAATTCCTCAAAAGTTGTTTTTGCTTTGAAGTAGATTTTATAAGGTCGTTTAAACATTAGAAAGAAAAGTTAACTCTATGTAGAGTGGATTTTTTGGAAATAAACTAAAAAAAAAAAATATTGCTGGTCTGTAACTTGGGTTAATAAAAGCTTGTAAAAATAAACAAAAATTCAAATTCATTACAATTAATTTTTAACCAAAATTCAATGAAATTACTCTTGAAATTCTTTAGACTACTGCTGCCATTTAAAAATTGCCAAAAATGAACCCTGTATGCCATATAACTGGCCTTGATGCTCTTAAATGCTCTAATTAAAATTTAATTTTTAATTTTTTTATATTTGTTGTTTTATTTTCCCCTTTGGTGAAAATCATATTCAATGAACAATTTCCAGGAATTTCTTGTTATTCTTACAGGGTGGCTGATATGTATTGCAACCAACTTCAGGTTGTTATCATTTGTAAACAGCTCGTGTAGTAGCTAACAGATTTATTCCAGTGACGGCTCATTTTATTATTTGCAAGCTTACAAAAGCATTTTGATCTATTGCATTAAAAAAGAATGTTATTCGTAATGAAAATCAAGAGTGATAGTGTGATTGCTTTATGTTTGGCTGGAAAACCACAGGTGACTATCGTTAGAGCTCTCCAGCATTTAAATGTGAATAAATCTTTTATTTCTCGTATCATTGCTTGTTACCCTGATACTGGCAGTGTTGGATCGCGTCCAAAAAGTGGACGAAAAGAAACGGTAACGACACCAGAAATGATCTGAAAAGTGAAGACCAGATTCGATCGAAATCCACGTCTCAGTAGTAGAAAAGTTGCTCGTAATCTGAACATATCGCGAGAACGGAAGCAACATATTTTGAAAGATGAGTTTAGACTAAAGCCATTGAAGTTTCATAAAGTGCAAGATCCCACTGATGGACAAAAAAAGTTAGACTGGAAAAAGCCAAGGAGTTACTCCGCTTGCACGCAAGTGGCCAGTTACCGAAATTGGCATTCTTCGACGAGAAGCCATTCCAAATTGATCAATGATTTTCGCTTCCCGCTCATATTCATCGACCGTGGGCTCAAAATAAATGCCGAATATTATCGGGTAAATGGCTTAAAGACAGTATTGAAGCCCTGGGCAGAGAAACATTTCGTCCGCAGAGCATGGAAATTCCAACAGGACTCAGCACCACCGTACTACCGTACTCAGCACGCGTCAACCAGTAATGGCTTACAAAGAGGTTTCTCGCTCCAATTCTACCACACAATGGCCACCAAAATCTCCGGATCTCAATCCGTTGTACTTTTGCGTCTGTGGTATTTGGGAGAGTAAAGTTCTCACCTTTGTTTCTCATCGTTTTGAATACTCGTTGCTGGTTTCAATCATACGCGAAAGTTGTTCAGTAGATCAATAATATCCTGACCTTGTTACGTAATTTGTATGACCCGTTCAGCGCCAGCTGATGGAAATAGACTCTAGATCAAGTTCTACTTTACATTTTGAAGCTTTCGGTCAAGATCTTTATACCATCGGAAACGATGCCTGTTTCAGTAACTCATTCTTCGCCAGATGACTGCGAGACCAATATGTGGCATGAACATCAGACCACCGGTGATGACCTGGTATGCCAATGTGATATTTTCATGGCAGGTTTTTTTTTTGTTTACTCTCAGAGTTTTTGCCAGAAATCTACTTCTTTTATATTTTGTTTTGATGCCTGGTCTGGGGCTCGAACTCTGGCTTTCGGTCTAATAAGCCAACACACTACCTACTAGGCTACAGTTACTTTAACTACCACTTAACTATATAAAAACGAAACGTTTACCTTTCCAGGATAGAGTAGGGATCTGGACGAGTTGTTGAACTGTCGTCGTAAAGAAACCTCAGTCTCCATTTACTACGCTGATGAAAAATAAAATTTCGTATGCGCAAAAAAAAAAAGAAAAACATCACAATGTGGTTCCGTCAAGTATCATTAAGACATATTGAGATATTCATGTCAGTTTAAGTATTTGTTGTATGAACACATGAGCATATCCGCATCCCTTACATCTCTCTCTCTCTCTCTCTCTGTCTCCACTTACTTCGAACGTTGGTTCTATCTTTTCTTTTGATTTTTTAAACAACTTCTTCTTGTATATTCTCTCTCATACATCTTTACTTAGTTTTCCTTTATTAAAGGCAATCATGTGTATGCATACGTAAACGTTAGTTTTGTGTTCGGTGTCTCTCTCACACTCTCTTCCTTTTACTCACTCTTTGTTAAATAAATTAAATGGATTACGGTTTTATTATTCTCATTGCCTTTGTTGTTATTGTTGTTGCTATCGTTGATTTAAATAAGGCTTAGTTAAGGTGTTCTTATGTTTGGTTTTTCTCATTGTTTCCATTGTTGTTGCTGTTGTATCTTCATTATATGTAAACAGACAAAAGCTGAGAAAAGCCTATTCTCTTGCGAGTGTATTTGTATTAGTAAATGATTATGCACAGTCAGTAAACAGCAGAGCTTGCTGCCGTTTCGTTTTTGCTTGCTTTCTATCCTTTAAGATGCAGAGATGGAAGTTGTTAATCGTAAGAAATCGATGGAGTATGAGAAATGACTGAAGGAAGAGCGTGTTATTGCGGATCGATAAATAAAGATTAAGATATAAGATATATGGCATATAAGCCGTACATATGAACTAAACGATGTAGTTACAAGGTAGACACCTCAACATTAAAATTTTTAAGTTCCTGCGGTTCTATTATAAGATAATGTCTTATCGTAAAACGTAAAGAAAATTCAAAAGTGCCAAAATAAAATTCTAAATTGAATTACTAACTTTAGTCTGGATTATAACTTAGTGTCTTACACCATCACTGTTGCGGGTATGGTAATTTTATGCATAAGTGGAGGGAAAGACAGTTCAGGCCAGAAGACTACTGAGAGTGAGTTGCAGAAAGAAATATTTTTCATACATTGTTTCGTGCGAGATCTAAAAAGTCAACACACCACCTACAAGACTATGATGGCTTTAAAATTTAATTACTGATGCCCAATTTTATACTAAAAACTAAAATATGCAGGCGAAATGTCTGATTCGGTATTAGTTCCAGCAGATGATGCTGTCTAGTTAGTTTTAGACCACTCTTTGCACATTTTGGGCGGTATGTTAGAAAAAAACTGTCAGAATACAAGAATACAGAGAAGGTATGGTAAACATTACAGGCTATATCTTGGTGGCCAGTTTATGTCTTCAAATAGAGTAATTAATCTGCCCTGCAACTTCTCATATAATAAAGTCAAAATGATGATGTATTGTGTGGCTTATTAAGATCATATATTTTCCTGTTTAGATTTCCAAACAAATCCTTTATCATTAATGGTTATTTTCAAAAAAGTGCCTTACAGCCGGTGAGTACCAAGAGTAATCTTTCCGATTGCAGTGTCCCTGTCCCAATTACTTCTATCTTCTCCGCACATTATAAGTAACAACATTGTTTATTGTCGTAACAATGCCCTGATAACTTCATGGTTATAGAAAATTCTTTTCTAAAAATCCGCAATGAAAGCTTATTACTCTAGCACCACATCATGAGTTGTATTTTAGATGGACCAAGAAGCAAATATAGATGCAATTGCTGAGGGCGGTGTCGAATCTTTAAATTCATATTAACTGCGAGTCCGAACGGAAAATTTTTTCATGGCAATTTCATTTACGCTCAGAGTTTTTGCCAAAAATCTGCTGAGAGGAAGTGGCCGAAGAAATATTTTCATATTTTCGCTTTGATGTCTGACGTGGGAAATAAGTCAACACACTACCTACTAGACCACAGCTTGAAACTTCACTTCTTTCCGTTCATTGGTTATTAAATAACATAGGTTAAGGCAATGTTACAACATCAGAGGGTTTTAATGTGAGAAATGAAGAACGCTTAGGTTCACCAATGGCAAGCAATATTGGATGAAGACGAAACTTTGAATCAGAAACAAATGGCAGATATATTACCCAGAAAACAATTTCTGGCCCTATGAAAAATATCCGAAAGTCAGGAAAATGGGTGATTCATGTACTGAACAACAGAAAGATGGAAACCAATAAACCACTTCTGTAATTTTGCTATAAATATAACGATAGAAAATCTGTTTAAAATCGAATTGGAAAAATTTATTTATTTTCGGATTCCTAAACAAAAAAAAAATCATAGATTAATCAACTTTGGCAACAAAACAAGGTCGATCGCGTAGGAAGAATTTGTTATATGTTTGGTGAGACCAAAAAGAGATATACCACGCGATCCTAAACCCTGCTAAAACCGTTAATACAGACCGCTACATATAACAAATGAGCAATTTGAATTATGTAAAGGGTGTTTTTTATAGAGGTATAGAACTTTAAGTTGGCATTACTTTTCAAGATGGTGACCGATTTAACAGCTGTCAAGTGATTTATTCTCGGTTTGGTTTTGCAATTTATCATGAATACAACGCCTGCAAATAGTGCAATTTTAATTCGAAAATAGTAGTTCTGTGCGGAAAACATATCGCGCACTACGTCCGTTTTTTCGTCGACAAAATCATCCATCAGTGTAGTTAATTCGATTAACCATGGAACGTTTTCGCACCACTTTTACTGTTATTGATAACTCGCATCCCCAGAGACGTGCGTACAGAAGAAGCTATTGCTGCTGTAGAGCGTAGCATTGGGGAAGACCCGAATGAGTCCATCCGCCATCGAGCACAGGAATTGGATCTGTGTCCATTCACTTTATGGCAAATTATGCGAAAGGATCTTGGTTTGCGTGCTTACAAAATCCAACACGTGCAAGAATTGAAGCCAAACGATCATCAAGCAAGGCGTAGATTCGTCGAATGGGCCCAAAACGAGATTACCGTTGTTCCCGATTTTTATAAGCGAATTTTGTTCAACGATGAAGCGCACTTTTGGTTGAATGGCTACGTCAACTAACAAATCTGCTGCACTTAGAGTGAAGATAATCCTCAAATGTATGTGGAAACACCGTTACATACATACATAATTGGCCATTATAACCCTTCAGTCAGAATTACGACCTAGCTTCTCACACCACTTATGTTGTGTGCGTCAATTTTATACATGAGTAGCGGGACCTACAGTATAAAGTCGACTCCGAATGACAGATTTTTGAGAAACTTTTCATGGCAATTTTTACTCTCAGAGTCTTTGCCAGAAATCTGCTGAGAGGAAGTCGCCGAAGAAATATTTTTCGTTTTGATGTCTGACTTGGGATTCGAACCCGGGCCTTTTGTCTAATAAGCCAACACACTACCCACTAGACCACGGCGACTTCACCGTTACATCCAGAAAAACTGGATGGTGTGGTGGACTCATTGGTCCATACTTTTTCAAAACCGATGGTGACCAGAACGTTACAGTCAATGGTGATCGGTATAGAGCCATGATTACTAACTTTTTCATTCCTGAATTAAATATCGATGATGTCCAGGAGATGTGGTCTCTACAAGACGGCGCAACATATCACATAGCTCGTGCCAGAATAGATTTATTGAAAGACACGTTTGGTGCCCGTCTAATTTCCCGTTTTCGTCCTGTGAATTGGCCTCCAAGACCTTGTGATTTAATACCGCTAGACAACTTTCTGTGGGGCTACGTAAAGTCATTGGTCTATGCGGTAAAGCCACAAACGTTTGACCATTTGGATGACAACACTCGCCCTGTTATTGCCGATATACGGACACAAATGTCGGAAAAATTCATCAAAAATTGGACGTCCAGATTGGACTACATGTGCGCCAGTCGTGGCGGTCATATGCCAGAAACTGATCTGCGATTTGGGTATACAAAACATGGGAAATTAATTAAGCTAAGTTTGGTAAAGCCTCTCTTTATACATTTTTAATACGAAGTAGCAGATGTTGCGTTGTTATCACAATACCAGTTTCGAGTATTTCTAGAGAAGTATTGTCAGCCTTACAAGCTTTACTGTTGTTCATTATGATAGCATAGAAAATTTCTCTAATGCTAGGAGCTCCTATAGATATGTTCTGTTTGAGATTGCGAACTGAACATGAACAGCTTTAGATGAGATTTACGTTGAAATTAAAGAGAATACTTCAGTAGTTCTTCCATACTTTCAGTTATTCGCATTCATAGCTGTTCTTAAGAGGTTAAGTATTTGAGCAGGAATGGTTTATATCCAACTTTTTAATTTATTTGTAACTAAATATTCTTCATGAACAATTCGATAGAAATTCATTTTATTTTATTATATAACGACTCATATGTACATATGTATACATATAGGGAAGTATACTTATACTGAAAATTTTCATTGTTTTAGGACTCCCATACCTGTACTTTGCGATTTTCTTTTATTGTTGTTGTATTTTTGATGTGTAATCGATTATGAGAATTAAAAGAAAAAAGAACAAGGAAAAAAACACTGAATTCAAGCATTTATTGATAACATGTAAATAAAGAAATACCCACACGAACATATCGACGCCTTCATTCAAAAACGTTCTAAGTGTACTTAGGATGTTTTTAATGTTCTTGCATTTTTAAATTCTGTCTAAATTTGGTTAAGACGCGTCCATACGTTCAGAAGTTATAAGGAAAAACCTATTTAGAATATACATTTAATCTTAAGGCGCGTGAAAACTTTGGGAACTCACACCTCAAAATACACTTTTTCGTCTTAGAATGTTATAGAACGGAGGCGTCGATATATATATATTTTTATATTCACGTGCGGTGGAAAATAAACACACTTCCGATTCACTCATACATTTTTCTTAACATCAGGATAACAACTCTTCTGTTAAAAAGTTGAGATTCTCTTTTTTAGTTCATCCTCCAATACTAACGATTGTAAATGCAAATTATCGGCAAGTTTTCTATAGAAAATGCAAGACATCCACAAATTTTCTATAGAAAATTTAAGTAATTTAAGTTTTTTATTGAAAATAGAAGTCATCATGCAAGTCATCTACAAATTTATTACAGAAAATTCAAGTTATCGTATAGAAAGTTCAAGTCATTAACATGTTTTCTTAAAAAATTTAACAAATCGACAAATTTTCTATAGCGAATGTAAGTCATCGACAAATTTAGATAGAAAAAATCGACAAATTTTCTGTAGAAAATGCATTTCATCTACAAATTTACTACAGAAAATTCAAGTTATCGAATAAACGAGCGGTTCACAAATGATAACAACTTGAGGTTGGTTGCAATACATATCAGCCATACCAGCCACCCTGTAAGAATTCCAGGAAATTGTTCATTGAATTTAATTTTCACCAAAACAACAAATATAAAAAAATTAAAAATTAAATTTTAATTAGAGCATTTAAGAGCATCAAGGCCAGTTATATGGCATACAGGGTTCATTTTTGGCAATTTTTAAATGGCAGCAGTAGTCTAAAGAATTTCAAGAGTAATTTCATTGAATTTTGGTTAAAAATTAATTGTAATGAATTTGAATTTTTGTTTATTTTTACAAGCTTTTATTAACCCAAGTTACAGACCAGCAATATTTTTTTTTTTTAGTTTATTTCCAAAAAATCCACTCTACATAGAGTTAACTTTTCTTTCTAATGTTTAAACGACCTTATAAAATCTACTTCAAAGCAAAAACAACTTTTGAGGAATTTCCGCTAGGAATTTACGTTCTAACCAGATTAAGCCAAAACAGTAGGAAGAAAGAACAGATGCTCTTGTATTCATTTATTGTTGGTTTTGGCTAACTCCACGTATGAGTAATATTTTAATTTTAATTTGTATCGAAATGTTAATTATACGCTGCTTTAGAATTTCATTTGCTGGTGTGGTTGAGTCGGCAACAGAGAAAGATCAGCAATGAATCGTTTTTCCGCTACTCACAAGCACTCATGCAATTTTGAGTATGAATGAATCAACAGAATTGAAATTCAGCTACTCTAATTCATTTGTACTCGCTAAACCATTGATTTATAAGTATGAGTAGTAATTGGTATGAGTACAGCTTTGACTTTGACATCAAACTCACAACATTCGAAATATGTTTGATGCATACGCCTCCTATAGTCGCCGTGGTCTAGTGGGTAGTGTGTTGGCTTATTAGACAAAAGGCCCGGGTTCGAATCCCAGGTCAGACATCAAAACGAAAAATATTTCTTCGGCGACTTCCTCTCAGCAGATTTCTGACAAAGATTCTGAAAGTAAAAATTGCCATGAAAAGCTTCTCAAAAATCTGTCGTTCGGAGTCGACTTTAAACTGTAGGTCCCGCCACTCATGTATACAAGTAACGCACACAACATAAGTGGTGTGAAAAGCTAGGTCGTAATCCTGACTGAAGGGTTGTAATGGCCAATTATGTATGTATTCATACACCTACTCATTCTGATTCATATATTTTGAAAAATACTTATAATACTTATAAGTGATTCGAGTGGCTCGAATCATATGAGCAGCGGAAAAACAATTCATTGCTGAACTTTGAAACACACATAGTCACAACCCATAAGTTAAGATTACGACCTAGCTTCGAATATCACTTACATATGTTTTGTGTTTTAATTTTCTACCAAAGTGACGCGAAGTACAGTTAAATGTCAACTCTTTTTCATGGAAATTTTTTTACGCTCAGAGTGTTTTTGTCAGTAATCTTTTGAGTATTTCGCTTTTGAGTTATTCTGAACTGATGTTTGATTTGTTGTCTCTCATTCAATTAAATAACACACTAGACTTTCGTTTAGGATTCTGAAAATAAATCCATTTTTTATAGCCAGTAACAATTGAACGCAATGCGGATTTTCTATCGTTTTTTTTTTTTTTTGTAGCAAAATTTCTAAATTGAATTTTCGCAACCATATTTTAGCACCCATATTGCAGACTTTTGGATCTTTCCCATTACTTTTAATTTAAACAATAAATGTATGCACTCCGCAAATTCTTCTTCATACATAACTGGACATTATAACCCTTCAGCCAAGATTATAGCCTAGCTTCTCATATTCCTGATGTCGTGCGTGTTCATTTTCTTCATGAGTTGTGGGCATAGCTGCCAGATAAATGAAGCATCAAATCGTCAAATATTTGAGAAAAAATCGTCAAAATCGTCAATGACATTTATTGAAATCGTAAAAATATCGTTAGGAAAAATAAAAAATAAATAAATTGAAAGAAAGGTTTTAAAAACAAAAACATATTAAGTCAATATTAAGCAGCGGTAATACTGCATCTTCAATACCTATGTGTGGTGTAAATATTAGGGAGTTAGAGGATCTTGGCTTTATGAACATGAAAATTCAGTGGGATACTTGCTTTGTTTCTTAAAACGTTGCAATAAATGCTTCACTTCATCTGATCTACTTACAAATTACACCATTTATAACCGACCGAAAATTGAATACAACCCTCATGGCCTTATTTTAAGGCTTCTCGATTGTGTACAGGTGAGGCTGTAGTAGGTCGTTAATCACGAAAGTGTTCCAACTCAATTGATTCATTAGAGCAGGGTTGCAATGTGGCTCGTGTCACTGTTCTATCGTTACTACAACGGATATTACTCAAGGGATATAAGGGGAGTTGTTTATGAAAATCTTGAAATTCCTACGTAACACCCGTCTTTCTCGGCCAGTACTTCCGTATGTGGTCGATTGGCCAGTGTATCGCACACGGCGTTACAGACAAAGTTCGTTTGTTAGACGGACTATTCGTACGTGGAAATGCTTTCCTACAGAGGTCTTTCTTATTACTTATGGTATAAAAATATTCAAATTTAGTATCCATAAACACTGCTCCTGCTTTCCTCATGCCTATAACAAATTTCCCTAGTTTCAAATGTCAACCCCAAGGTGTTGGTCATAATGAAAGAAAAAAATAATGTCACTTGCCTTTGTCCTTCCGATGGTAATATTAGAAGTTATAATCGAATTTTTAAAATTGTCTGCAACGGTGTATGATAATTTATTAGCAACTACGATGTTATTAACGAGTTGAAATGTTTTGACGTTTAAGGGATTTAAACGGTATAAAATACAGAAAAATCATCACAAGTACACGAAAATAACTTAAAAGTATAATACTTTACCCCTTGTTATACAAGACTTAAGGAAGCCTTCAATGCACTTAAGTAAACAAAATTATTTAAAAATTTTAATTTCAAAAATCGTCAAAATAAGGGCAAAAATGGTCATGTCGTCAAAATGACATTTTTGCTGCTCAAAATCGTTAAAATGACGATAAATCGTAAAATCTGGCAGCTATGGTTATGGGAACTACAGTTTAAAGTCTTCTCCAAAGGACAAAACTATTTACTCTCCATGGCAAAATTATTTACTCTCAGAGTCCTTTTGTCAGAAATCTGCTGAGAGGTAGTGGACGAAGAAAAAGTATTCTTCATATTTCGTTTTGTTGAAGATGTCTGGGGACCTGGGATTTGAACCGCGGCCTCACGTCTAATAAACCAACATTCTACCATACTCGACTACGGTCACTATGTAGACTGTATATGTTTAACACTAAACCTACCGATACTTTATGTATTCTTCTTGCAATGAAAGGGGGTCAAATAACCCCTTGCGGTATTTAAGCTAGATTACATAAAGTAAAAGTAAATCTTGGAAAACACATTCCATGTATTTTGTAATAAAAGTCGTAAAAACAAATGGCGATGTGATAATGTTATTTTCAAGAAGAAGAATTTCAAAATTGGTCATTTGACCCGTCCATGGTAGGTTTAGTGTTAACAGATGCCAAAAAAAACACTATAAATATTCCTCTTACTTCATACCGATATATCTCCTAGAGAAATAAAGAAATTTATTTCCCGCCATTTATTGAATTTTGTTTGTTGCTTTGGTAATCCTGCAACCGACCACGTATTTTATTTTGTCATAATTTGAGAAAGAAGAAAGAAATTAAGAAATTATTTGATGTTGGAAGTTTTCATTGATAAAAGAATTTCCATAATAAAACTATAATTTAACAACAATTTAATTTAACAGTATTCTATTGAAAAACTTTTTTTCAAAGAATGCTTTTCTGCCTGCTGTGAGTTGAAGGTATTGTTGGAAAACTGGGAATGAGGAATGTTTAAAATGAAAATTCTGTTTTTGGTTATTTCATTTTGAATTTGGTGGTGGTGGTGGAAAGAAATAAATAAATTCTGTTAAAGACTTGGTTGGTGTTGTTATAAGAAGTTTTAAGCCATAATTTTTTGCTACATTTTACTTGTTTTTAAAATTGTTCTACTACCTGTTATTTTTTATTTATTTTTTTATTGTTTTTTATAGAGTTTCGACTAAAATTTTCTTTTATGTTTTTCTTTTTTTTTTTTTTTGCAATTTAAATTTTTTTATTTTTATTGAGTTTTTATTGTTTATTCTTTTCCTATTGTTAATGTGAAATTCTTTTTTTTTTTGTTCATTGAAATGTTTTTATAATTTATTTCCTTTTCTGTTTGTATGTTTTTTCTTTGGTAAATAAAATAAAAAATTTTTTCACTCTTTTGTTTTCAAGTGTTTCTGTACAGCAAGCAATTGTTATTATGGTTTTCTTTCTTTTCTTTCTTTTTTATTTCTTCTTCTGCTTTTTATTCATTCTATTTTATTATTTCACTTTTATGGCTATAATAGGCCCAACCATTATTTTCTTCTCAAAGAAAAGCAGGCAATTTTTATTTTATTGTTCTTTTATTATTTCGTTGGATTCATTCGAATCCATTCATTCATTCTCTCTTTCTCTCTCTCTCTCTCTCTCAGAACAATTCTTTCCGGTTTTCTTGTTGTCTAAGCAAATTTCTTTCTTTTATTTTACCCGTCTGTTGTAAACAGAGAAATATTTTCCAGGAAATATTAAAAAAAAACAATGCTGGCGTATGTTTGTATATTCGACAGAGACAGCAAGGAAATGGAAAACCCTTAAAACCTGATAAAGGAAAACAATTAAAGAAATTGTTTTAAATGGGCAGAAAAAGTATTCAGAAATGTTTATAGAAATTTCATTTAAAAATGGCTTCTTAAATAGAATCCACAAAATGGTGCAACAATAAGCTGAAATTTCCTTTAAATACCCCATTTTTAGTGCAGTCCTTGCGATGAACAACTTCTTCTTCTTCCCTAATTTAATAGAATTTGATTAGTACAGGGACTTCGGTCGTCTGTGCCGCCACAACGGGCCGTCATGCGGGCTCAAATAAGCTTTTGGTATCAAAGCTACCACCCCCAACCTAACCTAACCCAACCGCATTTTTTTGTTTTAGGCTTCTGAAAGAATACAAATTAGGGTGAAAGAGTATGGAGTGCTTTCTCTAGTTCCGGTAATACTGCAATCAACCGCCAACGTATATAAGGAAATATAAAAAAAGATAACCTGAATTGGAAAATATTGTATTACAATCCTTCAGTCAGGATTATTGACCTAGTTTCTCACACTACTTATGTTGTGTGTGTTAATTTTTATACATAAGTGGCGAGCCATGCAGTTTAAAGTCGACTCTGAACGACAGATTTTTGAGAAACTTTTCATTGCAATTTTATTTACTCTCAGAGTTTTTGCCAGAAATCTGCTGAGAGGAAATCGCCGAAGAAATACTTTTTTTTGTATTTTATTTTGATGTCTGGCCTGGAACTCGAAGCCTGGCTTTACGTCTAATAACCTAGCATACTGCCTACTCTACTACGGAGATTTTAAAATATTGTATTGGATTTTATAATTCCAACTGGAGACATTTGGTGCGAAGATCCAAAGTCCTAGACTTGAACGAATAAAAACAGAGCTCCTTGTCATCTATCTTTCTACATATCGCAATGCCACCCATTGCCGAATTGCGATTTGTTTCCTGGAGCTGAAGTTCTGAGCACTTATCTCGAACACCTGACCCCTGTTCTTGCTACTCGCCTCTATTTTTATTTTGTTTTGTCCTTGATTAAACTCTTTAATTCAAAGTTTACTGATGCAACACGATTTACTCTGGAGTTGGTTTTGTTTGCCATGTTTAATGCATAATTTTCAAAAAAGTTTAGTCCGCTGACCTAAGTGGACCCTTGCCAGTTCACACGGTCTGAATGAAAATTTATTGTGTCCTTATATTTTGTACAAAGAAACAAGCAGGAATTATTCGAACTCCTGGATTATGCGTCAACACTAGTCTAGTCAAGTACTGTATTGTATGATGATTAACACATAGCGGGTTTTAACAGTGATTTCATATCAGATAGACATGATAATTCGACAATTTAGGCCATATTATCAATCCAGAGGATGTTAGAAATACTTATTGACCTTAGTTCTTAGGGCTTGTCTTTTCCTCTTATACATTATTTTTACAACTGTTGTCGTCGTGAAGAGATATCATACTTCGGCCGGCAATCTGTAGAGAATACCTCTAATACCCCTCCAAATGTATTTCCTTGACTCACTTCAATGTGCTGCTCGGTGTCAATAAGATCAGTCCCCTTTCCAGCACCTGATATTAGGGATGCCAATCGTGAATCCCAAGATTTTTAAAAACTAGTCCCGGGATTTTTCGGGATTGTGAATTCACATCTATTTTGAACCCTAGAAAAGGTCCTGAAAAAAATTCTATATTACTAGACTTGGATTATAGCATCTCAGGTGAGGAAAACCCTACTTCCATTCATAAAATATTATTTAATGCCATCGGAGAATGGCAATGAATTAGATAGATGCATACAGCTATCTTGAAACTATTTTACCAACAAATTTTGATTCCGTGAAGCGTATGTTAACAACAAAATTCGTTCAAACCTATCAAATGACATGTTAGATGCTTTAATCTTTTTGTTGGAATCCAAATCCCGTATCCCGGGATTTTTAAAAATCAATCCCGTTTGGGATCCATACCTGATATGTCCTCTGTTGTTTATTTCTGGGTTGCATTATTACTTTACGGTTTTCTCGAATATGTTCTGTGCATTCACACTCATTATCACAGAATCAACATATTGGGTTCAAAATGCTCCTTATACTGAACAAGTGTTTCTTGAATCTACAACAACGGAGTTGCATAACAAAATGCAGGTTCTGCTGTAACTTCATATCAAAAGTTTAGATTGCTTACGCCCACGACTCATTGACTTTGTCTGCCTTTCATTCGCTGTGAATACCCATCCAAATAACTTTTTTAACTACACAACAAGGTCATGGGCTCATCAGTGGCAGGGAAACTCCATCCCTAAAGTAGAATAAACAAATTTCTTTATAACGTGAGAGGTAGTAGAAGATAAGCATGCTTTCTCCACCAATTGGGGAGTCGTCCCAAACAATCTCAAACCATTTTCGAGGTAACCTCTTAAGTACCGCATGTTCAAATTATATCCTAAATATCAGATAATAGTCCTGGCCTTTATAATTTTTGAGCAAATTGAATTCTGATCGCCATATTATTACGCATAAATGTATTGGCTTTAAGACGATTCTCATACTGAACGAGTGTTGCTTAAGCCTACAGTTCGACGACTTTCTCGCACCAGACTTCTGACATAAATCCTGAGTAAATAAAATTGTCATGAAAAAGTTTCACAAAACAAAATCTATCGTTCGGAATCGACTTTAAACTGTAGGTCCCTCGACTCATGTCTAAAATTAAGACACATAACATAAGTGGAACAAGAGGTTAGGTCGCATAGCTGCCAGATAAATGAAGTATCAAATCGTCAAATATTTAAGAAAAAATCGTCAAAATCGTTAAAAACGTTTATTGAAACCGTAAAAATATCGTTGGAAAAAATAAAAAATAAATAAATTGAAAGAAAGGTTTTAAAAACAAAAACATATAAAGTCAATGGAAGCAGCGATAATATTGCATCATCTATACCCATGTGTGGTGTAAATATTAGGGAGTCAGAAGATCTTCACTTTATGGGCATGAAAATTCAGTGTGATGCTCTGACGTTGCAATAAATACTTCATTTCATCTGATCTATTTATAACCGGCCGAAAATGGAATACAACATCCATGTATGGGTAAGCCCCTAAGGTATATTTTGTGGCTTCTCGACCGTGTACAGGTGAGGCTGTAGTAGGTCGTTAATCACGATAGTTTTCCAACATCATTGATTCATTGGAGCATCATTGCAATGTGACTCGTGTCACTGTTCTATCGTTACTACAATGGATATAATGGGAGTTATTTATGAAAATCATGTGTTCCTACGTAACACTCGTCTGTCTCGGCCAGTACATCCGTATGTGGTCGATTGGCCAGTGTATCGCACACCACATTACAGACAAAGTTCGTTTGATAGACGGACTATTCGTATGTGTAACTGCCTCTATGCAGAGGTCTTTCCTGTTACTTATGGTATAAAAATGTTCAAACATAGTCTCCGTAAACACTGCTCCCTCTTTCCTCATTCCTTAGTTCCAAACACAGTGCCAACCCCTGAGTGCACTTTCCTTTGTCCTTCTGATGGTAATAATCGAATTTTTGAAATTATCTGCAATGGCGTATAATAATTTATTATCAACTACGATTTTATTAACGAGTTGAAATTCTTTTGGCTTTTAAGGGATTAAAACGTTATAAAATACGGAAAAATCATCAGGTATTCAGGTATATGAAAATAACTTAAAAATATAATACTTTACACCTTGTTATACAAAGCTAAAAGCAAAGCAAAGCAAAGTAAAGAAAATGACGTAAATTTTTAATTGCTAAAAATCATCAAAATAAGGACATTAATCGTCATGCCGTCAAAAAGACATTTTTGGAGCTCAAAATCACCAAAATGACGTTAAATCGTCAAATGTGGCAGCTATGTTAGGTCGTAAAAACTACTAATGGATTTTAACGAATTACGTAAGTATGAATCTGCTGATGAATCTCGTGTTAAATTTTTCTTCAATTATAATAATTTAAGTCTCCAAGGCCCTGGTTTACGCTATCATGTGCAACGAATTACATCCAGCAGAACCTCTAGTTTAGAACTCTCAGGTCTGACGCCTCGATCAAAACGATTGATGAAAACAATGTCAAGAGGCTACTCGACCCCTTGACACATTCCCGATAAAAATATCGGAGCGTATTTAAAAATTGTCACGAAAAGTAACTCAGTCGTTCGGAGTAGACTTTAAACTGTAACTCATCGCCACTAATTGATAAACTTTAAGTCAGGCAATAAAAATCTTTTTTTTTTTTGTACAATGGGTCAATTTTGACCTTCGGGTACTGTACTTGTCTTAACCGACAAGTACATGTCCTCTAACCTAGTATAATTCTTTTACTTTTTTAAACGCATAAATTCTGAGAAACTTAATCTTGAATAAATATTCAACGATAAACGTCCTGTCGCCCCACCCCAATATAATTAAATGTTGAAAGTCACACATTTGCAGTGTAGGTAATCAAGGATTTAATTTATGTTTTTTTTTTTATTTTTTTACTTACAAAGTACCCTCGTAGCATTTTGAAGAAGAGACACAAAATTTATTAATTATCATACCCTTGCTGGGGAAAATAAATAAGGGCTTATCGCATCACAATTGTTGATCCCTAAAAATTTCATTAAATTTCAAGTCTTTTTGAATATGTTTTAGAGAGAGAGAGAGAGAGAGGGATAGAGAGAGAAAAAAAATTGAATTTTTGTCTATAAATTAACTGTGATTTACTTTGACCTACTCTTCAATAGAAATGCTGCTGCTCTTTACATTTATCTTTCCATACTACAGGGCCACTTAGGTTTTGGATTCTTTTTGGTTAAAATAAAAGGCTAAAGAGAAACAAAAACAACTACTAAACTTTATTTATAAAACCTTAAAAGGCAAATAGAGTATTAGTGTACTTAGAATTTATGCTAATAATTGACAATTTCAAGAGAGTGCTCTACACTAAACAGCACAAAAGAAATTCTGCCAAAGCCTATAGAAAATTATACATTTTGGACGACATAATTTTCTTAGCCTTAGTTTTGGATGTTTTTTTTTTGTTTTTAATTTCTAGAATAACCAAAGGAATGCCTTCAAAAGGACAGTAAAAATTATTTAAACAATGAAGGGTTGTTACAACAACCAGAAAAGGATGAGATCTTTTGTCTATATGTTAAATTTTTCTTTATTATTTGCCAACGTGGTCTTCTGCGTTTTCCTTCATTTCATTTGGCTTTCATATTTACTTGAAATGTTCCCTTAAATTACTTTTAACAGAATTTAATTGGAGAGAAATGCTTGACAAAGGTGTCTTCGAAAGACTGCGTTTTTTAAATTTAGTGGCTCTCTTCACATAAGAATAATTGTGCTGTTACCAGCACAAAACTAATACATGGACATTTCAGAACATTAAATGAATGCAAAAACACTAACACATACAAAGCTGTGTATACGTATCCATTTCCACCAAACTAATAATCATTCCATGTTATTTGAAAAGAACAAAAATTGTGCGACTAAAAATTGTTCTTGTGTGAAACAGAGATCAGTAACGAGTATTCAAAACGATGAGTAGATTCAAATCATACTTATAATATCTGATACTTATACGCATTCATACTTATTTAAATATGATACTCATACCACTCATACTTAAAGTTAAAACTACTTCTCGTTTTCATTCTTAACAATACGCATGATGCTATTGACTTCAACTTGTCTCTACTTAACATTTATTCGAAGCACAAAATAAGTATGATTCGCATACGAACACTAATATACTCATAAGAAGATTGTGTGTAGCTTTCTTTGTTTTCTTTGTCTTTCATTTCTTTTTTGTTTCTATATGCAACAACAACAAAGGCTGTAAATTTTGATACATGATTCAGGCTACTCGAATCACTTATAAGTATTATAAGTATTTTTTTAAATATATGAATCAGAATTAGTAGGCGTATGAATCAAACATATTTCGAATGTTGTGAGTTTGATGTCAACGTTGTACTCATACTAATTACTACTCATACTTATAAATCAATGTTGTAGCGAGTACGAATGAATTAGAGTAGTTGAATTTCAATTCTGTTAATTCATTCATACTCAAAATTGCATGAGCGCTTAAGGATACCGGAAAAACGATTCATGGCCGATCTCTAGTGTGATAGAGCCAGTGCCATTTTTTCTGTGCAAGTGGCAACTCTATAATTTGACAGCTGTGAGTTATAGTTATTCAAATAATTAAAAATGGAGCATCTTACAAAGTAACAACTTGTTATAATGTTAACGAAGAAAATTAAAATCAATGCTAATTTTTTGAAAAATATTATCTTTTCCTCTGAACTTAGCAAAATTGGTGAGTTCGAAGCAATTTTTTCTTTAAGATTTTATTAAATCTCAGGTTTATCCAAATAAACTAGAAACTAATATTGGGTACAAATAGCAATTCCAGCGCCTCATTGGTGAGTTACAGTCTTGAAAGGTTACATGAAAAATTAAAAGTCAGCTATCGGAGCTGTAGTATACATTTAAATCACTTGCTTACGTACTTTATTGATCATTATAATCTTTTAGTTAGGATTACGATGTCAGCATTTTAATTTTACCCATATGTGGTGGGAAGACCTTCAGTTCGAAGTAGATTTTGAATGCCAGTTATTGGGGAAGTTTTCATGATCATTTTATTTACTCGAGAAGTCTGCTGAGAGGAGGAAATATTACTTCATATTTCGGTTCATATGTTCATAACGGAACCTACAGTTTAAAGCCAATTCGGAAAGGCAGATTTTAAAATACTTTTCATGACAATAGAATTTACTCCCAGAGTTTTTGCAGAAATCTGCTGAGAGAAGGTCGCTGAAGAAATATTTTTCCATATTTCGTTACAGATGTCTGACTTATTTTTGTTTTTATTTTTTAAAATTGCCTTCTACACGTCCTACTCTACTGACTTAAATTTAAGCAAAATTTATTTCTAATTCCTATCGCCTGCTAAAAATCCGCTTACCATTTTCAAAGTACAACTGGATAGTACGATTGAAGCTTCCAATCTCTTTTAATTATAATTGGCTTGCAAAAGTTTATATACCGTCTACTGCTTCTTTATTAAGGAGAGTCTGTGCAGGTCCTTAACCCTTGCACCGAATGAATTCTTTCAAACTGCTATTGCTAATACTGGTACTGGCGTCGTCAGCTGTGTATAAGCTCTTCTTCTGACGAACTCATTTGCCAGCTCATGCTGCATACTGTACTGCCTTTATCTAAGCAATTTTTTTGTTCTGATTTCTTCCCGTCTCTGTTGCCACCACGTATCTCTTTATGTTGCCCCATGGCATTAAACATAACGTCTAATACATCGTTTTCAAGTGAAACGCATTAACTGGGCACAGGCCATAAATTTGTATTTTCATGATTCACCCTTTTTATCAAAGAATATAATTTTTACCTTTGTTTTTCCTTGAGCTTACACAGTATTCTGCTTACTATCCTTAATCAACTCTTTAATAAACTAATGATAGACTCATGTAGACTACATCTGATTGGATCTGATAGTTTTGTTTAAGTCCCATCTGTATTGGAAATAGCCTCTAAGTCTTTCTAAGGTTCCGGAAATGCGATGTGCAAGCTCCCCTCCTGGCAAACGCATCTGCCAGCAGTTTAGTCTAATGCCATGCCATGTATACAAATAAAAGTGAACTTCGATTCTCTTAATGCATGTATTAAGAGAATTAATATTGGAACGTTTTTAGTGGCAAATCATGTCCTCTGAAACTCTTTGGTATTTGTCAACAACAGTACGGCGTTTGAAAGAATAAATTTCAAAGTCTTTTCTAATAATTCCACTGATTCGGGATTCAGATGAGTGATCACTTAACTGATTCGGCAAATTTTGAGCCAAACCTCTAGGAGCTAGACGCTCGAATGTAGGTGATTGCCACATTCCGTCCTCTGTGCATTCAGTCCAAGTTGTATCTTAATGATGTAAACTTTAGTTTAGAGATAGTCGCGGATTTTCTTAAGGGTTTTTCTAATAATATCTGGACTACAAAACCTCCACTTTTATACCTCTAACAGCTTTTGACTCATCCATATAAAACACAATTCCAGAAGACCCCATTTACTTCTATTACTTAGTCTCACTGCAAAGTTAGTTCACAAGATCTTAGGAACTATTATTTCTGTACAGAGGACACTTGATAGTAAGGTCACTATGTTTTATGTAAAGTTCATGTTTATCCCTTTTCCTATTATTCTCACTATTATTTCTAAAGCACTGCTGTTTTCTTTCAGACGTAACAGCAGTAAATGTAACAGAATCGTTACCGACAACGCAGTGTAGGCCGTCGTTTCCATGGTTGTGAGAATGTTTGTCAGTCTCTGTATGTTATTCAACACGATCTGGCAACAGGATAACAAAACTGGAGCAGCATAACGTTGTTGTACTTCAAATTAAACCTCATGAGTAAAATAGCAGGAAAAATTCTTCTCAATATAGTGAAGATCTTTTATTTTGTACACAAGTGCTTACTGACTTAATTGGTGATTACAACCCTATGGCAATATTAAAATCTTCACACACCACTCACGCGGCGTGTGTACATATTAGTGCATGGGTGACAGGATCTATGTACGTTTTTAATTTGACTTCAAATGGTACATTTTTGACAGCGTGCAGTGCTACTCGATACGTTGTACTACAGCAACTATTCCATTCCCCACCATAAGTTTGTCTATACAATGTCTCCATTGTGGTTAAACCTTCTCAATACAGTATCCTTGGCGGTCCATATAATCGAATTTTATAAGGAAGGCAAAATTAACAGATCAAGTAAAATAAGTCATTTGGCCATATATCAAGCGTGTAAATATTCAAAAACAATACTTGTTGGTATCATCCTATAGTCGATTTTGAGCGAATGCTATCTACTAACATTTTAAAGGGTTGCTACTCTTATTAAAGAATTTAGTGGTTAACCTTACTTTGACTTTTTCCTTTTGATGAATATTTTTAAAAACAGACCTAAACAAGTCAAAAGAAAGGGTCAACACATGCGTGATTTTTATTAAATATTTTGCCAACTTAGCACAGCAAACTTTTTACATTTTTTTTTGCTATATCACTCTTTCTGAGAATGGAGGACTATGCATACAATGAAAACTAAAAAGGGCAACATTTCCATACTCGTGGTTTTTGTCTTTCGTGTTTATTCTTGTCGGATATAGAATGTATGTGTTGGAAAAAACTATAAAAAAAGGCAAATCAAAGCCAACTTTTTTAACAAACCCATACGGAAGAATTTTTATGGTTATAAATGAAATTTAGCTTAAGACGACCAACTGCTTTTTTGAAAAATTGTTGGCCATACAAGTTAGAATGTTTTAGGCCAGTTAAGAATCCAGGGCATACTAAGCATTGTCTTTCTATGTTTTCATATGATTTCTCTTGGTATTTCCGATACGTTTAATGAAATTGTAAATTCGAAGCCAAATTAATATTTAATCAGCTTCTGAGGGAACTTTGGAAACCAAAAGTTATTTCTTAATTATTACTTAGATGTATTCCTATACATGCCGTTTTCTAATAGGTCGTAAATAGCCACAAAAAGTCAATCAAATGTAAAGGAAAGACAATTCCTGATTCCAGTAACAGAACAGTGGCCGATTGGAGCGATTATTGAAAACATAAATAGAGATTGCTGTTTTAAAAACGAGACAATTTAACCGTAGGTCGGGCTTTGTATCAAAAATGATAAATTTCAATTTTTGACACTATATAACTTTAATTCTAAACTATATAACTTTTAATTTTTTGAATTCGTTCGTATTGTTATCGTCGTTATTTTAAAGCAAATAAAAGAAGTAAGAATCAAATAGGGGTGAAAAAAATCAAAAACTTCATAATTCTGGCTTATGTATCATTTTTGATACATACGAATTTCCTAGCGATTCTATGTAATTTTTTTAAGTTTTTCGAAAATTTTGTTTAGTTTTATCGTAAATAAAAATTATTTACAGAATTCGAAAAGGAAGTGAAAGATAAATGTTGAAGGAAAGTAAAAAGTTGAATTTTATGTTCATGATATATACTTTATATTGACGGCAAATGGCGTAGGCTAATATGTAGCATGTTAGATGTCAGACGAAGGTTTAAAATTCTGGTCAGTTATTTTCAATTTACCACAAAAGCTTGTAATGACCTAATATATATGTCTGTATGTAATATTCCTGCTGCTGAAGACTCTAAAGAAGAAGAAAATAGAAACTTGTCATATGAAGTGACGAAAGTATTGGCGGGAACATACAACACAATAGAATCTTTATCGCCAAAAATTTTACTGCTTGGAACAAAGAGCATCATTCCTTCAGTATTGCTGGGAGCTGTTTCCTGAAATGTTGCAGAATCTTTCTTATTGCTCTTCTCAAATTCATTTCATGCGACAGACAAACATTAGAAAAATCTGTTTCGCCCTATGTTTTATTTCATTGATATTACAGAAGGCTAATATTTCGTTCAACAACATACGTAAAATCACTTGCTTTGACAATGTGCTATTCGAAAATGATGATAAACTTACACTAATTACGTATTTTCGAAAAATCAGCTGAAAGTCTTTCAGCTTTTAATAATCCCAATAATTTTGTCGCTCTAGATTAATAACAAACTGAATTTTATGATCGATATAAATTTCTCGGTCCACCGAAACCGAATTGGTAGTTTTACATTCAAGCACATGCTACTGCATTGCAACTACTTACAGCCGTATTTGTAGAAAGCCATATCCGGGAAGCCAGAGAGGGGAACCGAAGAGAGACCTTGTTATTGACATAATCGATGTTCTATTGCTGCGTGAAATTTTTTTACCTCAAACGACGTTGAAACCAAATTTTTCTAACGAAATATAACAATGGTTTGTACCATTAACTTTCAGTTAGCCCTCAATTGAGTGTGTTACCGATGCAAGTGGCAATAAGCTAACCCAGGGGTGCAAGGATACTAGATGTCAAATTATTGCCATTTAGATAAAAATAAAACCATTCTTAAATGAAGAGTTTGATTTTTACGGAAACAAATTTACTGCAACGAACATCAACTCACAAATTTTGGCTTAAATTTCATAAAAGTGATAATAAAAAGTAATAATATGAAATAGTTTTATTAAAATGAATTAAAATAAATCAAAATGTTAAAATTTTTTAACAAAATCTATCAATAATCGTAAAAGTACTACGTACTACAAGTATGTATCAAAAATGATACAGAAGCTAGAATCATGAAAGGTAGAATAAATAAGGCTCGATCTACTGTTAAATGATAATTCGAGCCCGTATGACAATTATAACACAAACCGCCATAGTCTAGTAGGTATTGTGTTGAGTTATTCGTCATGAGACCATAATTCAAACTATAGTAATCCCCCAGAAAAAAAAAACGAAATACGAAGAAATATTTCTTCGGTGACTGTCTCTCAATCGTTAGAGTGTAAACAAAATTGACATGAATATGGCTCAGATATTAATTTCCAATACTTCAAGAGTTGCTGGATTATCGTTATAAACCACCGCCCCATAAAAATTAAAACGAAAGCGTAAAATTATACGAAGGAGGCGCCCACTTTTAGTAAAAAATTGTCACCAAATTGATTTCTCAATCAATCGATTGTTGTTGATGTTGAGCTGATTTAACAGAAAGAAATTAATCAGCATAACCGACAACGTTCATCATTCATTATAACGGCTAGAATTTGGAACTGATGATGTCCCCATCATGTAAACCGCATCAAACAGTCAATTTTGATTGATGTAATGGTGTTACGTTAACGGGTTAAAGATTTTCTTCGCACCAAATATGGAAACTTTAAATATTTTCATTGATAAAAATGCTTATCTTTAGACAATTTTAAAATGCATTGCGCACCATGACTACTTGACTTCAATTCTTGTATATGCTGGCAGGTCAGCTAAGATTCTTACGTAAAATTCTTGACGAAGTCGAAAGACAAAGGCCAATAAATTCAGAACAATCTTCGGCTCGTAATAAGAAAAGTAAAAACGTGATCAAAAACGACACTAATTGCTTACTAGGCTTCTAATGTTGTCGAAGGAACGAAATATTCTATGAAGAGGTTATAAAATTCTATTTAGACTACTCTATCAGATATTGTCACGCTGGGTGTATCAGAGAGGAGAGTCGAAATAAGTTGACTCCTTTAGCCTAAAGAAACTGCTAACTGCTCTACATACAAATCAAAAATTGAGCTCTTCCTTCATACAGAGAATAACAACTGCTCATCATAGAATTGTTAGCCTACGCCATGTCAGACTAAAAAATGTGTCAAATGCTTAGCTAAAGAAAATGTTGGGAAGATGGTTATGGTTATCCCACTGTGTTTCTGACTATGAAGATGATGTACGAGTATGAAGATTACATATGAGTTTGAAGCTGATGTACGAGGATCAGAGATCAGCAATGAAACTTTTTTCCGCTACTCATAAGCACTCATGCAATTTTGAGTATGAGTGAATCAACAGAATTGAAAATCAACTACTCTGATTCATTCCTACTCGCTACAACATTGATTTATAAGTATAAGTAGCAATGAGTATGAGTACAACGTTGACATCAAATTCACAACATTCGAAATATTTTTGATTCATACGCCTCTCATTCTGATTCATTAATTTAGAAAAATACTTATAAGTGATTCGAGTGGAACGAATCGTTCATCAAAATTTACAGTATTTGTTGTTGTTGCATTTACTAACAAAGAATTAAGAAAAGACAAAGACAACAAGCTAAGCATACACACAATCTTCTTGTGAGTATAGTAGTGTTCGTACGCGAATCATACTAATTTTGGGCTTCGTGTAAATGTTAAGTAGAGACTAGTGGAAGCCAATAACATCATGCTATTGTTAAGTATGAATACGGCGAGTACTTCCAACTTTGATGTGAGTAGTATAAATATCGTATTAAAATAAGTATGAATGCGTATACGTAGCTGAAATTAAAAGTATGATTCGAACCTACTCATCATTTTGAATACTATTTGCTGATCCCTGATGCTTATGGCTTCCCACTAAATTTCTGACTATGAGGATGATGTACGAGTATGAAGATGATGAATAACTATAAAGACGATATACGAGTATGAAGATGATGTATGAGTATGAAGATGATGTATAAGTGTGAGGATGATGTTCGAGTTCGATGATGATCAATGAGTATTATGATGTTCGATGAATATGATGATGTTTAAGTGTGATGATGATATATGGGTGAATGTGAAAATGAGGTATAGATATGAAAATGATGAATGATTGCGTAGATACGATGCGAACATTGTCCTGATAGAAACTAATTTCTGCCGGCTGCGCATATAGACACTAACTTTCTTCAACTTCACTAACGTGCTGCAAGAAAATATTGAATCTAGTGGGGCAGCTCATCCTAGTAGATGGTCACATTATTGTTAATTTTGTTGTCATTTCATTTTGCCCTAAAAGTATGTTATAGGTTTTATATACTCTTTTGTTGCCTATTACATACACATTCACAAACATTGTAGGAGTATTTATTCCTTCTGTATACGTATACGGTCCCATTTATCCTTTTATTTTTATGATTTTTTCCTATTTTCCCTTTGCATAAACGAGGATACAAGAAAAGAGTATTGAAATATTTCTCAGTTGTTGCTATTTTTTTTTTCTATTTGTTATTCAGAATTGATACGTATGCTTTTCTTCTTCTAGTTCGAGCTATTGTATGTCTAGTGCATGGTAAGTAGGTTGGGATAGGGCACTATTAAATAAAATTTCTCTGAAAAATTTAATTTAAAGGGTTTTGCTGTTCGGCATCATAAATTTTAATTTAAATTTAAATGAGAAAAACTTTTCATAGAAAAATAGAAAGAGAAATGGTGCGTCAGATATGGTGCTATAAACTGAAATTGAAATGGAAGTAAAGCCCATAGTGATACCAATTCATTAAAATATTGTTGTTCACATTAAAATTGTGGACAGATTTTTATGATGAATCAATAAAGTTTTTCATTAATTTTACATCCGTAAAAAGATAAAAAAAAGGTAAAACGGTCGTTAAGTCATGACACATTTTTCCCCCATCAGTCTGTCCGTAACCCATATCTAAAAAAATTTTCCTGTCATCGTCCTGTAAATGACAGCCTTCTTCCCTTGACCCCTGTAAGTTGAATCCATTCTACGGCCAGTCTTGTAACTGCTCACGAATTAAATATCAAAGTATAGAATTGCATAGATCCAAAATCATTTTCGGAAATACTGGAATATGCACTAAGATTCTTTTCAAAGTAATGATAATGGGAGTAAAACCAACCAGGCAGAGTTAGTACTCAATCCATGGAGTGGTTGCTACTTTATCAAAATAATTCCTAGTATCTTGGAATCATTGAAAACATAAAATTGAACTAAAGCAGGAATAATTCTAAATATAATCTTCTTTGTTGCACAAGAGCAGTAGGCCTAAATTGGAATGTTAATATCAATGATTTTGCACCATATATTGCCGAGTTTTGTGGTTCGCTTTTGATACAAAGGACGGTGACAATACAATGGCCGTTGCTCTAAGAACTAAATTATTTGCTATCCTTCACTGGCTTCCATCAGACATGTTGATGCATTTGATTACTCATTAATACCAGATTTCTCTAGAAGAGGTTACGAGAGATTTGAAGGTTATTCTCATATGTATTCCTGATTCAAACATACATACGTAATTGGTCATTTTATGACCTTCAATCAGGATTACGATCTAGCTTCTCGCACTGCTAATGTTATGTGTGTTAATTTTATACATGAATGGCGGAACCTATAGTTTAAAGTCGACTCCGAACGACAGGTTCTTTTTTGTATGACAATGTTATAGAGGAAATCGCCGAAGAAATACTTTTTTTGTACTTTGTTTTAATGTTGATGCCTGGCCTGGGGCTTGAAACCTGGCTTACACACTACCTACTGGACTATAGCGGCTTCAAACATACACACATAATTGGTCATTATAACACAATCAGTTAGGATTACGACCTAGATTATCACATCACTTATGTTGAGTGAATTTACCTTATATCGTACAATAGATTTTTGATAAATCTATTGATGGCAATTTTCATTTACTTTCAGAATTCTTGCTAGAAATTAGCTAAGAATAAGTCGCCGAAAAAATATTTTTTCATATTTCGGACCTGTGGTTAAACAGAGGCCTTACGTCTAATAAGCCAATACACAACCTACTAGACTATGACAACTTAGGGTACGATACGATATTTCAATTAATTCATACGTTGTGAAAACAGAGAATCACATACCAACTGCATTCATTTAAAAGTGAAAGATGAGGTTATGAAGCCATTGGTAGGAAGAACTTACAAATCGGAATAAATTTTCTTTTAAACTAAATTAGAGTCCATCTTCGGTGGTGACTCCGACGTCAGTAGTGAGAAGGTTCATCTTCACATTCCTTAATTATATGCCATTACTCATTAAGTTACAAACTTAAAATCATTGAAAACGGAAGGAGTTATACAATCGAAAGGAATGGAGTCCATCTTCGGAATATCGTTGCTATTACAAGAGAACATTGCCATTAAATACTCTGGAAACGTAAAAACGAATGTATAAACTATTCTGTTGAAGTTACAATGACTTTTCATTCCTTCCTCCCATAAGGACAATGTACAATGGATCAATTTCGACCTCCGGGTACTGCACTTGTCTTAACCGACAAGGACACGTCCTCTAACTTAACCTAACCTACAATGAGAAAGAAAAATACGGGATCACAGAATATTTTTCCTATTATTGTCTCGCACTTGGAAACCTGGAAATTATTATATCTATACAGGTATCCCTCATATAACGCGGTGGTTACGTTACAGGAAAATTCCTCGTTATGTAATTCCACGTTATAGAAGACTTAGCTTTCATATGAATTTAAGGGTTATGTCCCAAAATTTTTTTTTTTAAATAAAAGTGGTACTAAATTAAAGATGGATGTACGTTTGCAACTCAAAACCTTATTTATAAAAACTAAAATACAAAATGAAAGAAAAAACAATCGGAAAACATAAAAATTTACTAGTCTGTGTAACTTACTTCGAACATCATGTTACGTCGAAATAGTGAGCATATAATCGTCATTATTTCGTTATTTGATAAAAAAAAACATTCTGTTGGACGTTCTTCCAGTGATTATGCGATTGTGAAATCAGTTATCGGCCTTTGTTTGCTTTTTTTTCTAACTTTTTTCGATTTCGTAATAAGGCGCTAGTAATACGGTGCGTTATACAAGTCGAAATTTTCTATTGTAATGGAATTTTTTTTTTAAATCGCGTAATATCGAAAACGCGTTGTAGAAGTACCGCGTTATACGAGGGATACGTGTATATGTACCAGAATTCACAGCTTCATAAAGCTATGACAGTCAGGAGTTATAATAGTAATAAACTACAGATAATATGGGTATTTTAAGGGGACCTAATAGGGTCCAAATAAGCTGTCAATTCAACCTAACCTATCATAATGAATAATAACAGCTGTTAGTTAGTTATAAGGACTGCACACAAAAAAAAAAACTGGACTTACACTTTTCGTTATAGAATTAAAACTAAGTCACGGATTTTTTTCGTTTTATATGTCAATTAAAGTAAATAATATTTAAATTCTTTTGTGTATAAAATTTTCTTCTGACAAAGATCTCAGAGCATCCAACTTTTTGAGTCACTTTTATTTCAGACATGTAGGGTGTTTTAGAAAAATACGTATTACTTTACTTGCTTTGGTTTGGTCAGCAAATCCTTTTTTCCTCCACATCCACGCTTTCTTTCAATTCTCAAAGACTCCTTATATTGTTTTATTCTTACATTAAAAACTGGTTTTTGGTTACCACCTGCGAGTCTAGCTATCGTTTTTGTAAGCGGCGCGGCTTTTCATTAAAAATTTCAATCATTTTTTTACGACATTCTTGTTGGGTGCCCATTTGCAAAAAACTAATTTTGCTATTGGAATTTTGGAATTTAACACGTAGATTTTGAAACAGATGACTAACAAAAACAATGTAACGGTATTCATTTTTTTCAATTATGATAAAAGTTATAAGCTTAAAAGTAGACCCACTTTTTTTTGTGCGCACTCCTTAGTTTTGCTTCTTAAGCATTATAAGCAAACCTATAACGAATTTATTTTTTTTTACTAAGAAAATAATTCCAAAACATAAAATAACTGTTCGGTTTAATGGTTCGATTATGAAGCTAGGGTAATAAATGTATACTGCCATGGTGTATACTTCATTTGCTGTAAGCAACGCGGAAATCAAAGCCTATAGGAATGCTTTAATATTTTTTAACAACTATGGAAACCCTTGAGGTAGGCTTTTATAATGTTTAACAATTACCGTTATTATTTGGCACAATACAGCACTTCAGGCATTGCATTGCATTCATTAAATTTTGCTTTATGAAAGCGGAAATCTAAAATCACTATAAGAAAGGCATCAAAGGATGTAATTTTTTTTTCTTTCTAGTTTGTTTGTTGAAATAAATGGTTTCCCCTAGTTTCAGTAGTATTATTAAAAATAAAAAGCAAAAATCAAAAAGAAAATAATAAATTTCTATACTTTCAACACTATTTATGGGAACTTTTTGTTGGAATTATTTTCTTTGATTTTCTCTATACACATACCATACATACCACCACATGCATTGTGTTCATTTAACAAAGAAAGCCAACAACAAAAACAACATAATCGAATAGAACAGTATTGTACTCGTTAGTACTAGTATTGATGGTGGCGATTGTGGTGGTGGTGGTGGTGGTATCGGCGATGATGGTGTTATTTTGTTAAAAAATAAATCGTTTTTGTTCACCAAAGTGCTCTTGAAATGTCTGGTTGGGATTTTATTTTATTTCTCTTCATTTTTATTTCATTTTTCCACATTGATTGAGTAACTTTATCTTCATCGTCATCATCATCATGGGGCACTTCTTTCTTTTTTCTATGATTCAACAACATGTTCTTTTGATCAAGTCAAGTCGTACGAGTATGTGATTTGCTTTTGGTTTTTTGATAAAGAGTTGTCTGGTTATCTTTTCATTTTCATTTTTATTTCAGTTTTTCTTTCTATATTTTTTTTTTCTTTGCATTCCAAGTAAAACTCTTGAACTTTTGCTGCACAACATAACTTACGATTTTTGCCATTTTTTGTCGTTTCTTTTTCTAAAACTTTTTCAAAAAACTTTTGTTCTGCAATTTTTTCATTTTTTTCTCTGTGTTAATACTGCTGCTGTTGATTTTCGAACAATTTTTGTCATCCAAATGTCATAAAGTTGTTCTTCTCTGTTCTGGGCTGTTCTGTTGTTTTGTTTAGTTTTTATTTGTTCTTGTTTTTTTTGTTTTTCTTTTTATTTTTCGTGACAAAATCATTTTTAAATTTTTCTCTCCGAAATGCTTGTATTTCTGTATGAGAAATTGCTGAAATTTAGTTTGAATTGTTATTGTTGACCATTTGTCATAGAAATCCCCAAATATGACATCAAAAGTCATTTTATGATGAATTTACAGATTAAATAAGAGAAGAAAAAGGGTATTCTGTGTAGTAGAAAATTAAGACCGTAAGTATGGGCTTCTGTTTAAACGTCCTACCTAAAAAAAATGTTAGATCATAAGCTTAAATTCAGCAACTGTTTGATGCTTAAATCTTTTATCAAAATTGGTTTAATCTCTACTCCTTATAGAATAATTACGAGAAGTTCGAAATTATTCCCAAGTTGATGGAGAAACTGGCGACGGATTATCTCTTCTTATAATACAAGATCTTTAATATCCCCTTTCCAGCATCGTTTTTTTAATGATAAATCGACTTTCACTAATCTTCTTGAATTTACTACACATGTCTTCAAGGGTTTTCTTGCCAGGGCTCGGACTGATGTAATTTATATTGATTTTAGTAAAGCTTTTGATAGGATTGATCATGGAATTTTGCTTCTTAAACTTTCATTAATCGATATTCCTGATATTATTCATCGTTGGCGAGACTCCTTCCTCTCCTTAAGGACTCAGAAGGTACTATTTAGGAATGTATTGTCTAAGACTGTATATGTTACTTCTGGTGTTCCGCAGGGCAGCC
The DNA here is from genome assembly GCA_014635995.1 of Sarcophaga peregrina. Taxonomy (NCBI): domain Eukaryota; kingdom Metazoa; phylum Arthropoda; class Insecta; order Diptera; family Sarcophagidae; genus Sarcophaga; species Sarcophaga peregrina. The sequence continues at coordinate 43,712,365 of CM025792.1, forward strand.
ATTTGGGTCCTTTACTGTTTTTAATGTTTCTTATTGTCGTTAAATTACTTTATACCTTTGATGATAATCATGATCAGGCTATTCTTCAGCGAAATATTGATTTGTTTCTAACTTGGTGCAGGATTAATTTAATGGATCTTAACTTGAGAAAGTTAAGAAGTCGCTGTGGTCTAGTAGGTAGTGTGTTGGCTTATTAGATGTAAAAGCCAGGGTTCGAGTCCCAGGCCAGACATCAAAACAAAATACAAAAAAAATTTCTCCGGCGGTTTTCACTCAGCAGATTTCTGACGAAAACTCTGAGAGTAAATAAAATTGCCATGAAAAGTTTCTCATAAAATCTATCGTCCGGAGTCGACTTTAAACTGTATGTCCCGCTACTCATGTATAAAAAATTAACACACTCAACATAAGTGGTGTGAGAAACTAGGTCAATAATCCTGACTGATGGGTTCTAATGACCAATTATGTATGTACACTCACGGGGCTGTAATTTCGTCCTCTTATGTGATCAATTCTTCCCCTTTGGAAACTGTGACTACATTTCTTGATATAGGAGTATTATTGGATATTAAATTGTCTTTTATTGATCATATTAGTTTGATAATCGGCAAGGCTCGGTCTAGGTATTCATTGATCCTTATATAACAATACTGCTATACATTTCACTTTTTAGACCTATTTCGGAGTATGTATCTATTATTTGGAATCCATACTATCGTTGTCATAGTGATTTAATTGAGTCTGTGCAGAAGAAGTTTTTGTTATTCTGTGTGCGTGGCTTAGGATGGGATTGTGCCATTGGGCTTCCTTCATAGGAGGCTAGAGTAGGTTTGATAAAACTTCCAACTTAAGAACGTAGAAAGGCTGTTTTAGGGGTTTGTTTTGTTTTTAATCTTGTAAAAGTTGATATCGATTTTGAGTTTTTGCTTTCTAACCTGAATTTCAGTATTCCAGCAAGATTTTCACGCCACTCTCGTCCTCTTTCTTTATATTTTTATATATGGATTTAATTTTTCTTTTCGTCGATTATGTAATGATTTTAACTTCTATTATGATTTTATTGATTTTAATTGTAGTTATTCACCTTGTAATTAAGTTCTGTAGCTGATTTATGTTCTACAGTGTGTACGTGTCCCTACGTAATGGGGACAGAAAAAAAATTAATACTTACTTATGTACATACGCACTAAATTGATCATTACAACCCTTAAGTCATGATTACTACTTCTCACACCAACCATGTTGAGTGTGTTACTTTTGTATATGAGTGGTACCAACAGTTTAAAATCGACCAAGGCAGAGTTAGCATTACTCATAAGGTCCCTCTCTTCTACACTTGGAATTTACTCAATTGATAAGGAGAAAGAGACCTAAATTGTGATATTAGCCTTAAAAAATTGGCAAAGATAGAAATGCAATAGGTATGGACTACACTAAATTTTCCTCTAGACAAAACGGTACCTGAACTCGCATGCGGTACTGGTTTCACTACGGTGATATTCAGTGGTGTTGTCGAGCCGGAACACTTCCTTTTTGGACAGGAACGCGTTCCGGAACTAAAGATGATTTCTGATAACGAGAATTGGCTGATGTTTTGAAAGAAAAATTAAAAGGAATTGCTAATTTTTTTTTCTAATTTTTGACGAATTTTTATATGTATTTTTGTAAACAAGGGTTTGAACCGAACCGGATAAAAAACCGGAATGCGCCGGTTTGGATTTTCGAACCGTGAACCGGAGACCGGAAAAAAATTACCACATCACCACTGGTGATATCGCACAAATCCTATTATGAAAAGGGTTCTGCATCCACTTTACAATGTCATTCAAGTATTACCGAATGTAGACCACATGACATATTCAGATATAGAATCATTGCAGATTATTAACTGAATTTTTAAATAACCTTTACACTGCCTTCTAACTGTCACTTTGAGAATTCGCTATTGGAGTATATTGACCGACAATAAAGTGGGTCATTAGATATCTAAATAAAGCGTACACCAGATTGTCGATTAATAACATTGTATCCAGAAGTGGTAAAGAGAAATTTAAAGGTTAGTTTCAAATGAATTTCTAGGCCATGGACAAAATTAAAGGCACCAACAAAGCTTGTACAATTGCAGGGACCGATACGGTAGGATACAAACATGGATACATAATTGGCCACTTACGACTCTTAAGACGTGATTACTACCAAACTTCTCACATTGTTAATGTTGCATGTGTTTATTTTATACATGAGTGGCGAGACTTGTGACGGTTTAAAGTCTGCCGAGAGTATCAGAGATAAACTGGGGAAATTATCCCCTAAAATGTACGACATTGTTATCGCATGAACACCACTTGACAGAGTCGCGGATTGGCAAATGGCTGTCGAGAAAAAGAATAATCAAACTCTGAAGTTGGTGATGATCATAATAACACCTGGACTTTGATTACACCCAGATATTTTGTCGAAAAATATGACAATGAAACTGAGTATCACAAGAGATTGGAAATATTGAAGCTATGGTTATGCCATGGCTATCTGACCTGATTTCACTTTTAATCCTTTTTTTACAATGAAAATACTGAATACTGTTTACAATTCTCAGCGAATGTTATTCAATTTTTAAGTGTTGATCCAGATAGCCAAGCAACTTCGGCAGTGAACTTTTCTCAAAATAATTCTAAGATTGTCCCGTGCGTAATGGTGCGAAACCGGTATTCAATATACTACGTGAATAAATTATTAGATTTCAAGTGTGTCAAGAATGATGGTTATTTTTGGAACAAATATAAAGGGTGGGCCACTTAAAAGTTTATATTTAAAACAGCAATAAAACTAAAACGGTTTGAAATTTGTGTGTTGAAATGAAATTGTTCAGATTAGAAACGGAATATTATTTCACTCATATGACTGCAGTGGCTCTTCACACAGCACTTCGATCGGACCAATTTTCGTGCACTTTTTGGGGTATATGCTCTTATCTCGGCAATGACATCACGATTAAGCATGACATTAAATGTTTAATTATCTACAATTTGTCAGCATATCACCTCTCTTTAAAGGTTAAATAGTCCAATGACGATATCAATATTTCGGCTTATTGAACGGCCATCAAACGTTTGACGCAATTAATCGATTGTGCCACCAGATGTGTGACAAGTTGCAACATCTTGTTGAAACCAAAATAAAAAAAAGACAGAAATATGGACCAATGTTGCCTACGCTTATACTCAAACAATCACTCGCAATGGGTGCATTGGCTTCTGTAAGGCTCGTGTGTATTTGCTGAACCTCAAATACGGTATTTTTTTTCCGTACATTCCCACCAAGATGAAAATGAGCCTCATTCAAAAAAATTATTTTTTTTTTTTTGGCAAAAAACAAAGCCAATAAGGGTGAAAACTTTCCGCAAAATACGTGTTGTATTGGTGGGTGAAATGTGCAATTCTTGAGAATGAAGACTAGTTGACGTTGATGGATGCTCAAGTCCACTGACAGCCACAGCTTCGATATTTTCATTTTTACGTATTGTATGAAGACGTTTAATTCTTCGCGAATCAACAATGAAACACGTTTCACGATTTTCAGCAATAAACTTGTGTATGCCGTTATCTGTTAGTCCTTCCCTGCGACCAAATTGTGTAAAATATTTTCGTGCGATTTCCGATTAACTATGGTTGCTATATCTTCCGATACATGTTTCAGTGCATTCTAATGGATTGATACATGAGACTACTGTTCCTCACCTCACTCTATTTCGAAGAAAGGATAGGTTAATGAACTCACTCGACTTGGACAAAGCAATTATGGCCCGAAGTAAATATATGCGGAAAAAATTTTCTAATTAAACTGACCACAATCCATCTGAATAACGTCCTAGAAATACCAGACATAAGATGGACATACTCCCATAGGCTGTGAGAGTGTAATGATGCGGACGGGAAATATGAAAAAAATGGTTTTTGGGCTCTTCCTTTCAGTAATCTTCTGGCAGAATCTGTGAAAGTACATTGAATTGACAAAGTTTCTCAAATATCTGTTGTTCGGAGTCGAATTGAAATTTTGAAGAATAAAATTAATACGCACAACATAGGTAGTGTAATCCTGACTAAAGGATTATAATAACCTGAATGACAGTAATAATAACAGAAAAACTATTTTATCTGTTCGAAAAATTTAAATTATTTCAAAATAAAAAAAGAAGCAAATCACTGTCTACTCTTAGGTTCAGATGCATTTCAGAACAAATGAATTCTTGAGTTTCTGTTAAAATAAGAGTTAGTAAGCGAGATAGATAGAGAGAGAGAGAGAGAGATCCTTGATAAAATAAAACATTTATTTGGAAAACACTTGAATGAATACACTTACTTTAATAATTTCAAATTACTCACCTTATCCTAAGTACTTCTCCCTTCTTATTACATTTCTTACTGCCTTGTTGCAATGCCATACAGTTAGTATAATGAGCCTTAACTTTTAATAACTAATTAGCCCTTTGCCGTAGCAAATGTATCTTTTAATCTCTACCTACACTTTTCCATATGTTTCATCTTCTTTCTTTATAAGAGAAATGTAAAGAAAGCAAAGGAAAGCAAAAAAAAAACATCCTGAATGGAAATCATAATAAAACTGAAACTGATTTTTTGCTTCTTGTTCTTCATGTTTGCTGAAAAGGCAAATAGGAAAAGAAGAAAACCTCCGACTCGACTTGTCTAAATTACTTCTGACATTTATTTTTCTTTTGACAAGAAGAAACAACAAATACAACATAAAGTAAACTTATATCATAGCATACATAACATACATACATATCAGATACAGGGTGGCTGATATATAATACAACAAAGTAAAGCGCTATCTTTTTTAAATTTTATTTTTCAAAAGCAAAAAATGTTGGAAGTAACATAAAATTTAAGAATCATTAGATGTGTTCGAATTGGTCACCTTTGGTAAGAATTAAGGCTTTCAAACGGCCGACAAAGCCATCACAGGCTCCGCGAAAGTGGCTCTGCGGTATTTCGACCAATTCCCGGCGAAGCGCCGTCTTAAGATGATCGACACTTTGATATTTTTTAATGAGAACCTTACTCTACAATGGCCCAGGCACAAAAGTCCAACGGATTGAGATCCGGAGATTTTGGTGGCCATTGTGCGATAGAAATGAAGCGAGGAGCTTCCTTTTTAAGCCATTCTTGGTTGACGCGTGCTGAGTGCGGTGGTGCTAAGTCCTGCTTGAATGTCCATGGTCTGCGGCCGAAATGTTGGTCTGTCTTTAAGATATTATCCCGAAAATATTCGGCAATTAATTTGACCCCAATGTCGATGAATACGAAAGGGGGCGACCATCGGACGTTACGGTGACCCACACCATTACCATTGGCGGCGATTGAGTTCTGGTGGCCAATTGCAGCGGTAAATTTTCTTCTGACATCTTTGATAAGTAAACCCGATCATTTTGTTTTTTCAAAAACTGCTCGATCTGGAATGGCTTCTTATCGGAGAAAACCAAATTCGGCATCTGGGTACTTTCGTGCAAGCAAAGTAACTCCTTGACTCTTACCAGTCTAACTTTTTTTGTCCATCGGTAAGCTCTTGCACGTTTTGGAGCTTCAATGGCTTTCGTCCAAGTACATTCTTCAATATGTTTTGCATCCGTTCTCGCGATATATTCAGGTCACGAGCAATTTTTCTACCACTGCGGCGTGGATTTCGATCAAATCTGGTCTTCACTTTTCGGATCATTTCTGGTGTTGTTACCGTTTTTTTTCGTCCACCTTCTGGACGCGATGCAACACTGCCTATATCACGGTAATGGTGCGAGAAATAAAAGATTTATTCACATTTGAATGCTGGAGCGCTCTACCGGTAGCCACCTGTGATTTTCTAGCCAAATATAAAGCAATCACACTATCACGCTTAAATTTCATCACGAATAACTTTTTTTCTGAATGCAATTGATCAAAATGCTTTCGTAAATTTGTGAATGATAAAATGAACTGACACTGGAATAAATCTGCCAGCTGTCAGACGAGCGGTTTACAAATGATAACAACCTGAAGTTGGTTGCTATACATATCAGCCACCCTGTACATATCCCTACTATACATTACTCTGACTGATTTATATGTATGTACATACGTCTGTATGTACATGGATAGGTTTTTTCTTTCAGTTTCAGTTTTCTTTTCATTTGCTTTTGCTGTGTACGGTTAAACAAATACTTTTTAAATGTTTGTTTGCCTTTATTACGAGGCAACAAAAGTCTGAGCAAAGAAAAAAAAAATGAAATTTCTTTTTAGTTGCGAGAATCCTTCTCTCTCTATCTGAAGATGCTCAAAAGTAAGATAGAAAGGAGTACAAAGATAAACAAAAATCTTCTGATGAAAATCGAAAGAAAATGAAAAACTTCATATGAAAGTAATATTTTTTCTTTTTTTGCTTGCTGCATACTTGAGGTCCAGCAAAATTTGTTGTTTTATGTCAGTGAAAATGTCAACGAACTGAAATGATAGAGATTTTCCAATAAAAAAAAAGAAAATAAGAAAAAAATCTCTGCACATAAAAAATTTCGTAAAGAAAATTAAAGGAAACTGTTACTCGTGCCTTAAGAATGATTGGATATGAAGTTCTTGCGGCAAAGTTATTGCCACATTTAGATCTTAATTGACATTTTCACTTTCAACCTTTCACTATGCCCTGCACTAGCCATTATGAAGAGGCATACGGGATCTTTATTTGAAGATTTAACCATAAACTCTTAAACTACCAAATAGTTCCTTACATGTGCATTCAAGTATGCTTCTAATTCAGGGGTGACCAAAAATTTTTTGGTTGTGTATTAGTGAGTGAGAGAGAGAAAATACGTTGAGAGTTTAAAGTCGTAGAAAAATGTTAGTAAAATACACTATTTAAATTTTTGTTTCATCGACATACATTAAGTTACACAGCTTTGACATAATAACAGTCACCGAATATTTGGTGGTCGCTATCTAATCGACGACTAAATAAAAGATCATAAGCAATGTGTGTGAATTCTCTCTGCACAATTGTTCTATGAAATGGTAATGCCTGTTCTAATTCAACAAAAACAGTTCACAATTTTAAGCAATAAAATTGAAAGATTATTTTCAATTTACAACGGCTCGTTATAGTACTTGGAGTACATGTAATCCTTGTTCGAATATACATACATACATACATAATTGGCCATTACAACCCTTCAGTCAGGATTACGACCTAGCTTCTCACACCACTTATGCTGTGTGCGTTAATTTTATACATGAGTGGCGGGACCTACAGTTTAAAGTCAACTTCGAACGACAGATTTTTGAGAAGCTTTTCGTGGCAATTTTTATTCTCAGAGTTTTTGCCATAAATCTGCTGATAGGTAGTCGCCGAAAAAATATTTTCACATTTTCGTTTTGATATCTGACGTGGGATTCGAACCCGGGCTTTTCGTCTAATAATTCATCACACTACCTACTAAACCACGGCGATATCTAATGTATTGGCGAATTTTGTACCAGAAAATAACAATTTACGGAAGGCATAAATTTTTTGTTTTCATTTGATGAAAAGTGCCAGAGAGCCGCACCAAGTGCTAGTCTTTGAATATGGTAATCATCCTCTATCAGAAGCAGCATGGCAATGATGGTTTCGGCAATACGGAGAAAGCGATTTTTTTGTGGGGAATTCAGAATATGAAAGACCACAAAAAAAGTTTAAAGTTGTAGGATGCAAACAATATTGGATGAAGATCACACTTTGAGGCAGAAATAAATGGCCAAAATGTTAAATGTTGCACAACAAACAACATCTCACCGTTTAAAATCTATGGGAACGACTATAAAGACTGAAAAATCGAATTCTGAAATTTTATTTCAAAAATATGATAAGAAATTAGTGTTGCTTCAAATTGTTATCGGCGAAAAAAAAAGAAAATATTCTGACAATCATGGTTTCGGTTGCAAAACCTGACCGATTCGTCAAGAAGATAATGTTGTGTGCCTGCCGAGGCCAGAAAGGTGTGATGTACTACGTGCACCTAAAATCTGGTAAAATCATTAATATAGATCGCTATCGACAACAAAGAACCAATTTGAACCATGCATTGATCAAAAATTAAAAAGTTGTAGGTCCCGCCACTCACACATAAACATTAACATACACAGCACAGGTGGTGTGAGAAGCTAGGTGGAAGTCCTTACTAATGGCTTGGGTTAGGTTAGGTTAGGATAGAGGATGTGCACCTGTCGGTCAAGACAAGCACAGTATCCGGAGGTCAAAATTGACCCATTGTACATTGTCCTTAGGGGAGGAAGGAAATAGAGGATATAGGAATGTAGGGAAGGGGAGGGAGAATGGGAAACGGAGGAATTACACGTAAAGAAACAGACACAAAACAAAAGAGGTTGAGAGTGCGACTACACTTATGAAGGCCTAGCACCTCTTAATCAGCCCAAGCTGCTAATGAATCTGTGGAGAGCCTTGATGTTGGCTCTCGACACAGAACTCAAGTTCTCAAAAAAGGCGTTGTCAAGGGTCCTCACCCTCAACCTTATCAAGGGCTGGGCAGTTGCAGAGGAAAAGAGGAGATGTTCGACAGTCTTCAACTCCTCCTCATCGCATCGCACCCTGTAATGGTCCGGCTGGGAGCTGGAACAGCGTCACCGTCAGCGACCTAATCTCGCAGTGCCCCGTGATAAAACCGACAACCAACCTTAAGCTGGCCTTAACCAAGCCCAGCAGCCACTCTGTCCTCTTGCTGTCCACAGCAGGCCATAGATGCCTAGAAACAAAACAACCCGATCCGTTCCCACAACGCCTTTGCTCTTCCCTCCTGACCCATCCATCGATGAGGCCATAGAGGTGGCAGACTGGGGGGTCAGGACCAACTGTCAAATCGCCACCTGAAAGCGAATCACTAAAGGCTTTGTTATATATTCTTCAGAATGTCTTTATTGAATAATGTGAAAATAAATTATTATATTTTAAGTACTAAAGCAAAGGTAACATTGATTTAAAATTTATAAATTTAAACAAGTATAAATACAACAAGTATCGACTCCGAACGACAGATTTTTTTAAAAGCTTTTCATGGCCAATTTTTGCAAGAAATCTACTAAGAGGAAGACCCCTCCGAAGAAATATTTTTTTTTTTATATTTCGTTTTGTTAGAGATCTCTGATCTGGGGTTTGAACCGTGACCTCATATCTAATGAACCAGTGCACTACCTACTAGACTATGGCGACTACTAATAGGCAATACTTTAATTGAAATGTGTTTTTATTTTTTTATTAAAAATTTGGAGTTTATTTTCACGAAAAAACTGGGATTTTCATACAAGTACACCTGCTACACTAGAAGGTTTGAAAGATATTTTTATATTGTTTTTTGCTACTCAACTTGTAGTGAGAGTATCTGTTAATAAATATTTCCACCATCTTTAAATCTACGTTAGTGGTATATATTTTACATGTTACTCCACTCTCTATGCTTGTGGCTTAAAAGATTTTCTTTTGAAATCAAATGATTGTTCTTGAATATTTCTCTGGATTTATATTCATGGCTTTAATAAAATATTCCCACAAATAAATTAAAACTTCTATGCAATTATAACACATCAATGAAGGAAGGATTTGATATCGAATATACGCTTATCTTTTAATGTAAAACGTTGTCATTAATTCCAATACTTGTACGGAGGATTACAGAGCCATTATCATACAATTTAGTTGAAGACATTCAATTCGGCTATTTGGCCGATAATATTCCGTTGTGTTGCCAAATAAAGAGATAAACACCGGAAACTCGTGTTTCGAACACACACACGCACTTAAACTTTATCCAACACTTAGATACGTAGGCACACACACACACATTCACTTAGGTTCTGTTTATTATTGTCCATGTGCTCAAGTAAGTGGCTATTTGCTTGTGAAGTCTATTCCATTTGCTCAAAATAGTCGTAATGAATGGTTATTTTCCTAAGACATAATCCACACACAGACACGTTATACAATGTTTTGTGAACCAATACTTGTACAAATACTATGCACACATGTACTTAGTGTAAACACAATAAATGTATGTCCCAGCTAGCATTTGAAAGATTGTTTTTATAAAATCATCTTCCTGAGTTTTTTGAGTTACTTTTGGTGATCCAAACTTATTAGTCAGTTGCACTAATAAAAAGGACTCAAAAATGATTCGTATCAATGAGTAAAATGATTTCGATTTAAAACACACCAAAAAATTGTATTGCATTAATTAATCATCCAGACGTTTAAAATGTGACTATGAAACGTGATTGTAATTACGTATTTTATGATCATTATAGATCGTAGTAGTGTAAACGTAGGACTTAGTGAACCTAATAAAAACTATTGAGGAGAGCAAAGTAGAACTATAAGTACGGATAATTTTAATCATAAATGAAATAAAAACGAGTACAAATTAATACAAACACGACTCATAAATGACAATGAAAGCACTCATAAAAGACTTGTATGCGATTAAACGATAACTGAAAGACGACTCGAAAAAGAATCATTAACGAAAGTAAATATTACTAATAAATGATCAGAAAGTGATTTGATATAGCTACTGGAAAAAGAATCAAAAATTGCTCTAAAATAATATAAAAAATGACTCATAAGTGATTTTTTAAGAAGAGTCGCTCATAGTCACATTTTTCTGCCGACGAAAGAGTCTCTTGTGATCAGAAAATGAGCTCATATTCGAACTTTTTAATCGCATAGAAGAATCAAAAAAGACTCGAATTTGATTAAAAATTTTCAAAATTATTGGCTGGGATATGGTATGTATGCATACGATATGTGTATGCTTTCAAATTTTGTATTTGTACAAGTATTAGTACTTTACAGAACTTGTTTGTTTTATTAACAACAACAACAACAAAAACAATGTTCTTAAAGTTTCTCAGCGGGGAAATACAAAACATCATTATTATATCTTGCTGTTGGTAACACAACAATAAAATGAAAAACAACAACATCGCCGGATATAAGGATAACATACGTTATCAACTTGAACCAATAATATTTAAGAACATGATTATCATTTACATCATAAACATCGTTATCATTATTAACCTTATTTTGAATATAATTCTCTTGGGAATTGTTGATAAATATTACAATGATTTTGCTCATGTTGATGTTAATTAGGGTAACCGAATCGTTATAAATTGTTTTGAATGGAAGTTAAATTGTTTTCATTATTATTATTGGGAACCTCGCTCATATACTTCGACTTCCATTATTCCCGAGGAATTTGGAAATCATTTCTTGATTAGAATTCTTAATATAACCAACATACAGAGAATAGCCTCTGCTTATGCAGTGCATTGCTTTGGAACTACGAAATTTGATTATGAAAAGAAATATGAAGGAAATGGTAGTCAAGAAGTTAGTTTTGAGTATACATGACTGGCCATTACAACGGATTACGGCCTAGCTTCCCAATGACAATTTCTAAATTTGTCCAGAAAAAGAGTGGATAGTAAGGGTGAGAAGGGAAAAGAAAGGGAGGAGATAGGAAAATATGAAAAAAAGTACAGCAAGACCACAAGAGAGCTCGAGTGAAGAGCAGGGAATAAAAACCTTGTCCCAACATAACCCGCAATAGTCCGTCTAGTTTCTGTTTCAAATCCTTGTCAGCGATGTAACTTCGAGCTGCTCTGTAATAGAACTAGTAACTAACTTATATAAATCTAGCAAGAAATCTGTTTTAACAGGCCACAGATTCATAGCCACGTAATAACCTGACCCTGATCCTGATTTTAAAGATAAATAAAAATTATCGTGAAAGGTTTCTCAAAAAAAAAAAAAGAGTCTCTAATACACGTAAGTGGTGTGAAAAGCAAGGTCATCATCCAAAATGTAGTCTAATATGTAGTGTGTTGCTTTATTAGACAATAATCCATGGTAGGCCTGCCAATCATGCATAAAATTAGTGGTTGTTATGACCACTTAATTACAATGTGATTTCATGTCATTTATTTTTTAAATATGATTTCCATCATATGCCCATTGCAGCTACCAAATATGTTATCTTTTTGATTAGTACCACTTCCGCACTGCAATAAATCTGATTGTGTGACGCAGGCTTGAACATCGGCCGTCAATTCTTCAAGGATTGCTGGTTTTTTCAGCATAAACCAAAGCATTAAATACTCCAAATGCGGTAGCCCGTAAACAGCATAGCCTATGGAAAAAGAATTTCTCCCTTTGGTAGACCCAAGTTGTTATTACACGTATTGGTTGTATATCAGAGATCAGAAATGAATCGTTTTTCTACTACTCATAAGCACTCATGCAATTTTGAGTGTGAGTGAATCAACAAAATTGAAATTCAACCACTCTGATTCATTCGTACTCGCTAAAACGTTGATATTCGAAATATGTTTGATTCATACGCCTATTCATTCAGATTCATAAATATTGGAAAACACTTATAATACTTATAAGTGATTCGAATCATTCATCAAAATTTACAGTCTTAGTTGTTGTTTCATGTACAAACAAAGAAGAAAGGAAGGACAAAGACAACAAGTAAAGCAAACACATAATCTTCTTGTGAGTATTGTGGTGTTCGTAAGCGAATCATACTTATTTTGTGCTTCGTGTAAATGTTAAGTAGAGACGATTCGAAGTCAATAACATCATGTGTATTCCAACTTTGAGTATAAGTAGTATGAGTTTAATAATAAAATAAGTATGAATGCGTATAAGTATCAAAAATTATAAGTATGACTCGAATCTATTCAGCGTTTTGAATACTTATTACTGATCTCGAATAGAAATTATTTACTTTGAGCTCAAAAAAGCTTTATTTCCGTAAGCATTTCTGGTTACCCTGTTGTTGAGGTATTTATTTTATAAACGTTATTTTAATGACTGTTGTTTTCAAGAATTGTTGTTGTTTTTCTCCTTATACCGGTGCTGTTAATGTTGTTGGTAGTGTTGTTGCTTTTATTGTTGCAGCATTCGTGAGGCTGGTTTTGTTAATAAAAGTTTAGACTGACTATAACGATGGTTATAAAGAGAACTTAAGCTCAATCATATAACATTATGATGTTTGGACAACCCAGCAAACCATTTTAAGTGAATAACAATAACTTTAAGTTAAAATTTATTTTAATTGGAAATTAATTATTAATTTTATTCTACATAAAAATGATGCAATACAGACCTTTAGCTGTGTTTACCATAACAGGACAGAGGGCAGGACAGAAAAGAGTAGTTGTCAAGAATTGCGTTTAATATAGCAATTCCTTTTGAATATTTGAATATTTTTTTATTAGATTGAAATAAAGTTTACTAGGAATTCTTGCTACAACATCATGTCGGGCCATAAAGCAGTCAATTTGTTTATGTAAGCAGCATACAAAGTTATATTTCCTAATACTTTGCAACAAAAGTTTTGTTTATAAATTGAATATGAATTTATATTTCATCTACGATGTATACAAGCAGTTAGAGAAAACAATACAAAAGAGAAAAAAATCAACAAAAGTAGCATAAATTGTTATTATGTTATAAATTGCTAATATTACATAAAAATTATTTACGGTGTAGTAAATATACGTATATTATATTCACATCAATTCACAAATCCATCAATATTTTTTATAGTCTAAAATTTATAATATAATTATAAATATAATATATACAGGGTGGCTGACATATAATGCAACAAAGTAAGGCGACTTTTTCTTTTAATTTTACTGTTCAAAAGCAAAAAATGTTGGAAATAACATAAAATTTAAGAATCAGTTTAGACTTGTTCGAATTGGCCACTTTTGGTGCGAATTATGGCCTTCAAACGGCCGACAAAGCCATTGCACGCTGCATGAAAGTGGCTCTGCGGTATTTTGGTTCATTCCCGACGAAGCACCGTCTTGAGATGATCGACACTTTGGGATTTTTTAGTGAGAACCTTACTCTCCAAAATACACCAGGCTCAAAAGTCCAACGGATTGAGATCTGGAGATTTTGGTGGCCAATGTGCGGTGGAAATGAAGCGAGGAACCTTCTTTTGTAAGCCGTTCTTGTTTGACGCATGCCCAGGGCTTCAATACGACATTTTCCCAATAATATTCAGCATTTATTTTGACCTCACGGTTAAAGAGCGACCAACGGTCGATATGGCGGCCCACATCTTTACCGTCGACGGTGTTGGAATTCTGGTGGCCAATCGCAGGTGTAAATTTTCGGCTTACTTCTTTGGCAAGTAAACCCGATCATTTTGTTTGTTAACAAACTGCTCAATTTGGAATGGCTTCTCATCGGAGAAAACCAAATTCGGTAACGTGCCACTTTCGTGCATGCTAAGTAACTCCTTGGCTCTTTCCAGTCTTACTCTTTTTTTGTTCATCGGTGAGCTCTCGCACATTTGTAATTTCAATAGCTTTAGTCCAAGCTCATTTTTCAATATGTGTTGCATCCGTTCTCGCGATATGTTCAGCTCACGAGCAATTTTTCTACCACTGCGGCGTAGGTTTCGATTAAATCTAGCTTTACTTTACGGATCATTTCTGGTGTTGTTACCATTTTTTTTCTTTCACTTTTCGGACGCGATGCAACACTTCCAGTATCACGGTTACTAGCAATGGTACGAGAAACAAAAGATTTATTCACATTGTAGCATGATTTTACAGTTGTCAATACCAACACAACATTTCATGGGCATAAACAAAAGAATATCCAATTGCATATGAGCAGCGACCACTTGACTCAATGTTGCTGACCGTCGCTGCAGCGTATAACGCCACAATAGTAACGCGCACACGCGACGGTCATTTGACGCTTGTTGAGTGATCGCCGGCAGTATTGATATGCACATAGTATGCACTATGTGTGTTGTTGTTGTATTGCATAGCTAGTGATTGTGTGTGGCTCTTTTCACACTTTACCGTGGGAATTATTATGGGCAGCGGACGCGTGTCGTATGACATCCACTTGTCCCGCGATAAACACACACAAACCCTTTAATAAATATAGTTAAGTATTAATTGTATACACACAAACATGTGTTCTAGTATTAAGCCAAACAACATTGAATTAGAAGTAAGGGGCTGATTTGGTATTGTCAAATCAGCCAAAATTTTAGTATAAAAGAAGGGACATTTTCCCTCAAGAATTAATTAATAAAGTCCAGTCGAACTGTGCGCTTTAATAGTGCACTCGACTAGAAACAACAAAACAATTTACAATTTTAATAATTTTACATGGCGATCCTGCCAATCCTGGAGTGCTAACTGAATAAGCACCCACAAAAGATAATCCTGGAGTGCTTACAGACAAAAGTCCTGCACCCAGAATAAATAAATAAATCCTTTAGTGCTACAGATCTTATCTAGCACAAAGGAAAACCAATTAATTTTTTTTTTATCCTAACGGACAGCCGAAAGTCCGTTAGTTGCGTGATGGAAGAAACTGTCTGGCCGATAGACAGTGGGTCTAAGGAAGCATGACCTAGGAGACGTCAGCACCACTATATATATATATTTTGCTGCAGAAAATTTCACCCTAAAGGACAAGTACCCCAAAGGTAAAGGAGAGGCTCAGAAATAAAAATCCGTTAAGCTGTCACCTAAAATGATAAATCCTCCATGTAAAACGTAAGTTTTAAGTTCGCCATACAACCCATTAGGTTTCCTGATCAACCAGGACATCAAAAAAAAAAAAAAAATCCTTTTTATCTGATTAGTTTAGCTTGAAAAGTGGAGCATCTCAGCTGCCCCCATAGGCCAGAAAGCGTTAACCGCTCTTGGCAAACAGTTTAAACAATAACAAAATGATAGTAGCATAAAACATATATAAAAAAAAAAGAGACTAAGATCAAAAAAAAAAAAAAAGAGAGAAAAACAAAATTTTTTTTAATAGTGTTATATTAAATAACAATTGAAAATTTATGAAATAATTTAAAAATATATATATATATAAATATATAAATGTAAATGGACCTTAAATATTGTTAGAAAAATTTTGGTTGAAATGGGTAAACAACAGTCAAAGGTAGACAGGGCTAATGCCAATGTAATAAACGAAATAGAAGTAGGTAATGAATCAATTAGTCTTTCTAAAATAGAAAATTATTTAATAATAATTGTAGTTATCTTATGTCTCCATTTTGCCTTACACATTTACTCATTGCATAGCAGAAGATTAAAGAAAAGATATTCAAGTAGAGCCAATGAATTGGACAAAATCTAAATGGACTGGCAAGATATAATTAAAAGATTAAGACTGTTAAAAGACGATTTTGACAAAACATATAAATGTTTAAATATAGAAAGAAATATAAAGGACGAAACAATAGTAAAACATCTAAGAACTTTGATTGACAAATTCGAAAGAATAAGAGTGATTATTAACGTAAATTTTAGTAGGCTTACAACACCTCACAAAGCTGCAGCCGAAAATTTCTTTTCTGATGTAAGAAGTAGGCTATTGAATATTTTATCAAGAAAGGGTTTATATATTGAATTACCAAATACATTCCATGAGGAAGTATTTTATAAATTAACGACAGACCTGAAATCAAACGAAACATTGGTTCAATTGTATAATCAGGAAACAAACATGACCCAGACAATAGTAGAATTCCTAAATACAGCCTCAAAGCTCGTAATCGACTTTGATGGCAAGTCAGAAAATCTGAGAGCATTTATAGACTCTCTGCAATTGTTAAACACAATCAAGGGTGATAATGAAGCGATAGCAGTGTCTTTAATAAAGACCAAACTGAAAGGAACCGCTAGGAATCTAATTGAAGCTGAAAGCACAATATCCGAAATAATCAGCAAATTGCGGGCTACAGTCAAGGGCGAGTCGGTAGAAGTACTGACAGCTAAAATTATGAATACTAGACAAAATAATAAAACTGCAAACACTTACTGCAGTGAAATTGAAAATTTAACAAAATCATTAGAAAACGCATATATATCAGACGGGTTATCATGTGAATTGGCAAACAAGTATTCAACGCAAGTTGCCGTTAAGGCATTAACGAAAAATTGTACCATAGATAAGGTAAAACTTGTCATGGAGGCAGGCCAATTCAACAACATGAATGAGGCAATTACCAAATTTGTTAACAGTTGTACAGAAGCAACTGGCCAGCAAAATACTTTGCTCTATTTGGGTAAAAAATATAATCGAACTAGTAACAGAGGAAATTATAATCAATATCGAAGAAAATATAACAATTTCCCCAATCAAAACATTAATAACAACTTCAGACCTCCACAAGGACCAGGAAATAACAGAAACAGGCAAAGTTTCAACAATAGACGTAGAAACTACGTAAGAGCAACTGACTCATACGAAAACGGTTCGGAAAACTCCGACACCCCCCTAAGATAAGTTCAACACATAATAAAATATACAACCTTAATCTCAACTTAAGTTTTTTTGTACATATGGAAATTAATAATACTAATCACATAGTAAAGTTGTTGGTGGACACAGGAGCAGATATTTCAGTTATAAAAAATATTTTCTTCAAACCACAACAAATAAATAAAAACATTACTACAACAATATCTGGAATAGGACAGGGATACTTGAAATCCATAGGAAAAATATTCTTGGAAATGAAATTCAAAAACTTTTTAATACCGCATTACTTTCAGGTGGTTCAGAACAATTTTCCCATACCTTGTGATGGAATTATTGGTTTGGACTTCTTGAAAAGATATAACTGCGTTTTGGACTTCAATGAAGACCATGATTATCTTGTTCTAAGACCCTCTAATCTGCAACATACAATAGACATACCAATAACAAATAGTAATAATGAAATAACACTACCACCAAGGTCGGAAGTCATAAGACAAATTAAATTTAAAAATCTTAAAAATGAAATATTGATACCAAATCAGGAAATAACAAAAGGCGTTTTTATACCAAATATCCTAGTTAAATCCAACAAAGCTTTTATTCGTTTTTTAAATACTAATGACAGTATAATTTCGATCAGACAAAATAAGATTAAAACAGAAAACATCTCTGACTATAATGTAATTACAGAAAAGTCGAGCAAAATTGAAAATAGACAATCAAAGGTTATGGATATCTTGAAGAAGAGTTTCCCAGAACAATTTAAACCTACACTAACGAAAATTTGCAAAGAATATAGTGACATTTTTGGTTTGGAAACAGAAACAATATCTACTAACAATTTCTATGAACAAAAGTTGAGATTGAGTGACAAACAGCCAGTATACATCAAAAACTATCGTATACCACATACACATAAGGATGAAATTAACAAACAAGTTAGAAAACTAATAGATGATAAAATAGTAGAACCATCATTTTCGGAATACAATAGTCCAATATTGTTGGTTCCAAAGAAATCACTTCCAGGTTCAGATGAGAAAAGATGGCGACTTGTGATAGATTATAGACAAATAAATAAAAAATTGTTATCGGATAAATTCCCATTGCCTAGAATTGACGATATTCTAGACCAACTTGGCAGAGCAAAATATTTTTCCTGTTTAGACTTAATGTCAGGTTTTCACCAAATAAAATTGGAGAAAAACTCTAGAGATTTAACATCATTTTCAACAACCAATGGTTCATATAGATTTACTAGACTACCCTATGGCTTGAAAATCGCACCGAATTCATTCCAGAGAATGATGACAATTGCTTTCAGTGGTTTAAAGCCGGACCAAGCGTTCTTATATATGGATGACTTGGTAGTATTGGGATGTTCTGAAAAGCATATGCTTTCGAATTTAAAAGATGTCTTTGATTTATGTCGCAAATATAATTTGAAACTAAATCCTGAAAAATGTTCATTCTTTATGAGAGAAGTGACTTATCTTGGCCACAAGTGTACTGACAAAGGAATATTACCAGATGATAGTAAATATTCGGTGATCGAAAACTACCCGACGCCCAAAGACGCGGATAGCGCCAAAAGGTTTGTAGCCTTTTGTAATTATTACCGAAGGTTTATTAAAAATTTCTCTGAGTATTCCAGACACCTCACGAGGTTGTCAAAAAAGGGTGTGCCATTTGAATGGACAGAAGATTGTGAATTTGCATTCAGATACCTAAAGAGAGCATTAATGAGTCCAACGCTGTTACAGTACCCAGATTTTACAAAAGAATTTTGTATAACAACTGATGCAAGTAAACATGCATGCGGTGCTGTCTTGACTCAAGAACATCAGGGTAAACAACTTCCCATAGCTTATGCTTCAAAGACGTTTACAAAGGGTGAAAGTAATAAATCAACCATTGAACAGGAATTAACTGCCATACACTGGGCTATCACACATTTCAGGCCATATATCTATGGAAAACACTTTTTAGTTCGTACTGACCATAGACCTCTTTCTTATCTGTTCTCAATGAAAAACCCAAGTTCCAAATTAACGAGAATGAGGCTAGATCTGGAAGAATATGATTTTACAGTTGAATACCTTAGGGGGAAAGACAATTATATCGCCGATGCATTATCGCGAATTACTATAGATGATTTTAAAGAAATAAATAGAAAAATATCGTGCGTATTAAGAGTCACGACAAGGTCGGTGACTAGGAAACAAGACAGTAGTAGGACAAATAATCAGCATAGATCAAATGAAACAAATGTATTAAATGAGCCCAAAATATATGTACCAATTAAGAATAGTGACGTCAGAAAATATTATAAATTAAAGATTTATCCCAATAAATGCTACATAAAGAAGGGAAAATCAATATTAGCTAGCATAAATATAAACGATATATTTACTAAAGAGAAATTTGACTTAGGACAATTTTTCTCTAGGCTCGAGAAAGCGGACAGTAAATTGAATATCAATAAACTACAAGTAGCACCTAGTGAGAAGATTTTCGAATTTATCTCAAAGGTTGAATTTAAAAATATGGGCAATAAGGTACTAAATAGAATTAAAATAGCGCTTTTAAATGAAATAAAGATACTTGATCTAATAAATTCTAAGGAAATTCTAGAAATCATGCTGAAATATCATGATGACCCTATCGAAGGAGGACATTGCGGCATATATAGAACCGCCGAAAAAATAAAAAGATACTACTACTGGAAAAATATGACAAAGGACATAGCTAAATATGTAAAAGCATGTCACAAATGCCAAATAGCGAAAACTACCAAACACGTTAAAGGCCCAATGATAATAACAGAAACTCCAAACAAACCGTTCGATATAGTGTATGTAGACACAATCGGACCATTTCCAAGATCAATACATGGAAATGAGTATGCAGTTACATTAATATGTGACTTAACTAAATACCTAGTAACAATACCAATACCAAATAAATCGGCTAAGACGATCGCAAAAGCGATATTTGAAAATTTTATACTTACCTATGGACCGATGAAGACGTTCATTACGGACATGGGTACGGAATATAAAAATTCTATACTAAACGAATTGTGCACTCTGTTGAAAGTAGAGAAACTAACATCAACAGCACATCATCACCAGACCTTAGGTACAATAGAAAGAAGTCACAGAACTTTTAATGAATATGTACGTTCCTACATATCTGTAGAGAAAGATGACTGGGATGAATGGATTAGGTATTTTACATATTGTTTTAATACGACACCATCGACTGTACATAATTATTGTCCTTTTGAATTGGTTTTTAGTAAAGTACCAAACAATTTCAAAGATTTCAATGAGGTAGACACAATTACTCCATTATACAATGTGGACGATTATGCCAAAGAGGCAAAATTTAGATTAGAAGTTGCACTTAAGAGAGCAAAACATTTATTAGAAATAAATAAAATCAAGCAAAAGAATAACTATGATATCAGATTACAATTTTAAAATAGGAGATTTAGTTTTGCTTAGGAATAATACAGGACATAAGTTAGAGGAATCATATAAAGGTCCATACAAAATTAAAAATATAGATTTAAGAAATAATGTAACTATAGTTGATAAGAAAAATAATAAAGAACAAATAGTTCATAAAAATAGACTTAAGCCATATAATAAATAGTATTAATTATAAACTCAATTGGCCAAAAGAGAAAAATAATAAATTTCAAATAACTAAGTAAACTTATCGCTAAACATTTATTAAAACCAAAATGAATATTAAAATTAAATAACAAATAATATTAAAATTGGAGTACGTTACATTAGGATTATTATTCTTAATCATACTATTTAAGTTTACTAATAAAATATAAATTAAAATATAAGTAAAATCATTGTACTGTGTTGTGTAAAAGAATGTCCATAGAACAAAAGTTATATGAACATTCTTGTAAAGGGTGGAGGTGTAGCATGATTTTACAGTTGTCAATACCAACACAACATTTCATGTGCATAAACAAAAGAATATCCAATTGCATATGAGCAGCGACCACTTGACTCAATGTTGCTGACCGTCGCTGCAGCGTATAACGCCACAATAGTAACGCGCACACGCGACGGTCATTTGACGCTTGTTGAGTGATCGCCGGCAGTATTGATATGCACATAGTATGCACTATGTGTGTTGTTGTTGTATTGCATAGCTAGTGATTGTGTGTGGCTCTTTTCACACTTTACCGTGGGAATTATTATGGACAGCGGACGCGTGTCGTATGACATCCACTTGTCCCGCGATAAACACACACAAACCCTTTAATAAATATAGTTAAGTATTAATTGTATACACACAAACATGTGTTCTAGTATTAAGCCAAACAACATTGAATTAGAAGTAAGGGGCTGATTTGGTATTGTCAAATCAGCCAAAATTTTAGTATAAAAGAAGGGACATTTTCCCTCAAGAATTAATTAATAAAGTCCAGTCGAACTGTGCGCTTTAATAGTGCACTCGACTAGAAACAACAAAACAATTTACAATTTTAATAATTTTACAACATTTAAATGCTGGAGTGTTTTAACGATAGCCTCCTGTAGTTTTCCAGCCAAATATAAAGAAAGCAATCACACTATCACGCTTGAATTCCATCACGAATAACTTTTTTCCTGAGTGCAATAGATCAAAATGCTTCTGTAAGCTTGTATATAATAAAATGAACTGTCACGGGAATAAATATGACAACTATCAGCAGTCAGACGAGAGGTTTACAAATGATAACAACCTGAAATTGGTTGCAATACATATCAGTCACCCTGTATACCCTACACCGTAAATAATTTTTATGTAATACTATATAATTTATATTGACTCTGATAAGAAAACTTACATAAATAAGGAGGGCACACTAAAAAATATGGACATACGATTTTCTTTATAAAAAGTTTCAAAATTAAATGTGAAAGTAAAACAAAGTAATTATTTAATTCATCGTAGTCTAGTAGGTAATGTGTTAGCTTATCAGACGTAAGGCCACGTTTCAAGCCATTGTTGTGAATAACGCTTGAACCGACTTTCTTGAAATTTAGGATATTGATTGAGCTTTTGTCGGTGCAGGTTATAGGCTATAAATCTTTTAAAAATTTTGACCAAAACGTGAGAAAAAAGTGGAACATTTCTCCCTTTGTCCCACTTTTTTAAAGGTATTTTTTTACGATTTAGCTTGATTAAGTTTCCCAAAGAGCTATTGTAGATGTTCTGTTTAAAAAGTTCGACCAAAAGGGGTCCAAAAAGGGGAAAGAGGCGAAAAATGGGCAAATTGCATGCGTTTATATTTAGGACTTAGAGTATTCAAGAAACCGAGGTGTTTGATTAACCAGTTTCCGAATAATTTAAAAAATTGCATTTTTTAAGAATACGGTTTCGAAACTGGATTTTTATTTAGTGCTATTTTTATAACCCGCGCAACGCCGGGTATAATTTGCTAGTAACCTATAAGTGATGCCTCATATCGCATCCGTCATCCATCAATAGGTTGGTAAAGTATTATTATTTGCAATGCCCTCATCGAAACGATTATTGGTAACCACTACATTTTTTGAACCGTTTGAATTATTGTAATGAAGCATTTTTTGTACATTTCTATTCCAAATGTAAAAGTGTGTCAAAAATCTGTTGTCCTAAGTTGACTACAAACTGCAGTTCACGCCACTCATCGGTAAAATTAACACATCCAGCATGAGTGATGAGAGAGGAGATAGGTTTTAATTTTGACTAAAGAATTCTAATAAGTAACTTAATTAAGTAAGTAAATAATAAATACAAAATTCCCAATTCACCACTTAACGAAAACAAATTCTACCATGAGCTCAAATAACATGCTATAGGAATTTTCTGTCCTCCTATGTTGACATTAATTTTTCGGGTGTAGGGCAATAACGTCTTTATAATTATTGGCTGCAATTTTCATGTTTCTGTTTTATTAATGAATTTGTGAATATTAATATTTATTAACTGCACATACGTACATATAATATCGGTATGGTACAGTCAAACTCGTTTATAACGAACTCGTTTATAATGAATTCGTTTCTAACGATTTCTCGATTAAAAGGAACTGTTTTAAATGGTCCCAGTAATTAAGTTCCATACATCTTACCTTTTTTTGTAGCGAACCCTCAGTATCATTAATCAGCTGATAGATAAAAAGAATTAAAACATATTTTTGGTTTTAAATAAAAAAAAATAATTTTTGTTTTTAATAAATGAAAAAAATTCTTTGTATTTTATACTTTCTTTTATGACTTTACTCCGTTTATTACGAACTTTGCCTATAACGAACTATTTTTTCTGGCCCCACGGAGATCGTTATAACCGAGTTTGACTGTAATTGTATTGTTTGCTTTTATTAGCCTGGATACTGTTAATAAAATAAGGAAAACTTGCTGTCGTACTTGCCAAAATAGCTTTTTGGGACATTAAGTTTTTCATTAATTTTCATTAACAATGTTGGAATAGGTTATGAGCATGAGTGATGACATTAATAAGTAATTAAAAAAAAACTTTCTGTTAAGAAAACTAATCAAGAGTACTTCAAATGATTTACCAGAGAACTACAGTATAAAATTAACTTTTGTAAAGAAAAAACATAAAAATATCTGAGAATGCTTTAAAGAAAGTATTAGAATCCTTAGCGGTCCTTAGAGGCCTGGGTCATCAATACTTTTCAGTAGACTTATCGAATCATGGGGGAAAGAAAAAACTAGGAAACTGATTACTCTGATAACAACGCAAAGAGGGAATACTCTCCCAATTGTGTAATTATTTGCTGCAATGGGACGTTAATTGAGGGAATTCGAATGCAAGATAAGGAAGATTGTGGTCTGCGCTAACAGTAAAGCAGTTCTAAACGCGATGACATTTTTGCCCATCATTAGTGAAGTCATGAAGTCGGCTCTAAGTGGTGGCTTGTAGTAAAAGGCTAACTCCCAGCCTTAAAACAAAACGTAACTGTTTCTATTCACTAGGATATACAGGATGATCGATTTTAATTTGTCATCTCAGTTAGAAAGAACGTACGCTAGGGTGTAATGTATTGAAATCAAAGAGCATTCTTCCTAACGATATTTCATTGACATCATAATTGCCAGTATAAGCACACCTCCGTTGGCTCTGAATATTATAACTCACGTACCGCCTACTGGGCAAAAAGATGGCAGCTAGAGCTTTAGACTGAATAAGTTGGATCTGATGAACTCATGTAGCTCATTGAATGGCTTATATACTGTTGAAAGTACTGCATTTTCGATTGTCATAACGTTTTACTTTAGATATAATAATGTAGTCGCCGTAATCTAGTAGATAGTTTGTCGGCTTATTAGACGTAAGGACAGGATTCAAGCCCCAGATCGGACATTAAAACGAAATTGTGAAAACACTGTGAGAGTAAATAAAATTGTTATGAGATCTTCTTAAAAATCTATTGTTCGGAGTCGACTTTAAACTGTATGTCCCGCCACTCATGTATAAAATCAATGCACACAACATAAGTGGTGTAAAAAAAAGCTAGGTCTTAATCCTAGCTGAAGGGCTGTAATGACCAATAATGTAATTTATGTATGTAATAATACCTGATAGGAAACTCTCTGGACAGGTTAGAATAAACTCTCAAACGGTTTGCTTATACGAATGGATACAAAAAAAAAAATGGCCAAAGAGGCAAACTACGAAATTTAAAGTTTTCCAGACAAAAATTCTAGAGATTGTTAAGACCACGTTACTTTTCACGAAACATCTAAGTGCTCAAGAGTAACATTTTTGGTATATAATCAGGGAAGGCTGGAAGTATGGAACAGATGTTCTTTGTGTGCACATATGGTCAGGGAGTTGCTAAGCATACATACGCCAGACTATATATCTAGTTAGATTGGATTGGGTATTTGACTCAGTAACTCGATTAGAATTATTTGTGAAGGTAAGGATATGGAATATGTCTGTGAAACCACTAACCTGCTTAGATTTAAGAATTTACAAGTGATTTATGGCAAAAATTGTTTCCGTAGTTTAATAGGTAGTATGCTGGCTTAGTAGACACGGTTTAAACTCCAGCTCAGACATCTCCAACAAAATGGAAAATGAACAAATATTTCTTCGGCAACTTCTTCTCAACAGATTTCAAGTTTTTCAAAAAATCTGTTGTTCAGAGTCGACTTTAATCTGTAGATCTCGTCAATCTTATACTAAATTAAAATACTCCACATAACTGGTGTGTGAAGCAAGGAGGTAACTCCAACTGAAGGATTGTAATGAGCAATATGCACGTATGGTATTGTCAAAGCTCAGTACTCCATAAGTAGCCCTTTTAAGGTTAAGATCAATAGATGGAGCATTGTGTAGGTTATGTGAAAAGATAGAAGGATAGGGTTGTTATATAGAATATCGGGCATGTACCCAGTAGGGAAAAAACATTTCTACAGGTTCAATTCATTCCACTGCCAAGGCAAGCGAATTGCGCAATTGAATGAGCATCGAATTTGTTAGGCAAAGGATGTAAAGGAGCATCTAATGAGGTTAGTTTGGGGAATTGGCAGATTAGGCCGCTATTTAATGTACAGCGAGTAGTTCACCTTATGTGAACAGCATAAGAGACATTCTTTTTTATTTTTCCTGTTTTAGGGCCATTATTAAAATTTGCCGTTAAACTTGGGTTTAGTTAAAGGTAGCTTTACCAATACCATTAACTGATTTTCTTTATTACATTTTACAGATAAAATAGAATTAAAATTTGGCAGTGCCGGAGCAAAGTCGATAAAGCTGTTCAATTAAACAAGTTTTTCTTTTTTTTAACGTAGTAAGCATTTGAGGTACATGCTCTAGAATGATAAACTAAAGATGACGCCTTGCGCATGATTTCCCGTTAGATGACCTAGTTGGGCTATTTTAAATCTTTGAAAGTCTTTTTCATATGTGAACAATTAACATTTCTTCTGAAAAATATGTGCACTACGTGAAAGTCGTTGGCAGCCTTGCAATATAACTTATATTATCATTAGCCAATAGGAAAACAATTTGCATGACGTCATTGATTCAACATGAGCAGAAAGTTTTAATGTTGTGTGCGTGATGGCGTAATCTTTAGTTTATCATTGTTTAGCATATACTCATTTTGTTTAAATTTGAAGATGTCATTTTGGAAATAGTATTACGACATGTCAAGTTCAAATATTAAGTGACCTTTAAATGTTAAAGGTAGGATGATCTTCTCTTTAGCTTAAAGATCACTTCTATCTTATTGGGTACTCATAATAATAAAAACAATTTATCTTCCCATTAAAATCATCCCTTTAGTTAACGGCAAGTTGTAGAAAAGGTCTTTAGTGTTCTTTCTATCTCACTCTGTGAGATTTTGATTCTGATTTCTGTTCTATTTTATTCGTTCATTTTTTTATTTTCTTTTCCTGAAGTTAATATTTTGCAATAGACAGATTGGGACTCCAAAAGCAGACATGCTAGTGCAAAGAGTGCAGTACGCCGAATTTCAGAACCTAAGCTAGTTTAAGAAAATATATGATATTATGTAATGGTACATTAAATTTGATATTAATGTACGTATATACATACATACCATATATGCTTAATAATGAAAATATCTTCATTTACCTCATTGTTTTTCTGTAGCGATAACAGTACTTTACTTATGATTAAAGTTTAACAATTTTCCTATATGGCAGGCACAGATCGATCTGTTTAATATTTTTATGGTCATACGCTTCATTCATAAATATCGTAATATTATCGTAAAATATAATTCAGCAGCTATGTGTATGTGTTTTAATATGTGTGTATATATGAATATAACATTTTATGATTTGTTATAAATTTTGATGATAAAATTGCAAAAATAAAGAAACCAATTTGCCCAAACGCCTACTACCTCTCTCTCTCACTTTCTCTGACACTTTCATTTCTAGACACAAAAACCAGAAAAGGAAAAAATAAAATGAAAAAATAAAAAAATAAGAAAAACTGCCTTAAGTTATGGCCAAATAGCAAATAAAGCCATAGAAAATATGGTTTCGATGGTATGAGATACAGCAATGATATGACTGACAGACACATTTTCTTCTCCTATAAAGTTATCAAAAATGTTATTTTGTATGAATGTGTGTAATGTACGTATGTATGTATGTAAGTAATTTTTTTTAAAATATGTATGTATATGTGTTTACTATGTATGACAGTATATGTATGTTTTATGGGTCTGTACTTATGTTTGTATGAATGGGAATGCATATGTCAATGATAATTCTAACAAAATATCCTTAAGGGGCTGAATTGCCAAAAAAAAAGGGTAAAATTGTAACTCGAATATGTTGCAGATGAAAGATAAGGAAAACAAAAAAAAAAATTAACAACGACTTTTGGAAATACCCTATTGCCATATAACAAGTATTTTAATTTTAAACGATGATGTATTAATTATTCATTTACTATACAATTAAATTGCAAACTCTGACCATTCGGCCAGTAATAAAGTTATTTATTTAAGAACTACAATACAATTACAAATTATATTATATTCATGTACGAGCTGAGTCACTTCGACCATATGCCCGGTGTAGTGTCACAGACCAGAGCTTCTGGTGGGAATCGAACCCACGACCCACACGCTAATAGTCTAGCACACTACCCACTAGACTACCAGGGCGCTCAGTAATAAAGTTAAATTTTTTCTATTCTGATACAGTATTCTCTCGATTTACGTTGTTTCGATTAACATCGTCGATTTTGTTCCCTTCAACTTCGATTTGCGTCGTCATTCGATTTAATTTGCCTCCGTTGTTTATAAACAAAATAGTAGGTAATGTGCTGGCTTATTAGACGTAAAGCCAGGCCAGACAACAAAATAAAATACAAAAAAGTATTTCTTCGGTGATTTCTTCACAGCAGATTTCTGGAAAAAACTCTGAGGGTAAATAAAATGCCATCAAAAGTGCATCTGATAGCATGAGTGCTATGATTTACGTCGTTTCGATTTACGTCGCCTTTTTCCGGAACATTCTGCGATGTAAATCCCAATGTTAATGCGTAACAGTACCTACGGATGATCTACATAGTAGACACCAAGATGGCTTGTTTTCCTACGATTGTACGCTGTACGCATGCATTCTTTTTCTCTACACTTTTTGGAGACATCATTACCAAGATGTGCAAAACTAATGCACATCGCATGCGTGAACGTAAGGACCCAACGACCATAAGGAGCGCGTTCTTTGGAGTTTAAGCAAACTTGTGAGGCATTCTCCATTCATTTTTTCTGAAACATTTTGCCGCTAACCTCAATGCGATTGTCTATTATAAGCTCGCAGGATTTCAGAGGAATTCCTAAAATTCAAAAATCATCAAAAAGTTCGTCACTTACCTGGAATTCCACTGTGTCCTTATACCCATATATGGGATATACTAAATGGATATGTATGTGTATCATATCGTTCTGCTATCTAATTCAGATATCTGAATGAGCGGTACAAATCTCCTGAACGATGTGACAGCTTTTAGACTAGACTATTCAGATTTATTCCGAATAAATTCGATCTCCAATGATTGGACGTGCATATAAAATTCATTATATTCAGTTTCAAGGGGTAATGTAGTAAGCAAATGCAAATAACAATTTTTCCAAAAATATCTCTTACCCAATAAACCTCTTTTCAATTATAGCCTTAAAAAATCCTTATATAAACCAATCGAAATGAAAGGAGCAATTGGTGTGGAATGTGCCAAACAGCGGATAAGGCCTTACATTTTTGAAGCTGATACCGACAGAGATGATACGAATAGTCTACTTAAGTGTCCAGACAACATTTAGTTTTTTTTAAATGCCATATTTTGTGATAAAGGCAATATCCTAGGGTACTCCTGCTTCTGGGGAAGTCATTGTGAGGTATCCTTAATTTTCTGACAAATATGTTTGCCCAGCGCCCAGTGTTTAATTGTAGTTGCAATGACCAATTCCATCTGGACTTTCTGTAACTGGTTTCATTCTCTCATCATTCTTTTGCAAACCATGATCGCCAAAGGATCTATCCGGTATCTTTATTGTAAATCTAGGATCGAAAGAGAATTCCTTTTTCCGGTGTAGATAATAATTATATTTCTTTGAACTGCGATTTAGGGCATAGTTTCCAGCTTTTCTTATTCTTCTAGCGCTTAGCTCATCGTCGCATTCTTAGTTACTTTTTTTTTGGTCAACACGGCTGATGGTAGCCAAATTAAAGTATATAAAGCCTCAGAAGTCAAAACACTGATTAGCTTCAGACCGGACAAGTCAACCATCGACTAGATCTTCACACTACGCCAAATCCTGGAAAGAACCAACGAAAATCAAGTCCACACACGCCATCTGTTTGTCGACTATAAGACTGCTTTCGACCGAACTATAAGGAATTGTGTTTTTGCCGCAATGTCTGAGCTCGGTATGCCTACGAAGTTGATAAGGCTATGCAGAATGACATTGAGTACATCCGGCAACTCCGCTAAGGTAGAAATGGACCTCTCCGAACCTTTTGATACCGTGCGAGGTTTCAGACAAGGCGATCCCTTATCATGCGACCTCTTGAACTTCGTCATGGAGAGTGTTCTGCGAAAGGCGGGAGCGCAATGCAATGGTACTATTTTTCAAAAAAGTGTCCAGTTGCTTACGTACGCTTACGTTATATCATAGGGCGTACCAAGCTGCCTTTAGTGCTATTGAATAGGAGTCTAAGAAGATGGGTGCGGCGTATTGTTTCTCAAATTGCGGCCGATAACTATGCTTTTGATACAGTCAAGGAATTTATTTATCTTGGCTCCGCCTTTACCACCGAAAATGATGTCAGTCTGGAGATCAAGCACAAGATTGACCTCTTGTCAACAGGTGCTACTAGGGTCTGAATAAGCAATTAGTCTCGTAAGACTAACGAAACTAATAAACTACCAGACGCTCATCCTACCCGTGGTTCTTTATGACGCAGAAGGACGCATGGTCCCTATTAAGAATTGATGCAGCTGCCTTGAGAGTATTCGAGAGAAAAGTCCTACGTAAGATCTTCGGCCCAGTGCGAGTTGGCGATGATTTCCGCATCCGATTCAACAGTGAGCTGTATGAGCTCCTCAACGACATGGACGTTGTACAGCGTATTAATATCAGGCTGCTGCGCTGCCTCAGCCATGTCGTTCGAATCGAAGAGGATTCTCCGGCGAGATGGGTATTTGATGCGGGGATCGCCGGTACTTTTGTTTATTAACGTACATTGTGCCTCAAAAACGAAGCATCATGATCTTGGCGTATCAACAACGAACCCTGTTTCAGTAACTTTAATAATAAACTTTCGTGTACCGGGCATGGTTCTTCTCTGTGACCAAATTTTGTTCGACGTTTTCGTGCAATTTCCGACCAACTGCCTTTGTTTTGCAAATAAATTTCCTATAAATCCTAACGTTGTTCAAGCTTAAATCGATTCATTATGTTCGGTGGACATTAGTAGTACCAGATACGATATAAAAGAGAATTGAAATTTAAACCGTTAGATGGACAACCCGATTCAACGTGATCTTTTTTATGTTTGAAACGAGTGTCCGAGTTGAAGTTTGAACCTGAGTGAATATTCCAGTAGAAAGCTATTCAAGCTGTCTAGTACGTGATGCGTTGGCTTATTAGGCAAGAGTCCCTGGTTTAACCTCTCAGCTCAGACGTCTTAAACATAAGCAAATATGAAAAACATTTCCTTCTTTTAAAAACTATGAGAATAATTGGTATTTCGATGAAAATTTCCTCAAACAATCTCTCCTTTAACATACATAAAATGGATGGTATGAGATACTAGGTCGTAATCATGATCAATAAAAAGAAGCGATTGATTTAATAGGAAATTTAGAATGTATTGTAAATTAAAAAGGTCTAATACATATTGATATAAATTTTAGGCAGGAAAGTAATAATTTTCCTTATAGCATGGCTAAATGGGAGATTTATATTTAATTGTTTAGTTTAGATGGTTAAAGACGATAAAAGATATGTTATTCCATCATAGATGAATATCATTACACATTTAAATTCGGCTGATTACAATTTTATAAAACTGGCTCCCTCGCATTTCATTGTACTTAACTAACAATGCCTGTAAATTTGGTTGCCGAAATTCATAGAATTTTCCCATCATGTTTATAGCAATGGCTTGTGCTGCCCTAAATTTTTGTGGTGTGACAAACCAATTGACACAAGTTGGTTTATGCCTCCCTCTTGTATTATAAAAGAAAGGGTTTCGAATGTTGATGCCCTTCCATTTTCTATAGGCAATCATAACCACATATTGCCTTCATAATATGTGTGTGATACTTTTTTATTTTCCATTTTATTTTATTTGATTTTCTTTTCCAAAAGAACGAAATAATTTTCCTTTTTTTCCTAAACATTTATTTGGTTGTGAAAATTATAGCCGAAGGAAAATAAATAAATTGGCATGTGAACGGTTCTATAATGTTTGTGTTTTTGGTTAAAATTATTTTGATGTCCCTCAAATTTGCTGTCATTGCTCAAACATGCAGCAATTTACAGTCGTAACTTAAGGAACTTTTCTGTTTCCATTGAGATTTTTACAGGAATTTTTTGATATTTTAGAAAAAAATTTTTTTTAAAGGTTGTTACAAAATAGGATGTAGAACCTGGAAAAAATCTTAATTTTTCATGCTGCTTATTAAAGCGAAATTTATGGTTCTTAGAGGAATAGTAACATAAATCATTACAATTTGATCGGTTCCATCTTATTTTGCATTGCTTAGTTTTTATTTTTCATCTAGAAAATGTATCGAAGCTTAAACGCAGTCTGAATCATGAATAGTGGTTTTAGTGGAATAATTTGGAAACACTTTTAAGAGCGCAATACACATAGGGTGCCTTTTCACCAGTACGGGAACTATCGACATTAATAATTATGTTTGGCAGCTGAAAATGACGCAGTTGCGTTGACTAACCAGTTCACATTATCATGTATCCCTTAAAGCCGAAACAACGTTTCCAAACTGTGATAATTTGCAAAAATTATAAAGCAACGGAATTCGCAATTTTAGGATGCCCCGACAAGATGCCAGTTAGAGGTGTATGTCCACTAAACACTACAGGGTGGCTGATATATATTGCAACCAACTTCAGGTTGTTATCATTCGTAAACCGCTCGTCTGACAGCTTACAGATTTATTCCAGTGACAGTTCATTTTATTAGTTACAAGCTTACAAAAGCAACTTGATCTATTGCATTCAGAAAAAAAATTATTCGTAATGGAATTCAACCATGATAGTGTGATTGCATTATATTTGGATGGAAAACCACAGGTGGCTATCGTTAGAGCCCTCCAGCATTTAAAAGTTAATAAATCTTTTCTTTCTCGTACCATTGCTCGTTACCGTGATACTGGCAGTGTTGCTTCGCGTCCAAAAAGTGGACGATAAAAAACGGTAACGAAATCCGCACCTCAGTGGTAGAAAAATCGCTCGTGAGCTGAACATATCGCGAGAACGGATACAACACATATTGAAAAATGAGCTTGGACTAAAGCCATTGAAGTTCCAAAAAGTCCAAGAGCTCACCGGTGGACAAAGAAAGTTAGACTGGAAAGAGCCAAGAAGTTACTTCGCTTGTACGAAAGTGGCCAGTTACCGAATTTAGTTTTCTACGATGAGAAGCCATCCCGAATTGAGCAGTTTGTGAACAAACAAAATGATCGGGTTTACTTGCCAAAGAGGTCAGCTGAAAATTTACACCTACGATTGGCCATTAGAACTTAAGCGCCGCGGATGGCAATGGTGTGGGCCGCCGTAATGGCAGATGGTCGCTCCCCGCTCATATTCATCGACCGTGGGGTCAAAATAAATGCCGAATATTATCGGGAAAATTTCTTAAATACAGTATTAGAGCCCTGGGCAGACAAACATTTCGGCCGCAGAGCATGGACATTCTAACAGGAATCAGCACCACCGCACTCAGTACGCGTCAACCAAAAATTGCTTAAAAAGGGGTCTCGCTTCATTTCAACCGCACAATGGCCACCAAAATCTCCGGATCTCAATCCATTGGACTTTTGCACCTAAGGCATTTTGGAGAGTAAGCTTCCCACTAAAAATACCAAAGTGTCGATCATCACAAGACAGCGCTTTGGCGGGAATGGGCCAAAATACCGCAAACCCACTTTCGTGCAGCCTGTGATGGCTTTGTCGGCCGTTTGAAGGCCATAATTAGTACCAAAGGTGGCCAATTCGAACAAATCTAAACTGATTCTAAAATTTAATGTTATTTCCAACATTTTTTTGCTTTTGAACAATAAAATTAAAAAACAAATATAGCGCTTTACTTTGTGGCATTATATATCAGCCACCATGTACATAGGGCCCAGTGTGATGCTACAATTTTTCTATTATTCTTTAGGACCGGAACCACTGGAATCTTCTGATGAAGCCAATGTCAACTCTTTATAGTTCCTCCAAAAAATCCAGGCATTCGTGCCTCTTTCTCCTTTGTCTTTGTGAGGGGCATATTGCCAAGAGCTGAAAACAGTCTCATTATCTTCTTCATCTCTGCAACTTCTGCAGAAATCATTTTCCAGGTGGCCTAGACACATGCGACACGCATGCATGACAATAATGGCAGGCCACTAATAAGTTCGAGGTCATGTGTGCCTTATTGATGTGAACGATCTTTGGTTTCAACACAACAATTGATTTAGAGACAAACGATTTATTGCCATTTAATTTAATGTGAATTGATACCCAAAAAGCCACGATTTGACACCATTGGACTATGTTGTCTATGGCGGTGTTAAAGAAAAGTGTTATACCAACAAACTAGAGACAATTGAGTATTTTAAAATCAACATTCGTAGTGCTATTGTCGAGATACGACCACATACACTCGAAAAAGTGAATGAAAATTGGTTCGATCAAATAGAGTAGGGTGTGGCCAACAATTTCTAATAAATTTTTGCAAAATTTCAAACCGTTGCTGTTTTATTACATTTTTAAACTTTTAAATCTTCCACTCTATATTATTTGTGATTTAATGCAGTCATTATTTAAAAATCATCTATATTTTAAACCCTCCCATTACCAATCAACATTACTAACCATTTTTTCGATAACGTAACACCATTCATTTCAGTGTAATTTGAAATGCCAAAATATTTTTTGTTTTTTATTTTTAAGTTTTGGTTACAACCCACAACAAAATAACTTGTATGCTGGTATATTTTGTTTAAAAGATCAAGGCCATTATTATAATATTTTTTGGTCTTTTTGTTTTTGGTTTTTTGTTACAAAAAAAATGTTGCCATTTTAAATATTTCCATTGTTGATGACTTTTTCCCCGTCTGCAATGACAACGACACATTTAAATGATTATTTCATTCTTTCATTCTTTTCATTTGTCCTTTTTCCTTTTTTTTTTTTTTGGTTGTTGTTTTTGCACATCTTCCTTTATGGAATTATGAAAAATATGCCCATAAAGTTGCGAAATGAAACCCTTTTCTTATGATTAAAATTTTTTAGCCCAAAAACAAAAGAGTAGACCGACCCAACGACCAACAAACCGCATAACAAAATGGAAATATTAACATTCACAGAATTCCATTTGACTTATCTTAACTTTGGTGCACTTGGCTTTAAACCATAACCCTGTTGCGAATTTTTTCGTTTTCTCCTATAAGATTACACGAAAATAAAACGAAAAAGAAAAGAAACAATGCAGAAAAGAAAAATAATGAGAATTTCTTTTTTGTTAAGCCACCCTCTGAAACCCTTAAAGCCCAGAGCACAGAAATATTTTTGAAGATGATTTTCTTAATAAAATTTTACATGAAAAATGTTATTTTCTTTGTTTATCCTTCAATTTTGTTTCTTAAACTTAAACTTGTTGGTTTTTTCTTTATGTGTCCTCCTCGGCCTTATGAAACTGATTATGGTACATACAGTGGCGAGCAGAATAGCATTACTGCTTTCCATCTGATTGGAAACGTATTATTTGGTCTAATGACTCCAAATGTAACCACATTCAGTAAGATGGAAAGCAGTACTGCTAGCGCAAACCCGGGGCGTACTCAAAGGTACCTTGTGAAACAAACTGTTAAACGAAATATAATGGTTTGGGGATGCTTCATATGGTGGCATGTTGGTTCTCTATATTTAGTAGATGGTATCTTGCGAAAAAAGACTATCTTAAGATTCTGCAAACCCATCTTCCAAATTTTATGTACAAATGTGATTATCCCAGATAAGAAATTGTTTTTCAACAGGATGGTGATCTGAAGCACCCAGCTAAAATTGTAAAGATATGGGTTGTGAAAAAAATTTTCAATCGCTGGAATGACCAGCACAAAATCCAGACCTCAATCCAATTGAAAATCTTTGGCCATTCGTGAAAATCCGGCTCAAGCAGTTCGAAACAGCCCCATCAAATATGGTCAAACTTTGGAATCATATAAATGCGATCTAAAATCGAATTCTGAAAGATGTTATTGATAATTTGATAGAAATCAAGTCAAACCGCATAAATCAAGCTATTTCTAATAAGGGTCTATGGACCATGATGAAGTCGCCGTAGTCTAGTGGGTAGTGTGTTGGCTTATTAGACAAAAGGCCCGGGTTCGAATCCCAGGTCAGACATCAAAACGAAAAAATATTTCTTCGGCGACTTCCTCTCAGCAGATTTCTGGCAAAGACTCTGAGAGTAAAAATTGCCATGAAAAGCTTCTCAAAAATCTGTCGTTCGGAGTCGACTTTAAACTGTAGGTCCCGCCACTCATGTATAAAATTAACGCACACAACATAAGTGGTGAGAGAAGCCAGGTCGTAATCCTGACTGAAGGGTAGTAATGGCCAATTATGTATGTATGTATGTCTATGGACCAAATATTGAAATTGGGCTAGTTTCTTGAATATTCTTGAAACGTGCAAAATTGAGTTCATGTGGGTTATTTTCGTTTTTTCATTCAAACTCATTGAATTCATTTCATTAATTATTGTTTTTTTACTCCTATTTATTAAGAATAAAATAAAGAATTAAAATTAATTTTTTTTATGTATTTGCTTCTACGATTTTGTTTTTGTAGATGACGAAACTCAGTATTGTGAACATGCACTCATTTCTGCTCGCCAATGTATATCCACAAGCAAATAAGATCCACATTAAGGTGGTAAAATACAGTGAGGCAAGCAAAAGGATTTTTAAAATACAATTACATAGTATGTGACGTTATTTTTCACTTGAATTATGTAAGAGTCCTTTAATATGAAGGTCATGTATACGTTCTATAGAGGGCACACTTAATAACATTACATTCACGGTCATAAATAGGCGTTAAATATGCAGCTGCAGTCCGCGTAGTCTTTTAGGTAATGTCTTGGCTTCTAAGACGTGAGACCACGATTCGTAAAAATTGACACGAAAAATTTGTCGTTCAAAGTCGACTTTAAACCTATAGATGTGCGAGGAGTATGGCCGTAATCCTGACTGAGGAGTTGTTAAAACCAATTAAATATGTAGTGTATGTTCAACAAGGACTTCCAAATTTTGACAGTTGATGTAGCTACATTTGTTAAATTAGTTTTCATTTCTTCAGCCGAATTTACAATCTCACCATCGACGAATATTTTGTTCAAATTTAAATTTTTTTATCAAAACGGGTGTTCTGTTAAAGCATTGCTACATGCATTTTAGGAGAGTAGAAGGTGGCAAATAAATTAGAATCTACTGGTTCAGTAAACGATCAAAGGATACTCGTACCTGGAGAAAACGCGAGATGTACAAAAAGCATTGCTACTGTTTTTGAGGCAGGAGAAACAAGTCGATTTTGGGAAGAAGTCGATTTCGCGACAAGAACTCTTCATTTTGCGGAACACAATTTGGAAAATTTTAAGACGTGACTTTCTGTTGAGATTTTTGGATGTTAGGTAAAGAGGCAATTAAAATGTTTGCTGGGATATTCAAATAGAAAGAGTTTTGGATCTTTCATCGGACTATCCAGGAATAAATAGAGGTTAACAAGACATCTTTTGATAGGCGATCTTTAAGTTCAATTTACGGTAGTTGGTTGATAATAAACACGATTCATAACAACAAATTCTTTTAACCAGTGACACATTCTCTCATTCTAGGGGGAAATAACTTGCGTCATATCAGGTACATCCCTTGTGACCCTGTTGATACTGAGGACCACTCTAAGGGTACTGAACACGATATGTCATCTTTTACCGAATTCAAGTGTGTTTCATGCCAACATTCCGCACAACTAGACAGTGTATATTCGCTAACCTCAATGCAGCTCATCAATGGCAACAGTCATGTTAAAGATCAAACTTTCCCTGCATTCTCAACACCAGACAAATGTAAATTTTACTTTTGCAGCAATCTTTAAGCTTGGTCAGACAGATGAGAAATTGAAAAATCGGACTCCTCCGTTTCTTCATGACAGTACTTGCTATTGCACTGACACATGCAGTGAAAGATATTTTCTTCCTTCTCAGACCCACATCTCCTCCAGAAGTCATTTCCCGGAATGCCGAATCTTTCTGTCTACCAAACAGTGGCCTGTAAAAATCTTTATGATTGCCATGTACTTTAAAGGCAATAGGGAGTCGATCCTCTTCTTATCCATACGTTTACAGCAAGGTCTAGCAATAATGCTGCTGCCAACGAGATAAAACTTTACTGTAAAAGGAGCAAATAACATCTGAATTAAATGAGGCAAGTGGAACACCTATATACGTTAATATGTTGGAGATCCCAGCTTCATACCGACTTTGACCTCTGCCCCAAAGTCCATATGTTAATCCGAAATTGTGGTGAGGAAGAAGCGATATTCATAGACAGGGACGGACGTTGAAACTATGTTAGAGACCTAACCGCAGCCTGGGTGTTGTTGAAACTCAAGAGATTTTCAGAGAAAATCTCAACAACCAGCAAGAATTGCGCCGCTTTCAAAATTGTCATGAAAGAAGCCAGTGGTGTTGTGCTAATTTTTTTACCGGAACGCGTTAATATACCTATTCAATTCCTAGCAATTCTTTTTAATTTTTTTTCAAAACGTCAGCCAATTTTTGTCATCAGAAATCATCTTTCACTTTCTTGACCAATAATGAAGAACCAGAACGACATTCCTTAGCGTTTAGGCACCCCAACATCACTGAAAGTAAACTTATTAACTGTACAATAACCTATTTTATCTCTTATCTAAAAGTCTTCAGGTTCCCAGTGGGAAGTTCGTTATCTTCTGGCCACAAATTTCTAATTAAATAAATACATACATACATACATAATTGGTCATCACAACCCTTCAGTCAGGATTATTGACCTAGTTTATCACACCACTTATGTTGTGTGTGTTAATTTTATACATAAGTGGCGAGACCTATAGTTTAAAGACTCCGAGCGACAGATTTTCTGAGAAACTTTACATGGCAATTTTATTTACTTTCAGATTTTTGCAGTTCAGTTCTGCTGAGTAGAAATCGCCGAAGAAATACTTTTTGTATTTTGTTTTGATGACTGGCCTGGAGCTGGAACACCGGCTTTATGTCTAATATGCTAACACACTATCTACTAGACTACGGCGACTTCACAATAGAATTGAAGTTCTAAAATCGAATAATTTATGCAGAGAACTATAAGACATCACATAATCAACCCTAAAGTAATATAGTTACTAAAAAGGCAGCATGTCCATGATCCAGGCTGGGCTATAATTCGACTGCACTAAGTCTTTCTGCCACCAACTCAGCCCTCTGGCTTAATAGGAGGTCAAAAGTTAGAATGGAACAGAGCGCATCGACGATCAGAATAGCTAACTGTCTACCTACTCTCTCTATCAGTTGGCAGTGGTATTTGTATTAGCTTACCCTCCACTAAACATGTGCACTATAAAGTATAGTTGGCGATAGAGCCTTTACGTTTTGGTTGGTTAGAAACTTCAAAAGCAAAAATGAAATGCTGGTGAGATAACGTGTTTACTTTGAAATGTGTTTCTGATTTTGCTTTCAATTATAGTAGAGTCGACTGTATGACGTGTGTGATACAACTGCCATAATTACCGTACTATCGTTGAATAAAGAAATTAATGAACTTTTAATGAATATTTATTTAATCAAATTAACGAGACCATTGACCAGAACGTAAAATTCAAAAAAAAAAACGAATTGTACGGGTCATTGAAATTTATCATGACAATCGAAAGGCAAAAGTCAACAGTTTTATGGTAGTTGGCAACACAACGTGCAACAAAATGTGGCTTATCGTGACTGCGGCATTACTACTGAGTGCTGTAGGCATTGTATGTAAACCGTGACTTAGTTTTCAAATTAAAAATAGTTTTAATAACACACTCTTTTAACAAAATTTTAAGTGTGTTTTTAATTTTGAACTTTCCGAATCGCAATAAGAAAATTAAGTTTTTTTTTCAACACAATTTCATATGGACAGTATCTTCCCTGAATCGTCCTTTAAATGAATTTGAACTGAAATTTATTTTTTATATCCGGTGCAAGGAAAAAAAACGTGTTAACCTTTTAAGTCTTAAAAAATTTGGCTGCAAGTCTTTGGAATCAGCCTATGCTCTGTCTGTATTAGTTGCAATAACTAAAGTAATATTCTGTAAAAGCAAAATATTGAAGAAATGTCCCATCAAAGCGGGGAGTTCTGGTGTTCCTCAATCACTATTTATTTTTTTGTGTTTCTAATAAAATTATTGATTTCTGTTGAATAGGCTGAAGTGTTTTCCACTAACAGTTATACTTTCAATGAGGACGACTACCCACGTGTTATACTATTCACGAGTTTTACGGAATTCTTCATTGAAAAACAATATCGAGGCAATTTATTCCTAAAGGGAAAATGAAAAAAGATTAAAAAAATAAATGATATGGATGTCAAAAAATGTGAAATTTATGGTAGGTAATGTATTAGCTTATTAGACGTGAGACAACGGTTCAAACCGCAGAAATCTCTGACAAAGTGAAATAGGAAAAATATTTCTTCGGCGGCTTCCTCTCAGCTTATTTCTGGCATAAACTCTGAGGTAAATAAAATTCCCGTGAAAAAGTTTCTCAATAATATATCATTCGGCGTCGACTGTAAACTGTAGGCCCCGACACTCATATATAAAATTAACGCACACGGCGTAAGTGGTGTGAGAAGCTTGTATTCCTGATCTGAATGATGTATGTATGAAGAAACGAAAAGATATTTTTTCATATTCCGTTTTTTGATGTTGGACCGGGGAAATGAAGCCTGGCTTTGCGTCTAATAAGTCAATAAATTTGTTGTTGCACTAAAAAAATAAAAGAGAAAAGCAAAGCATACCAACAACCTTCTAGTGAGTATTATAGTGTTCGTAACAGAGATCAGCAATAAGTATTTAAAACGATGAGTAGGTTCGAGTCATAGTTATAATTTCAGATACTTATACGCATTCATACTTATTTTAATATCATACTCATACTACTCATACTCAAAGTTGGAAGTACTCGCCGTATTCTTACTTAACAATACGCATGATATTTTCGACTTCGGCTCGTCTCTACTTAAGATTTACACGGAGCACAAAATATTTACGTTGAATGCAAACAAAAAAAAATAAATTTGTGTTTTCTTTCAATTAAATTCTTTATTGTTGGCCCTATTTTGTGCGTCACTTTTTACAACTTGCTGAATCCAACAATAGTTGACTTTGTTAGCTAAAACGCAGATCTTTGCAACGGAGATCTTCAAACCATGACTCTCCTCTTCACACGCAACATAACTTCACACAAGGCTGACTGAATTCTTACTACTCGTTACCTTTTTATATGCCACTTAAACTGTTTGATGAACGTTCTTGAAGTCATGATTTCGCCTTCTCGATAATTTTATTGTGATTTGACTATTGTTTGTTTACGTTCTTTCTTACTTCTCTATCCCCTTTTCTTTCTCTTCGTAGTTTTTGGTTACGGTTTTAATACTAAACGATGTTACACCGTTTCCATTTTCGGAACACTATTAAAATAAGTATCAGAATTTGTGAGTATGATTCGATTTTATTCATCTTTTTGAATACTTATTGTTAATCTCTGATATACACACGATCTTTAGAAATACACTCAGGGAATGAACTCATTCCTAAACTATCTGAGTCTCGCTATCCTAAGAAAATGAATTATTTCAATGGTGTTTACTCACTTTTGGCGCTCAGTGTACATTTATTCCTGCCAGATTCCAAGCATTTGTTTTGATTACGCATTCTAATCATCGTTCTGATCAAATGTTGTTTGCGTCTACGGTACCCTCACAAAATACCGGTTACTTATCCCATGTTAATCAAGTATAGAATGATGCATGACCCAAATCTCCTCTTGTTGAAATTACCAAACAAAGGTTTAGATTTCCACAAAAACACAAAGTTTTGAGAAAAAGTCTTTGCTTGCCTTCCAATACCTTTAAAAACACGTCGTCTCACAGATAATGGTTCAAGTTCCACTAGGTGCATCGAAGCCTTCCTGAAAATTCAAATGCTCTTTGCCGCGAATTCCCATCAATCCCAAGCGGAGGAAACCTTGTTTTGCCGGTATCTCATAAGAGCTTAGAAGCTTTCTTCTCCAAAGCTCGTGTGCCCGTTTATTGCAGCGAATTCCTACCTAACTTGAGATCCAGCAGTGGAAATCGTATTTGCTAATAAGCTTTCTTCTTTAATACTCGTGTGTCTGTTCATTGAAAATTCTATTCGCTAGCCTATCGTACCATCTGTCCAATTTGAATAGAGTACAACTCGCTAATTTGCTTTTGGTGATGGAATATAGCAATCTTAGGTCAAAAAATGCTATTACCGTCATAATATCTGTTCTTGGCCCACCTGTACAGCATATTCTAAGCTACTGTATTCACTGATATTGCAGATGACATCAAAGAATCTTTATATAAAACTAGCTAAACCCCGGTGTGCTTCGCAACTCCTATCGATATCTGTATATATAAAAATGAATGTGTGTTTATTTGTTTGTGGACTTTTTTGTTTGAAGTCTATAGACTGCTGAACGGCTGGACCGGTTTAAAATTTAACAGTACCTTCCTGTATTTTATTTTCATTTTAAAATTTTAAGTAGGCGTGGTACCACGCCCCCATATTCATTTTTATATATACATAGTTATATTTCAAGCCATGCAATGCGAATTTTTAATTTCACAATAAAAATTTATGTTGCATTTTATAAAAAAAAACTCTTCTCATACCGGTATACCTGGTAATTGATCGTTTAGGTATTAAAGATTTTCCAAATATTTGGTTTTCAATAAAGAATTCCCAAATATATAACGTTTATTTCAAATCTTTAAAATCTTTATTTGCATTTCGATTACTTCTTTCGTATTCGTCCCTTCATTTTTAAATTACCCTGATATTGGTTATCAAAGAAAAATTCCGTCATTGTTTGAAAATTTATCAGCGGAGTCATTGCAGGATAATGTTCTTCGTTAAATGTAAAGTTGCGTATGTAAAAGAATTCATTCTAAAACATAGAAAAATTGTTTCTCATTTTTAATAAACATAAAGACTGAAAAAATTTAATTATCTTACCGCCATTACTGGACACTTTTTGGGGAGATTACTTTTACGGAAGACTTCTTTAGTTATGGTTGCGATTAGAGGCAAATTATAGGCTGAACTCAATGCCTTGCAGCCATCAATATTAATATTGAGCACGTTTACGTACTTGTTATCTCTTTTAATCATGTCCGCCTTGTACTTGAGCTCAATAGCACTGACATTGCGACTTGAAGCGAATTCAATTGTAATGAACTTCTTTTGATACAAATTGTATTTGAAGGATTTCAAATAGTTCGGTGTCGTAGCATTAAAACGAAATTCCTGTATTTCTATGACAAAGTCACGCTGAAAAAAATATTTTATTTAAGTTTGTGGAAAAAATTTATTATTTGTCTTACTTTTGCTTCAACTGAGACCAATGTTAAAAGAATTATTACAAGCCACATAATGCAACGCTTTTAATTTGGCTTTAACAACAATTCTTGATTACAAATGACATGATTTTTATGTGCTAACTGATGGATTTATTATTAACGTTTTTCGATTTTTGCTGAGTAATCATAATAAATTCATTTAGTAATTAATTATAATTAACAGAGGCTATAAATAAATTAAATATTGGGAGAGCAATAACATTAGAAGATAAAAATCATCGTATGATTGATATGTTATGACATTGCTTTCGAACAATTAATATGCATTACGTTTTATACTAATGCTATACACATACATGCATAATTGGTCATTAC
This sequence comes from Sarcophaga peregrina, assembly GCA_014635995.1. Lineage (NCBI taxonomy): Eukaryota > Metazoa > Arthropoda > Insecta > Diptera > Sarcophagidae > Sarcophaga > Sarcophaga peregrina. The sequence goes on from CM025792.1 coordinate 43,756,041, forward strand.
AGGGTGGCTGATATGTATTGCAACCAACTTCAGGTTGTTATCATTTGTAAACCGCTCTTCTGCTAGCTGACAGATTTATTCCAGTGACAGTTCATTTTATTATTTACAAGCTTACAAAAGCATTTTTATCTATTGCATTCAGAAAAAAAGTTATTAGTGATGGAATCCAGGCGTGATAGTGTGATTGCTTTATATTTGGCTGGAAAACCACGGGTAGCTATCGTTAGAGCCCTCCAGCATTCAAGTGTGAATGAATCTTTTGTTTCTCATACTATTGCTCGTTATCGTGATACTGGCAGTGTTGCATCGCGTCCAAACGGAAGACGAAAAAAAAACGGTAACAACACTAGAAATTATCCGAAAAGTGAGGGCCAGATTTGATCGAAATCCTCTCCGCAGTGGTAGAAAAATTGCTCGTGAGTTGAACATATCGTGAGAACGAATGCAACACATATTGAAAAATAAGCTTGGACTATAGTCATTGAAGTGCCAAAAAGTGCAACAGTTCATCGATGGACAAAAAAAAGTTAGACTGGAAATAGCCAAAGAGTTATTTCGCTTGCACGAAAGTGACCAGTTACCGAATTTGGTTTTCTCCGATCATAAGCCATTTCAAATTCAGCAGTTTGTGAATAAACAAAATGATCGGGCTTACTTGCTATAGAGGTCAGCTGAAAATTTACACCTGCGATTGGCCACCAAAACTCAAGCCGAATATAATCGGAAAAATGCCTTAAAGACAGTACTAAAGCCCTGGGCAGACAAACATTTCGGCCAACAGGACTCAGTCAGCACTCGTCAACCAAGAATGGCTTAAAAAGGAGGTTCCTCCCTTCATTTCTACCGTACAATGGCCACCAAAATCTCCGGATCTTAATCCGTTGGACTGGGACATTTTAAAGAGTAAGGTTCTCACTAAAAAACACCAAAGTGTTGATCATCTCAAGACGGCGCTTCGCTGAAAATGGGCCAAAATACCGCAGAGCCATTGCAGTCTGTGATGGCTTTGTCGGCCGTTTGAAGGCCATAATGCGTTCCAATTCGTAACCAATTCGAAGAAATCTAAACTGATTCTAAAATTCGATGTTATTTCCAACATTTTTTGCTTTTTAACAATAAAATTAAAAAAAAAAAATTAAAAGAATATAGCGCTTTACTTTCTTGCATTATATATCAGCCACCCTGTACAATCCCCCACGTCAGATTTACGACCTAGCTTTAATTTTAGCATGTTAATTTTATAAATGAATGGTGGGAAGGTTTTTCATGGCAATTTTATTTTGCTCTCAGAGTTTTTGCCGGAAATCTACTGAGAGGAAGGCGCCAAAAAAATATTTTTCATATTTCGTCTTGTTCAAAATGCTTAACCTTGGGGTTTGAACCGTAGCCACAAGTACCGTTACGTATATACTATACCAAACATAACTGCTTTTAGTGGGCTATGCTGGGAAAAACTAAGGAAGTGTGTACAATATACAGGCGGCTGGTATTCTCTAATGGTGAACACACAACAAGTTTAGTTAATGGTTTAGGTATAAGCCGATTGGCATGACGACCGTAGCTCATTATTTCTCATGCATTAAAACCATTGCTTCTTTAGGTGTGTGCCAAAAGGTACCATTCTGTTGGAATTACAATCATCCAGATGCATATTCTCCATTTATGTTCGTAAGTAGTCTGCTGTTCCCTTTCTTAACAATGTATACTTAACAGATTATTACAACCCTTAAGTCGGGATTACAACCCAGCTTGTCACACCACTTATGGTGTGCGTGTCAGTTTTATACACGAGTGGCGAGACCTACAGTTTAAAGTCGACTCGGAATGACAGATTTTTTGAGATTCTTTCCGTGGCAAATTCTATTTACTCCTAGAGTTTTCGGTAGGGGTTTTAATAGTAGCTTCTGCCAGACTACGGCAGTAATTGCTTGGCCGACCTCCATTTTCGAAGAAGTATAGTCCGCAATCACTCTGTGTGAGTTCATCAGATTTTCAACAAACACCGAACTGAAAATGTGGATCGGACTTTTAAAGTCACCATTCAATTCCCTTTGTTCAGCAAACCATTCGATGAATTAAAATGAGAGTTTGTGATTAGTAAGAGACTTCAGACAAGGTGCAGCCTTATCATACGACCTCTTAATGTCATGTCATGTTGAGTGTTGTTTGAAAGAAGAGAGTGCATTACAATTGCATTATTTACCATAAAAGTGTTCAGTTGCTTTCATACATACCTCCATAATTGGTCATTAGAACCCATCAGTCAGGACTATTGATCTAGTTTCTCACACCACATATTTTGTGTGTTAATATTATACATGAGTAGCGGAACCTACAGTTTAAAGTCGACTCCGAATGACAGATTTTATGAGTAACTTTTCATGGTAATTTTATTTACTCTCAGAGTTTTTGCCAGAAATCTGCCGACAGGAAATCACTCAAGAAATTCTTTTTGTATTTTGTTTTGATGTCTGGCCTGGGACTCGAACCCTGGCTTTTACATCTAATAAGCCGACACACTACCTAATAGACCACGGCGCTTTCATAGGCTTACGATATTGACATCATAAAAAGAAGAGTGAAACGTTACTTCTACCTTTAGAGCTATCAAACGAGAGCCTATTAAGATGGGTCTGGAAGTTAATCGAATGTATTCTGCCAACAAATAGGATACAGAGCGCAAAGTATTTCAGATTACTACCGATAATTTTACATCCGATGCTGTCAATAAATTTAATTATCTTGGCTAAAACGTTGCCAGCAAAAAACTTCAATTATAGTCTCAATAGGTAACTAAGTAGCAGGGACCTCTATCGTACAACCATATTTATTGTCCACAAGTCTCTCATTTACCTCGTGTTTCGTTACGCTGCGGAAGCATGGACACTATGGCAGCTCTTCTTCCAGTAGTGTTTGCAATGATTTCTGCATTCGATCGAATAATGTTCTGTATGAGATCCTCAGCGACATGAACGTTCTGTAGCGCATTAACATCCAGCGGTAATGTAAGTAAAACTTGGTTAGTTTTTAATTTAACTTTATTTACGCTTATTAAGGAGTGCGCACGAAAAAAAAGTACCTTAAGCTTATCATAATTGAAAAAAATGTATACTGTTATATTGTTTTTCTTAGTCATCTGTTTCAAAATCTAAGTGCTAAATTTCATTGCAAGAATGTCGTAAAAAAATAATTGAAATTTTCAATGAAAAACCTCGCAGCTTACAAAAAGCGATTGCTAGGTTCGCAGATGTTAACCAAAAAACAGTTTCTAAGGAAAGAATGAAACAATATGTATAAGGAGTTTTTGAGTATTGAGAGAAAGCGTGAAAGTGGAATCAAAAAAGGATTTGCCGACCAAAACAAAGTAAGTAAAATAATACGTATTTTTCTAAAACACCCTTAAATGTCTGGAAGAAAAGTGACTCAAAAAGTTGGATGCTCTGAGACCTTGGACAGAAAAAAAATTTTATTCACAAAAGAATTCAAATATTATTTACTTGAATTGAAATATAAAACTATAACGCAAAGTGTAAGTCCAGTTTTTTTTTTGTGCACACTCCTTAGTTTTGGTATAAATAACCTTGACTTGAAAAATTTAAATATGTTCTCTTGCATTATTTAATTGGATTTTAATGTTTAATAAATAAGCAATTACTTTCTGTATACCATGTTTTAAATTAACGTTAAGCAATATTACATATTTAACACACGTTCTAAATAATGTTTCACTTTTAGTTACAAATTAAACTTTTTCTAGAGCAAATAACATGTGCGGCATACTGCTGCGTTTGATATTTTTTGTATTTCTATTGATTTTCGAATCAAATGCCAAGGTAAAAATGTATTTTGGTTTTAAAATATTTTTGAATTTTTTTTTTTTTTTGTTTTTCTAAATTATTTGTTCTGTTTTTCTTTCTAGGCAGCCAAACACGCACATGATAAAACTTCCATTGAAATGATGGAATTTGATTTTGATATTGTCCACAAGGACTTATTCAAACAATTCAATTATTATTTGCCTACGAAACGGCAAATATATGTTGATTTTATTTTAACCCGAAACATTACTGAATTCAGTATTAAATTAACATTTGATGTAATCAAAAAGGATAAAAGAGCCATGAATTTACTGAAACTAGATATTGATGGCTGTAAGTACTTGGAGTCAGGTTATGCCAAGATGACAGCCATATTGGTAGCCATGACAGAATTATTTAAAACCAGTAATATACCTCATAAATGCCCGATATTAGAGGTTAGTCTACATACATACATATATGTACGTTAGGGTGGCCCCATTTGTATAGAGAAAAAATAATGTATAGATGTTCTCAACAAAAATGAAAATTTGATTCATTCTAAGATTACGTTTCTTAAAATTTTTGTCCTGGGATCGATATTTGGTATGCTGGATCAAAGGATAAAAAGCTTCTTTTTTGAGGTTTTTTGGATTTTTTTCATATTTCTTTCAAAGGAAATATATATAAATTTCATATGATATGAAAGGTCTTTAAGAGGCGCTTTATTGAAATTATCAAAAATTTAAAAAAAATTTCAAAATTTCAAAATTTTGAAAATTTCGTACAAAACTTTTTGTTTTTTTAATTTTTTCTTAGAATTTACTTAACAAAATTTTTGAAATTTCTTGATTATAAAGACCATGTAATTTAATCAAAATGGCTTTTTTCCATTTTTCAAAATTGAATCTGGTTCAATTTTTATTAAAATTTTTTTAAACCTACTTTCATTTCTATCTGACAACCTCCGTTAACTCAATTCATATATCTAAGAGGCATCAACATATCCGAATATTACGGAATAACAAAAAAATTACATTATAGCCGGATGTATCGCAAATGTTTAAAAGTATAAGAAATTATACATCAATGGAAAGCTTATAAAATTTGCGTTATTTTGATGCCCATTACATATGCATATTGAGTTAACAGAGGAGAAAAAGAAATAGAGAAGAAAGTATGTTTAAAAAAATTTTAATAAAAATTGAACCAGATTGAATTTTCAAAAACGGAAAAAGCCATTTTTTATAATTAAGAAATTTCAACAATTTAGTTTAAAAAAAATTTTTTCCGAAATTTTCAAAATTTTTAGATTTTTTTTAAATTTTTTACAACCTATTGAAAGACCTTTAATATTATACCAAATTTATATATAGTTCCTTTGGAAGCAATATGAAAAAAATTCAAAAAACCTCAAAAAAGGACCTTTTTATCCTTAATCCGGCTCAGCAAACATTGACCCCAGAACAAACATTTTGTGAAACGTTGTCTTAGAATAATTTAAACTTTCATTTTAGTCGGGAACATTCGCAACTTCTATTTTGGGGCCACCCTAATGTACATATTATTATTTTGTATCGAAAATCATTATTATTTAAACATTTTTTTTATTTCTTTATGTATTAGAACAAACTTTATTTTGTTAATAATTACACCGTTAATGCCAAAGATTATCCCGATATGATACCCGCAATGGATTGGCAAATAAATATGAAATTTTTCATCTCTAAAAAATATCAGGGGCAAATGCGTTTAAAAGGTGAAGTTCGTAAATTTTAATACAAAAATTTAATGACTTACCCATACAAACACCTAAACCACTCGAAATGGGTAATTTTGTAACACACTTTAGCGGTGGTTCACATTGTCCTGAAAAATCACCAGGTCCTCCACAGGTTTCCCCCAATGTTTTAGCGCAGATACGGCAACATCTAAAAAAATAAATTAAATATCAATTTATTTTACAAAATTTATGTGATTTTTTTTTTAAAAAACTAATCTCTCGTGTTAGTATGCCATTCGAAACAGAAACACATGCACATAACATTCGACTGACAAAACTTGTCCCTTGTGACCATAATACATTAACAGCTTTTCGTACAAATACAGGTTTGGTATAGCGTATATAAAGCTATAAGGTCTTTCATAAAGCGCTTCCTATCTAAAAATTTAAATAAAGTAGTGAAAGTGTGGGGAAGACTTATTGATGTCATTTGGTGTAGAATACAAATAAGGTTTGTCAAATAGAGCATATTCGTTATGTTCAATTATACATGACTCTGTCACATAAATCGGGCTGCACTTGATATATCCATAAGAAAAACTCGAACTGGTCAAATCGTACAATTTTTGCCAGTTTATTTCACCTCAATCTGCAGTCACGATGACATCTAATTGCTCGTGCAGAATAATTCATTGGAAAGTACCGTCCCCATCTTCAAAGAATAAGAAAGTATTGTGCAAATCATTGAATTCTGGCAAAAAAAAAATTTTGTTAATTATTGACATACAGTGCTCGAAATTCACAGGGACAGGCCTGCGCAAAGTCATTCTTAAAGAAATATGCACAAAATCCACATCAGACCGCGTATTTTCAACATGATTTGTATGCTCTTGAATCTCATTGATATCGTCTCAAATTCAAGAGTCGCTGTAGATAATTTTAATGGTTGTGGTCTGTGAAAGGGCGAGTTCATAAAAGCGCCCGCTTCATAACTCAAACAGAACGCTCATTTAGGCTTTCTTGTTATGATGACAAGAATATCAAAAATTTGAGCATCGAGGATGAGTATCAAAAGGGCGTGGAGTTGGTAGCTGGGTTAATGGAGAAGAGATCAACTAAGCACCTTTTGCCAACTATCATACATCTAAGCGATAATGTAGGCTTATTATGTGGGCAATATTTGGATTACCACTTAACTTTCTATATGAATTCTGTGTTTCGTTCAAACTTTTTGAACTTCTTCCAGTCCATTTCTCTGAGATTAGTTACATATGTCTTGATCTTACGAAAGCTGGACAATGACACAAAAAGTGCTGGATCGATTTGGTATCTTCACCGCATGCCCTGCATTTATCATTGTCCACCACGCCAATATGCTTTAGATGTACATCTAATACAGATTGTTTCGTAGTAAGCTAATTATTGTGCTACAGTCGCCAGTATTTAGATTTTGAATACTCCATTAGGACCGACACAATGAATTTTTGTAATTCTTCCTGCTGTGTCATGATACCACAAGCTCAGCTTGGTCTTTAATACAATGAAGGACATTGGGTTATCCTAGAATATTCCAGAATTTTCGCATATTCGCTTCCTCATTTCCCATCACTTCATGATGGCTCAGAACCCATATAAAGTGTTTTGTTTCAGTAATTCTTGCAAGCGCTTTTTTACACTCCAGGATTATACATTCCTCGATGTTATTGCCCTGATTGTCATTTGAATAGCCGTAAATACATTTACATCCCTGTACGTTAATCTCACTTAATGAATATTTGCCCAGATTATACATTGCTTGAAAAGCCTCTATTTCGAGGCCATGTCCCGTCCTATCACAATGTTTAGGAGCATCAGTGCAGCAACAAGTCACTGTCACCGTCTACTGCCTTAACTATACTCTGGGATATGATTTATGGCTCTGGCTGATCCATACCCCAAAACCTCAAGACGATACTCGGTAAGATACTTTCCATCGTGTAGGCCTTCTTTCGGTTTAAATTTGAACAATCGCTTATTTTGAATCCGGCAATCTATGTCAATTTATTCTGTCATAAAATTCAGTATATTACCTACCCTGATGAATCCATTGAATCGATTTGCGCTTGAGAAACGAAGAGAATTATTGGAAATTTATTTCCAAAACAAAGACAATTGGTTGGAAATGGTTCGAAATTTCATATAAAATTTGGTCGCAAAGAAGGACCAACATTAACCGGTATACGCAAGTTGTTTGCTAAAATTTGTGAAATTGGTTGCATTGTTGCTGAGCCAAAACGTGGCCGTGCTCGTACAGTGCGAACAAACGAAAATATCGAAGCAGTGGCTGAGAGTGACATCAACTCGTCATTGTTTTCAAGAATAGAACAATGCACACAGAAGTTTACGTCGAATTCAGCGAAAAGATCTCGTTATAATGCCTTACAAACTTCAACATCTGCAGTCGCATGACATTCATTTCGTTTCCGCTTCACTAGATGGCCTAACAAGAAACTGAACACGTAATCTTGCAGAAACTAATACTCCCATAACGAGTAACTGCTTGGTACGACTTGTGGAATGTAAGTATTATTGGCCCATATTTATTTGAAAATGAAACCATTACGGTTAATGGAGACACCTTTCGATGGGAATGATCTTATGTCAATCGATTTTTTGTGTGAAATTTTTGATGGCCTTTTAATTAGCGCGAAATGTTAATGTCAATTGACTGTCAGGAATATATTTCACACCGTTGAAAAATAAAAACGTTATGCCGACAAACTAGATAAAATAAAGCGTTTAACGCCAACATTCGTTATGCCATTGCCTAGATACGACCCCATACACTCGATAAAGATCATGTAAATTGATCCGATCGATTTAGGCATTGTTCCATTTGTTTGTTCCATTTCTAATCGGAAGAATTGTAATTCGAAACAAAGAAAAAAATAATAAAAATAAATTTGGCAAAATTTCAAAACGCATTTGTTTTATTACATTTTTTAAATATAAACTTTTTAATGGCCCAGCCTTTATAAAAGTGATTTGAAGGTGCCAGAACTGTTCTATACAATGTGATACACTCGAATATACGGCCATGGACATTAAATTAACACGAAATGTATAGTTTGATTGTGAATTTTTTCTGATTTTTATCCTAATTAGGCCAATTATTTTGGTCAGGAATGTTGCACGATGGCCTCTAGCTGTTGTTTAGAAGAAAATATCGTTATCGTATAAACATCGTATCAGTAGCTAAATTCGAACTGGACAGTAAATTAGCACAACATGCATGAATGTGTTTTAAGTAAAAGTTTTGTTCAAGTATTTTTATTCTTACGGTATATTCTTTTAATTTTGTGGCATTCATTTTAATTTTTCATAAAATTGGACGGTGAAAACATTGCTCATCAGAGGAGAAGCTCATTATCATTAACTTGTGGAACGATGGGAAAAACATGACGAAATTTCGAATTTCTGGAGAAAAATAATTTTTAACGTAAGCATTTCCCTCAAAACAAACATAATAATGTCGCAGAAAACAAAAGACGATAGCCACGTGTCAAGGCAACAACCAAAGTCGTGGACTACGCTATTTTCCAGAAGTTAAAGAAGGAGCCTTCCATGTCGTCATGCGATATTTGGAACGAAATTAACTCTCAATTTAGGTTAAATTTATCGGACAGGCTCAATCGCGGAAATCTCTTGTTTATAAAAACCAACAATCAGGGGATGGCCCCTACTCATGAAGTCTATCGTGCAGGTTTAAGAAAATAGGTTATAGGAAGGTGGAAAGAGGGAGTAGTGTCTGTGGACATTTGATTTAAACTTACCAATATCGTAATTGACGGGAAAAACCCTCGCAGGAAGATCATTCCACAAGCGAGCAGTGCGGGCAAAAAATGAATTCTCCCTCTAATACATTGTGCAGTTCACTGGACAATCAACCACAAAAGGATGTGCTCTGCGAGAAGCATATTTTTACCACGTAAAAATATGTGATTATCGGGAACCAAGCTACTTATCTCTCGAGAACACCTCACATTATAGTACGGTCCAACGAATCAATAGAGTTGGATACCCTACTGTCATTAATAAGCACCTTCGCCCTTTCCTATACGCGGTTAAGAAGCTTCAAAATAGACTTTGAAGCACCGGTCCATACATGACAGTTGTACTCCATCCGGGGTCGGATAAAGGTCTTCTAAATAGTAAGAAGGTCGGATGGAGTGAAGTATTTTCTGCACCGTTTCAAAAAATCAAGGCACTTGAATGCTTCCTTCGACACTCGAAAAATTTGATCATTCAACGAGCATCAGAACTAATTCTCATACCCATAACATCAAGAGCATCCACCTCCTCAATATTTACTTTACCCATAGATACAGATGACAGAACACCAGCGACGGCATCACGCCGGTGTGTCAAAAAACAACATTGAGTCTTGCGCGCATTGAAATCGACCCTGTTCGCGCGGCCCCACTCAGAGATTGTTATCAGGTCACCTGTGAGTGCGTCATTCATGTTCGACCTCCTTGCCCCAATCTCCAAAAGGCTCGGTCTCCGATCAAATCAATATGAATGACAAATGTTGCTGTCATCCGCAAGAATCCGCTTCTACCAAAAGAAAAATAAAGTCAAGCGTTTAACATTTGCGCAAAATATTTTGGAGTGATGAAACAATGCTAAATCGTTTCGGACCGAATGGTAGAGTAGTTGTTTAACGGCCAAAATGGCAGATGATAAATTCAAGCTATGATCAAAGGATCATAACGCATGGTCAAGAAAGCAAAATGGCGTGGGTAGCATTTCCATTGCACCGTGTAGGTAACATTGTGAAAATTAAAAAAAAGAAAATGGTTTAGTATCAGTATTTGGACAAAGGATGAACAAAACGGAACCATAAGCTTTTAAATACATGCCAGTTTATTTTTTCCAGATAGTGGCCCAAACACACATCTGAGTTGGCAGAGGATTGATTTTATAAAGAGCACATTCTCGTTTTTGACTGGCCTGTGCAAAGTTCTGTCTTAAACTTGATTAAAGACCCCTGGAACGATGCGAAATGTACGACTGCCCAACAGCGATTTCTTCTCTTTCCCTTCTTTTTTTATCAAAAATCTGTCGTTCGGAGTCGACTTTACACAGTAGGTCCCACCATTTCTGTATAAAATTAACACACGCAAATAAGTGGTGTGAGAAACTGCTGGTTTCTTGGAAACGATTGCAACTCGTTTCCTTACCGTTCGCATCTTCCCTCTCTCTTTCCACCTTTCCTAAAAAACCTACCCAATGCACTGCATGAGTAGGGGTCATCCCCTGAGTGCTGGTTTAATAAAAAAAAAAAAAAATCCAAAAATTTGGATTGGATGATTGGAATACGGGACGCTTGGTACTCGATTCGCAAAAATCTTTTCCAAAGAAAAATTTAAAATTGAGGCTACTCTACTAAATCAAATTGATTAAATAAACTGAAAACATTAATATTTTTACTATTTCATAAAATATAAACTTTTTATTCCAGAAATAGTAATTTTTGCTATTTTACGCTCCAGCAAAAATTTTGCATTTGATATGTTGCAGGCCTTTTCAGGGAATTTCTTGAAAATTTTTGATTTTTTTTTAAAGTGGACTATCCATTTTAAGCTTCTATGTTTAAATTGTTTTTATGAATGGACCTTAAATACTACAATAAAATCTGATTGTTTGGATAACAAAGTTTCGCACTAATTTAATGTCCATTGCTGTATATTCAATATTTTAATTGATTTTAAATATAAAGTTTGAAATGAACTCTACAGCCGAAAGCCAGTATAATGGAAAAAATTTTTTAAAAAATAAATTTTCAAATAGAATTTAATTTTCCCATAACAGCTACATAGTGTGACTGGAGAATTTTATTCAATTTTCAAAACTGGTGATAATTCAATTTAAATAGCAAAAGTTATACTCACTTGCAGGGATCCCATAGCATTAAACCTTTGCCCGGACAGTCTAGGGCACGTATAACATCACATTCCTTTGGATTACAGTAACATTTTAAGCCATTGACCACCCGGGAACCAGCTGCTACCATTATGAGTAAATAACAGCATAAATATATTAAATATGTGCGTAAATTTAAAAAGCAAAATTGTGTTTTTGAGCACATTTTTCTTCACACAAAAAATGTTTCCTTCTCTTTCGTTTCTTTGTTTTCTTCGTTACGGACGTCGTTGTATGATGAGCTAAGTATTGAGTGCGTGTAGGTATGAGTATTGTTGTCTCTGCCAAATTGGTGTACCAAACAGCAGCACGAAAGGAATACCTGTTTATTGTTGTTGTTTTCGTTTTTTTTTATAACTTTTGGTATTTCCGGTTACGGTACCAAGCAATTCTCTCTGTACTAGGTTTCACTCACACTATCTGTCTCTAGGGAAATGTGAATTGCGACTGTATGAGTATGAATAAGTGTGAGTGTACAATGGCCGTAATTCTCAATTTTATGATACAAAATATAACAATTGTCTACGTCTGGGTCTGCTTGTGCTGCTGCTGCTCCTGCTAACGTTGGTGTCGTTGTTATTTTGTGTTGCTGGCTTTGCAATGTAAGGGAAGCCAAATGGATGAAAAAGTTTTGTGAATGCACGTTTAAATGATGTGTAGTTATAGCTCCTTGGTAGGATGGAGACGACTGGATGTAGAAAAAAGCAGTTTTATCTTAAACAAAATTTATGTTTAACAAGATGCAGGTGGTCTTTTGGTATTCCTTCTATTGGGTTATGCATTTTGCTGTTTTTTATTCGTTCATATGCTTAATTTTTAGCTTCTGCTTGGTTTTTACTCCCGTTTCCTGTTTTCTTGTTTTATAACTGCAAAGAGAAAAAAATTTAAATAAATTTCAATGTTTGAATACACAAAGCATAGAAGTAGGGAATAAAGGAAAAAGTTTTAATGCACAGAAAAAAATTCTCCATGATTTCTTTAAATTGTTGAAAAAGTTTCCCATGAAACATTTGTAAAGATTTGCTCAAAAAAAAAAAAAAAAAAATAAAATAGAAAGCAACAGCAAAAGCTCATAAACGTCAAAGAATACTAGAATTTCATTTCTTGTTTTATACAACATTATTGTTCAAAAAAAATTTGTATGTTTTTGGTTTAAAGTGTAGCGTATCCCCTTAGCCATTATTGCTATTCTTTATCTTTCTATTGTTCTTTCGCTTTAGTAATGAAAGTATTTGCATAACAATTTAAATGGAAAAATTATTATGAATTGTGGACAATTTACGTGTGGCAATATTTGAGTTAAAAAAACAAAAAAAAAAAGGAAAACTTTTATAATTTTAAAAATTTAAAACACCGCAATGGCGCTAACTACGTTATTATACGGTTGCTATTTAAAAAGCAACATAATTATTCTTTAAAATGTTTAGAAAAGTTTAAGCCATAAAATTTAATGCGGCGACGTGTCCAAAATATACGAAGGATTTTTAAAAGCAAGCGACAGCACAGTATACTTTGTAGAATACAATGTCAACCATTTTTCATGGAATTCTTCAAGCTCGATATATTAGAGATAGAATAACACAAACAATAATATTTGGATCAGCCTTAAGCGAACATTCCACAAAACTCCACAAATTTGTTGCCCTTTATTAATCAATCTCAGACAGCACCATGAGTCTCAGTGTTGATGTTAGTATTGTGTGTGAAGTAACTGCACATTTATTGGTCATTGGCAATTCTTTTCTTGAGCATTTTAGAGTAAAATTTTTTGCATGCAGATACTATAAGTCCGCCACTATCATTTTGCAGTGGGTCTATTTCAGCCATTAGTTCTAACAGTATTGGCATCAGCTTTAGCTTACAGTTCTTCTTTATTCTGCGATCCAGGGCATGGTATTGTCGCCTAGTTTATTGGCATTGGATGAAACCAAGTGTTTCATTAATGGTTATTTGACAATTTGTATTCTTCTTCTTTTGTAAGCACTTTATTCAAGATCCTTATGTAAAATGGTCCACGATGACAAATCCGGCATATTCTTAAATGTTTAACGTTACAGTGGAAAAATGAAGGCAAATGCATATATACTAGTACATATCATTACAATCTCCCAGTCAGGATTACTAGATACAGTGATAAAAAAAAATAATAAGGACAGTGCCGATCCAAGCTTACATTACATTTACAACCGAATAAAACGATTTATTTTTTCTCAAACGCTATAAAAACGATTAAAAACAAAATTTTTGGTATTCCTTTGTTATCCAGAACAGCAGAACATCTTCTAAGCATTGAACATGTGCCGGTATTACGTTCCACACATCCTGTATAATTTTCCAAAGCCCGTCGAAATTTGCTGGACACTTTCACCTGATTGTCCTTTTAACTTCGTTCCACAAATTTTCTATTGGTTCATATCAGGGAATTGTGCTGGCCATTCTAAGATATTGGTTTTTATGTCCTGGAACCACTTCTCTGTGTACTTTGCCGTATGCTTTGGGCCATTATCCTGTTGGAAGACCCATTTGAGTGGCATATTTTCATCGGCATTCGGCTTCATTGCATTTTTCATAATTCCAGTTCAATCAGCCAATTTCATTATGTGCTGGATGCGATATAGAGAACTCATACCATAACGAGAGAATGTCTCTCATACCATGATGATACCACCACCATGTTTGACCGTCTTTATAGTCTTTTGGATTGAATTATTGATGGATAAGTATTCTTACATGATGGAGAAGAAGAATTCGTAATGTTAGGTCAATAAGGCTTTATGCAACAATCTATTTAGTTTTACCTAAGTTAGTTATAGCTTTAAGATTTCATGAAGTGTCCTTATTTTACTATAACTTCATAAAAAATCACAAAAAATGAAAATCCATTTTTATTCTTTTTTCTACCGTTTAAGAAAAAATAAATCGTTTAAACAAGAAAGAATTTTCGATTTTTTATTTGGTTGTAAATGTAATGTAAGTTTGGGTAGGCACTGTCCTTATTATTTTTCACATCACTGTAGCTTCTTACACCAATTATGTTGTGGGCCTGTATTTCGTATAGGAATCAACTTTGAACGACAAATTTTTTAATAACTTTCCACGCAATTTTATTCCGTCTCAGAGTTTTACGCCAGAAAGCTTTTGGGAGGAAGTCACCTAAGACTGGCGTACTAGACGAACGGCCCGAGTTTCTCTCAGTAGATTCCTGGGTAAAACTCTGAGAGTAAATAAAATTGCCATAAAAAGCTTCTCAAAAAATCTGTCGTTCGGAATCGACTTTAATCTGTAGGTTCCGCCGCTCATGTATAAAATTAACGCACACAACACGAGTGGTGTGAGAAGCAAGGACGTTGTGCAATGGGTCAATTCGACCTCCGGGTACTGTATTTGTCACAGTTGACAGTTCACATCCGATAACCTAACCTAACCTAAATAAACAGTGGTTTGAGCGGATAAGAAAGGTATTTGGGATCATTATTAGAGGGGCTCTAAGAATAACATCAACATGCAGATACTGCAGATCATGCTTTATTACCCTTAACTGGTAATCATTATGGATGTTGAAGAATGAGAATAAGGGACATAAGAAGCTATGGTGACGCCAAAACCAAAACCATGTCAAAGCTTATAGTTGACTTGAATAATGGGTCATTACAACCCTTCAGTCAGGATTATGGACCTAGTTTCTTATACCATTTATGTCGTATGCGTTAATTTTTATACATGAGTGGCGAGATCTACAATTTAAAGTCGACTCCGAACGACAGATTTTTGAGAAATTTTATTGCCAGTTTTTTGCCAGAAGTCTGGTGAGAGGAAATCGCCGGGAAAAATATTTTTTTTTTATATTTTGTTTTACTGGAGATGTCCGACCTAGGGTTTGAACCATGGGTTCACGTCAAATAAGCCAACACGCAACATACTAGGCTAAGGCGACAATAAGACAAATATATTCATATGATATAGTTTTTGATGGTTATTAAGTGCGATTAAGTTAGTTGTCGTATCCCACTTTAGTCGCCGTAGTCTAATAGGTTGAGTGCCGGTTTATTAGACCAGGTTAGACATCCTGAACAAAATTTAATATGAAATAGAATTTCAGCGGCAATTTTATCTCATCTACCTCTCTGAAAATAAAATTACCATAAAGGGTTTCTCAAAAAAAAAAATCTGTCGTTCGGAGTCGAATTTAAATAGTGGGTCCCGCTATATATAAGATTAACGCTCATAACATACGTGCTGTGAGAAACTAGGTCTTAATGCAGAATTAAATCTTGTAAAAACTAGTTATGTATGCGTATGTTTGCACACACTTTGAAGTAAGAGGTCTATGGTGATACCGCAATCACGATTCACTAAAACTAAAACTAGAACTAAAATTCTCGAGAGAAATCCAATATCTCTCGCTATTGTAGCACTCTTTGTAATCGACAGCTCGATCTAGAATGTCAGAAAGTGAGAAAATAAAGACACACGCCTCCTTCAGTGATAAGAGTAATGTTCAAAAGGTCTAATTCGATGGCATGCTATGTCTTTCGGCATGCTTAACTGTGAGAATCAGAGCAATGAGCAACGATGAGTAGATTCAAATCATACTAATAATTTCTGATACTTATACGCATTCATACTTATTTTGATATGATACTCATACTCCTCATGCTCAAATTTGGAAGCACTCGTCATATTCATATTGACTTCCGACTCGTCTCTACTTAACATTTACACGAAGCACAAAATAAGTATGATTCGCGTACGAACACTAGATTGTGTGAATGCTTTGCTTGTTGTTTTTGTCTTTCCTTTCTTCTTTGTTTGTATATACAACAACAATAAAGACTGTAAATTTTGATAAATGATTCGAATCACTTATAAGTATTATAAATATTTTTCTAAATTTATGAATTAGAATGGGTAGACGTATGCATCAAACATATTTCGAAAGTTGTGAGTTTGATGTCAACGTTGTACTCACACTCATTGCTACTTATACTTATAAATCAATGTTGTAGTGAGTACGAATGAATCAGAGTAGTTGAATTTCAATTCTGTTGATTCACTAATACTCAAAATTGCATGAGTGCTTATGACTAGCGGAAAAACGACTCATTGCTGATCTCTGAAAGTGAGTTAGTCCTTTTCTTATCCATGCGTGATCAGCAGATTCTAGCCATATTGCATCTACCATTAGATATTTCATATTAATTTATAATCCATTCATTAATATTCCCGTAATTTCATTAACAATATCTTCATTATACTTTAGCCACATTATTGGAATGAAAACACCTTCAAGGCAAAATTCATATTCATGATGCCATGGCTTCACGTTTTCGTTTTCATTTTTGCAAACAGACTTCGCTTCGCTATGCTTTAACAAAACTTATCACGTTTTGCCAACTAACAAATTAACGTGATTAACACTTATAAAACAAGTTTAGAAAATACAAAATACAAGGGAATACCACATAAGCATACCACCAGCATACATTATAGCAGATAAAAGCTTACACCAATTGAAATACGTATTAAAGTAATCGAGTTGAAGTTTTGGAAAATGAAAATCCCAGTTAAACACTTCTATCGCTCAATCGCTATCGTAATGATGAGCTATTTTTATGAAGGGAAGATGAATACCAGCTAAGCATGAAATTGTTATGACCAGCGTAACGATGGTGTGGGGAAAGAAACTTTCCAAATATAGACAGTTATTCTCCCCCTTTCTCTCTCTCTCTCTCTCTCTCTCTCTCTCTTTCTGAGCTAACTTTCGGAGGTATTTGAAAAAATGTATTCGAGCGTGTTTTAATTTTGTTCTTCCTTTTGTCTGTTTTCTATGTGAACGTACAGTACGGCTATAAATAGTAAGAGATAAACATTTCATTTTCATTTCGCTTCCTTCTATACTTAGCTTGTACCAGCAGCCCACAGTGGACCAAATGCCCAATCTAGCGCGCAAAAGAGTTTAACCCGATTTTGAAAGCACTTACAAATCTGAATTGTGGTCAACATTTAAAGGGGCAAGACACTAATTAAAATGAAATAGGGATAAAACAAACAATTTTGAACAAAAAATCGGGTTTTGATCATGAAGCCTTCTGCAATATCGTTTCCGGTTTCTGCTATAATGGGTTCCGAAAGCAAAGATGCTACGTCAGTACAAATAGACCCCGATTTTCGATATATAAACGGTTTTTTGTTTTTTTTGATATTGATGATATAATAGGATCTGATAATACTATTAAAGATTGAAACAAGTCATACTTAGTTTTATCCCGGGAAATGTTTCGGGTATGAAATTCACGTACATTTCTAATGTCTTTATATCTGGACTCTAGGGCCTCTTCGGATATTATGACAATCGGAAAAGAAAATTGTTGAATTATATCCGCTCTTTGTATTAAATTTTGTAGAGGCTAGATTGCATACAGTACCAGGTATAAAGTTCTACATATTTTTTGGCTCTTTCTGATAAGTATCGGCGATATTATACTTGAAATGATTTGCAGTCTCTTTAATAAAACTTTGCTTTCTCCAGTTACACTTGACGTCAATCGTCCTGACTTAGGAATCGGCTGGCCGTTTTTCCGTCATTCGTTGATCCCATTCCAGGTTTAGGGGCATCGACCAATAAATGCATTTATGATTTCTGCCTTTTTACAGATTTATATAAACCGACTTTTGCTGCAAGAACCAATTCATCACACGATTTAGAATTAACAAGAGAAGAAACATCTAAAAGTCGCCCTTATTCGGTCCAGATGTTCCAATTACTTCAGAATTAATTAATAAAACTATGTCGCTATTTAACCAGTTTATATTTCCAGATTCGAATTTTTGCCTAGTTCTCTTCACACATTTTGTTCACAATGCTAAACTGGCTTCCTACTGTATTTCTCGCAAAGCAGGTGGCCAAGTTTGCTGCGACTAGACTTAGTGCTCTCTCTCGTTTGTACCTTCTGGTCACTCCACTATTCTGGAGATTGACTCGTTGGCCCCTGTGAACATGGACTATTTCCCTGCTGAATATCGTATGTATGTATGTATATTGGATGATTGGAATCCTGATACGATCGTCCCCCCGGAAGTCCTGTATATATATGCCGACGGTTCTAAACTCGAGGTTGTGATTGGAAGTGGTATCTATTCTGAGAAACTGTACCTGAATATTTCTCTCCGTCTGCCAGACTACTGCAGTGTGTTTCAGGCGTAGGTGATGGCAATTTACCGGGCTCCTTTCAGCCGCGTCTCGATCTTTTCAGACAGTCAGGCGCGATAAGATCTCTGTCAGATTTCGTAATCAACTCTAGGATCGTTAGGGAATGTCGCCGCTGTCTCGACCTAGTCTCGGGGCGCTGGCACTGGTGTCTCTCTGGTGTGGGTCCGTGGGCACAGTGATATTCCGGGAAACTATAGGGCTGACGACCTCGCCATATCTGGTGCGCTTCTTCCGGAATCCTCTTCTGTTGAATTGGGTATGCCACTTGCCCCGGTCAAGTTGAACATTGCGCGTTCCTTCGGGACGCCAACCTATCCTGAGTCAATGAGGAGTCCTGCTCCAACGCTAGACTTACTTGGCCCAGGATGGATGGAAGGCGTACCAACCGATTACTTGGTCTCGGTCGTGATGTCATATCGACTGTAGTGGCCGCGCTTACGGGTCATTGCAACATGGGTAGACACGCTGAGAGAATGAGGCTCCCTTTTAACGACTTCTGCCGTTAATGCAGGTCCACTGAGGAAGAGGAAAGTGTTGTTCACTTTCTTTGCCAGTGTCCGTCTCTTGCTAGGTTATTTGGCTCCCCATTCATTGTTAGCTTAACGGAGCTATCATCTATTGATATCAAGTATACAGCTTCGTTCATTAAATTTTCTGGCTATCTTTTAAGTACGGGGATAGTCGTGCTTTTGTTGTGCAGCCCTTGCGCTGACCAACTTCTTCAGTTTCCCTGATTTGGCAGAACTTGGTTAGTACAGGGACTGCGTTCACCCGTGGCATCACAACGGGCCGCCATGCGTGCTCAAGTGAGCTTTATGATAACAGAGCTACCACTACGACCTAACCTAACCTATTCACACTTTTCCATTTCTAGGAAAGATCATGGACAAATTTATATACAACTTGCTTCGCCTTATCATAATCAACACTTTTGTGTCGCTTTCTTTACCCGATTTTTTCTATTACATATTCAATAACGGTATCACACTTATTTTTATTGTCATGAATGTTTGCCCAAACAATAAATAATTCGCGTCTTAATGTGGACATTTTCACTCATAACAAGGAAAGGGGCAAAAAGTGGCAGTTAAGTTCACTGGGAACATGACAAGTGTAAAAGCGAGAACAATTTTATTTTTAAAACATAAAATTTTTCGACCAATTTCGCGCATTTGGTCCACTGTGCAGCCAAGACACATGAAGAAAAACCACTTACACTGTGTTATTCGCATTGGAAAAATTTAAAAGCAAAATTCAATAAATTGTGAAAACCAAAGGGAAGTGAAAAAATGTACAAGAAAATATAAATAAAACGAAAAGGAAAAGCAAAAAGAAAAAAATTGTGTGTACAATAGCAAAATAATTTAAACGCAAAGTTAATTATGTCACGTGCCAATGCTACGATACTTTAAACAGCTATGGTGGTAACGCTTCTTCTCACCACAGTCCAATATTCTTTTGTATCCACAGTCAATTATCAAGTTTTAAAATAAAATCAAATTGTACTTGTAGTTGTAGTTGTACGTAATTAGTATTAAAGTTAAGTAAAAAATTAAGAAATTTTTTAAATGTGCCGATGACTATTTTACAAACTGTATGTGACCCTATTAAAATGAGAATTTAAAGTGTTACCGCTGAGAGATACAAAACTCATTAATTTGTTACACAGGAACGTTTTCTTCTTTTTGTATGGGGATTAAGTAACTTTTTTTCGTTTCAAAGTATTCTTAAAATAAAATAAAATAGAAGATATGTAGGTGAGTGTGTGAGGATTATGTCCTACACTGCGAAAATACGAAGTGAGCAAGAATTTATCGGATGGGTTATCAAAATATCTCCAACAAACATACTGAATTGGTTTATGTTTAAGCAACGTTCAGATTTATGGCAAATTTATTTCCAAAACAAAGACAGCTCGTTGAAAATTGCGAAAATTGCAAAAATTGCAAAAAATCATTCTCATCGCACACGGGCTCTTCAGAAGCCAATGCACCCATTACTAGTGGCTGTTTGGCGCGGCTTGTGGAGCGGAAAGCCAACCATTATGGTCAATGGAGACCAGTGGTGTAGTGCTAAGTTTTTTTTTCCGGAAAGAGTTCCGGACTCCGGTTCACTGAAACTGAAAAACAAGCCGGTTCGTTCTGGTTTCTGTTCCGGTTTGGGTTCGGTTCAATCCCTTGTTTATAAAAAAACATACAAAAATTGGTCAAAAATTTGAAAAAAAAAAATTATCAATTCTTTTTAACTTTTTTATTCCAAAGGTCAGCCATTGCTCGATATTAGAAATCATCTTTAGTTCCGGAACCCGTTCCTGTCCAAAAAAAGGAAGTACCGGAACGACGTTCCGGAGCGTTCCGGCTCGACAACACCACTGATGGAGCCACCTATCGCACAATGATAACCGATTCTTTTATACCCGCTTGTCTTAGTATTGATGTCAATGATATTTAGTTTCAACAGGATGGTGCAACTTGCCATACATCTCATGTCACAATCGATTTATTGCGTCAAACGTTTGATAGTCGTTTAATTAGCTAAAACGGTGATGACATTTGGCCGCTAAAAAGCTGGGATTTGTTGACTATTTATGTGTTATGCGTACAACCAGAAACAATTCAGCATTTGTTGGTCAACATTCGTAATGCTATTGCCGAGATACGACAACATACACTCAAAAAAATGTACAAAAATTGTTCCGATTGTATAAGATACTGCGAGGCCAGCCGCGTTAGCCATATGAATGAAATTATATTCTATTTCTATTCGAAACAATTGTACTTCACAACAACAAATAAAAAAGTTTACAAAATTTCAAACCGTTTTTGTATAATTGAATTTTAAAATTTAAACTTGTATATAGCCCACCCTTTATTACCACCAATAGTGAAATTTTATTCTCAGCTTTTTCTGTAAAACCAGCTTTCCAGCCGAGACTGGTATTTAAAGCGGCAATTTGGAGAAGGCAAATCGCCTTGGTCTAGTAGGTAGTGTGTTGGCTTTTTAGGCCACAGTTCAAACCACTAGTCTGACATCAAAACGAAAATATGAAAAAAATATTGCTTCGGCGACTTGTCAGATTTCTGCCAAATACTCCAAGAGTAAATAAAATTGCCATGAAAAGTTTTTCAAACAGTTTATTGTTCGTACTCGACTTCAAACTACAAGTTCCGCCACTTATGTATAGAATTAATACACACAACCCGGGACCGAAAATAATTGTTATTTTTGAATTTTTAATTAAAAAAAGCAACCGTAAGGAAATGTCGGACAACAGACCAAATTTTTTTGTCTGAATTGACCACCTTTGGTACGGAATAAGGCCTTCAAACGGCCGACAAAGCTATCACAGACTGCATGCAAGTGGCTCTGAGGTGTTTAGATCCATTCCTGACGAAGCACCGTCTTGAGATGATCGACACTTTGGTATTTTTTAGTGAGAACCTTATTCTCCAAAATGCCCCAGGCGCAAATGTCCAACGAATTGAGATCCGGAGATTTTGGTGGCCATTGTGCGGTAGAAATGAAGCGTGGAACCTATTTTTTAAGCCGTTCTTGGTTGACGCGTACTGAGTCCTGTTGGAATGTCCATGGTCTACGGCCGAAATGTTTGCTGCCCAGGGCTAGAGCTTCAATACTGTCATGAAGACATGCTGAGCTCACGAGCAATTTCTCTACCACTGTGGGGTGGATTTCGATCAAATCTGGCCTTTACTTTTCGGATCATTTCTGGTGCTGTTGCCTTTTTTTTTCGTCCACTTTTTGGACGCTATGCAAGAGTGCAAATATCATTATAACGAGCAATGGTACAATGGTAAATGCTGGAGGACTCTAACGATAGCCCCCTTTGGTTTTCCAGCCAAATATAAAGCAATCACACTATCACGCTTGAATTCCATCACGAATAATTTTTTTTTCTGAATGCAATAGATCAAAATGCTTTTGTAAGCTTGTAAGTGATAAAACGAAATATCACTGGAATAAATCTGTCAGATGTCAGACGTCCGGTTTACAAATGATAATAGCCTGAAGTTGGTTGCAATACGTATCAGCCAACTTGTATACGTATTTGGGGCAGTTAGTCAAATTGATAACCTTGTTTGCGTTGGAAGGGCCAAATCGCGGAAGTTCTGTATTCGATTCGTGCGACCATCTGGCAGGCGTGCAAGAAGCAGAGGCGCCTGGCAGGATGTTTTAAGACAGGCCGAAATCCGTTAATCAGATATTTAATGGCCAATTAATTAAATACGACAGTACACTTGGTATTAAAGTCAAAAACATTTTCAACTCCATTAAATACATTTTTTAATAAACTGCTGTAGTATATAAATATAAATAGAGAATGGACTTACTTTCCATATAGTTTTTCTTCAATTTATTATTTAAAAATATATTTAGTAGACTGTATGCCATTTAAAGGAAACCTTTATCTGCCAGTTTGAAAATTTATGCCTTTTTTTCGTCTGGTAACAGTAACCGTAAAATACCCTAACATACGTTTTGAGAATGGGTCAAAAGGTATCACACATATTAAATGTCTTTATAAGCCCTTTACAATCTCTTGCAGACTTCATTTTTTCAGCCATTTAAACTGATACGTTTCGCAATGCCTTAAACCTTATACTCGTATTTTTGTCTTCTTTGCATTTTTGCAAATGAAACCCTAGAATCCACTATTCTAAACCTTTAGACTAACGTAAGTATTAACCGTTGGTCTATAAATTTTAATAAAACCGAAAGTGTAAGAAAGGTATCCCTTCTGCATCTATAGAAAACCTAAGAGTAAATTCGTAGAATATATTGCCTTCGTTGGTTTGTTAAACGAAAAGAAAAAAACTTTATATTTGCGTTGAAAATCCTTTTATCTGAAAAGGAGAATTTCTTTTTAAAGAATGTGAAAATTATGGAGTTGGAAAATCAAGGTTACCATATGATATGCTCTCTTTAGAAACTGTTTATTGCATCCAGCATGTTACCCGAGAAACTTTATTTTTAGGGTATTTCCACCTAAATTGAAATCGATACTCTTATGTTCCTTTTTACCTACTTACTTTCTTAATTGGTCTTTACAACATTTATTAAGGACTACAACCGCTCATGTTGTATGTGTTAATTTGATCCAGATTTTTGAAACTGTTCGTTGCAATTTTATTCCCTCTCGTAGTCTATGCCAGAAAACTGTTAAAAGAAAAACGATACGCAGAATAATTTTTTAATATTTCGTTTTATTTGAGACGTCGAAGATGAGATTCGAATCCCATACTAGTGTCCAATTTGTGAATTGTAACGTTAGCCTACTTTTATAAACAGACTTTCTATTAAAAGAAAGATGGCATTCCTAATGGTGAGCGTACAACAAGATTACATGGTGGCTTAGTTGTATGACCCCTTACTTTAGTCTTCTTTTATTCTACGTTTCTACCTACCAACTAAAATTTTGTCTCCATTTCAAAAAATGGTCGCCGGGACTTCTTTTGAAACCAGCTTTTACCAGCAGACACTTTCAACAAGGCCAATAGCAAGATAGTCCCTACAAACATAGCTGTAAGCTACAAAACCAATATCAACATAGCCTCAATTACGTAGCCGCTAGTAACACGACTTTGCTGATAGTCTATGCTTCTTATAAGAGCGATAGTAACTTGTACAGTAACTTGTATAGTAACTTGTACTTGATATGTATTGCAACCAACTTCAGGTTGTTATCATTTGAAAACCACTCGTCTGACAGGTGATAGATTTATTTCAGAGACATGTCATTTTATTATTTACAAGCTTACAAAAGCATTTTGATCTATTGTATTCAGAGAAAAAGTTATTCGTGATGGAATTCAAGCGGGATAGTGAAATTGCTTTATATATGGCTGGAAAACCACAGGTGGCTATCGTTAAAGCCCTCCAGCATTTAAATGTGAATAAATCTTTTGTTTCTCGTACCATTGCTCGTTACCGTGATACTGGCAGTGATGCATCGCGTACAAACAGTAGACGAAAGATAACGATAACAACACCAGAAATGATCCGAAAAGTGAAGGCCAGATTTGATCGGAATCCACGCCGCAGTGGTAGAAAAATTGCTCGTGAGCTGAACATATCACGAGAATGGATGCAATACATATTGAAAAATGAGTTTGGCCTAAAGCCATTGAAGTTCCAAAAAGTGCAAGAGCTCACCGAAGGACAAAAAAAGTTAGACTGGAAAGAGCCAGGGAGTTACTTCGCTTGCACGAAAGTGGCCAGTTACCAAATTTGGTTTTCTCCGATGAGAAAATCCATTCCAAATAAAGCAATTTGTGAAGAAACAAAATAATCGGGTTTACTTGCGATGGTAATGGTGTGGGCCACAGTAACGGCCGATTGTCGCTCCCCGTTCGTATTCATCGACCGTGGGGTCAAAATAAATGCTGAATATTATCAGGAAAATGTCGTAAAGACAATATTGAAGAACTGGGCAGACAAATGTTTCGGCCGCAGACCATGGACATTCCAACAGGACTTAGCATGCGACAACCATGAATGGTTTAAAAAGGAGGTTCCTCGCTTCATTCATACCACACAATGGCCACCAAAATCACCGGATCTCAATCCGTTGGACTTTTGCGCCTTGGGCATTTTGGAGAGTAAGGTTCTTACTAAAAAATACCAAAGTGTCGATCATCTAAAGACGGCTCTTCGACGGTAATGGGCCAAAATACCAAAAAGTCACTTTCGTGTAGCATGTGAAGGCCATAATTCGTACCAAAGGTGGCCAGTTCGAACAAATCTAAACTGATTCTAAAATTGTATGTTATTTGCAACAATTATTTGCTTTTGAACAATAAAACTAAAAAAATATAGCACTTTACTCTGTTGCATTATATATCAGCCACCCTGTACATTACATTCTTCTCATTATAAAGTTTAAATTTTAATAAAAATGTTACTTAAGATGCTGAAAATGTATTCCCTCAATAAATTATGAATTTAATTCACTGACACCAGCCAAGTTTAAAATCGAAAACTTTTTTTTTGTTAGAGCGCATGTTTTGTAAATTTGTTAATAACACAATATTTCAATATTTGAAACAAATTTTTGTTTTAAAACCACATTTCACGCAAACACATCTCCCCTGCCAAAATGTATTCAAAACAACAAAACGGATACGGAGAAAAACTTTCTAAATTTGAAGAGTTTTTGGTGTCTGGCGTATTTTAAATAATTAATAAATATTTTTGTGTTAGACAAGCTGAAATTGGTTTCTCATAAGCAATGGTATTTGCATTTGTATATTTGCAAATGAGTGGATTTTCATACATGCGAGGGTTGAATGAAAAATTATTTTGGGAAATTAAATTCAAAGTTATGTGAAAACAAAAATGTGACCAAGAGTCTTAAAATTTTATGGAAGGAACATAATATCCCTCATTGAATGCCTTTATAAGAAGGCAATCTGCTACCGCTAGCTACAACAGCAAAATAGCCGCTGTAAACATGGCCGTTAGCTACACGGCCACTAGTAACGTGACAGTATATAGTAGGGCCTCTAGCAATATGGTAACTAAATGCCTAATAGCAATTAAGCCTCAGTAACGTGCCCGCTAGCAATATGGTCGCTGCCATCATGGCTATTAACAACGTGACCATCAGCAACACAATTTATAGAAACATGACCGCTAACTAAATGACCAATAGCAACATTGTAGCGGTAACTTGACGGTCTCTTGATATATGGCATCTAGCAACATAGCCACTAGCAACGTGACCATTAGCAACACCATTTTTAGAAATATGGCCGCTATCAAAATGCTCAATAACAACATAGTCTCAATAACGTGACGTTAGCAACATGGTCACTTGAGACAACACGGTTTTGGAAATAAGGCATCTAGCAACATGGCCACTTGCAACGTGACCAATATCAACACAATTCTTCGAAACATGGGCTATAGCAACATGGCTGCTAACTAAATGACCAATAGCAAAATAGTCTCAGTAAGGTTGACGTTTCCAACACCGTGTCTTGAAATATAGCATCTAGCCACATGACCATTCGCAACACTGTTTTATAAATAAGGCATCTAGCAACATAGCCGTTAGCAATATCGTTTATAGAATTATGGCATCTAGCAACATGGCCGCTAACTAAATGACTAATTGCAACATAGCCTCAGTAACGTGACGTTAGCAATCTGACCCCTAGCAAAAATGGCACATGGCAATATGGTCAGATATAATTTAATCAGGGCCTGCTAGGAGAATTTTCTTCTCAAATACTATCAATAATACATAACTCTATGCACAAGCCGGCCAGATCCTTATTTGAACTTTTCGCATAAACAAATGTACAATAGAACCATGCCTGCAATTTACTGTAATCCCAATTGCAAATTGCAGCAGTCGGATGTGACGCCTAAACGACGATTGCTGCCGTCAAAAAGAAATAGTGGCAGTTAAGATAATAAGATCACAGAATTAACTCAAGCCGTTTGCAGCCTATAAAAGGAAATGGAGATCAGTTGTTGAAACCTTATGCACCTCTTATGAGCTATGGCGAGATCCACTGTTTAAAATTGATTCCGAAACACAGAAAAATTTTTGTTTGTTGATGTCACGTCTCATAAGTCAACACGCTACCCTACTATACTAGGACGATTTCAAGTTGGTTTGATATTGCATGTTAATCTTGCAAGATATTCTAGTTTTGCTAGCATATTGGATATTTTCGTGCAATCAAAATTGTGGAATTCTGATGAATTTTTCTGCTCTTTTTAGGCTCTCTTCCCAAATATATAGTTTCGACGAGAGAGGTTATTCTAAGTTTCTTCAAGCGTTGGTTTTGTCTACTACTATTGAGAATAAGAGAAATTTCTATATCCTTGACGAATATAATTTAATTTCTACACTAACAATTCGCAGACAACCCTCCTAACATATTAATAAACAAACAGAATTCATTTAAGCAGTTTAAAAAAAAATTTTTTTTTTGGTAAATTTTGCATTCAGTTGCCATGTTCTCTTAACAAAAAAAAAAAAAAAGGAAAAAATCGTTTCCAATGAGTATCTTAATCGAAATGTATGTATGTATGTATTTAAGTAAAGTATGTATGTATGTATGTGTATAAACAAATTCAGTTAGAGCCAGTCACTATATTATTTGTTTGGCTTTATAAACGTGTACTCCATTTGCTTTCTTTTAAATCAGGGATTACCATTTCATAGCACAATTGTGCAAAGAGAATTCACACACATTGCTTATGCTCTTTTATTTAGTCGTTGATCACACTGCGACGAGCACACATGACAGCGGATGTTATGTTATTTTTTTATGGTTTTAAGTAAAAAAAATCATTTTTTTTTTCTTTTAAATTCAAACTCTTATATGTTCTTAAAATATTTTTTGATTGCTTTAATAATAAAGTAAATAATTTAGATGATGTGGAAAGAGAACAACAATTAGCAGCAGAGGAAATTTATGAATCAAAATTAGATCACAGGAAATATCTAAAATGCATCATCTAATTATTAAGTTAAAGCTGTGTAACTATATGTATGTCGATGAAATAAAAGTCTAAATAGGGTATTTTACTAAAATTTTTCTATGACTTTAAACTCTCAACTTATTTTCTCTCACTCACTCACTACTACACAATCAAAGAATTGTTGGTAACCCCTGTTTTAAATCCATTTGCAGAGTGGCACTCTATGTGTACGAATTTGCCTGCAAAATGTATGTTTTTCTTCCAACTTTAAAGTGAATAATTTATTTAAGTTTTTAACTTTAATAAACGATGACTGCATTAGAATTGTAATTCATGTTGTTATGTTTGTTGTTGTTGTTGTTGTTGTTGTTGCCACAAAATAAATGTTTAATGCGTTTGACCGCAAATGCAATTTTCACATTGGAAATCCTTTTGCCATAAAAACTTTTGCATTTAAATGAGTTTATTTTACACAAACAAAAAGGAGGAAAAAACATCAAAAACATTAGAACACAATACTAGATAATTGCATTTAATTGGTTTATAAAATCGGAATGCAGTAGTTAAAACTAAATTCTTTAGTATAATTAAATCGAAAAAAAAATATGGGGTGGCAGATTATGAAGAAAAATCAGAAATATGATAACATGGAGGAAGTAGACTTGTAAGTTGAGATATGTAGAAAAATTTTTTTTTACTTTGACAAGAACCTATACATTCAGGTAATTTCAAAAAGTGAAAAGAGAAAACTTATAGTTACAACATGAAATTACCTGTTGCGAAAGCTTTTAGTTAGACTGGAGGAACAGATCGCTTACATACTCCAAGCATGTGGAAATTTATTGAATCCTTCAAGATGAAGAAGATGAAATGAATCCCTCGATATTAAAAACCTTAGAGCAACGAAAAGCCTGAAGTAGCCGTAGTCTAGTAGGTAGTGTGGTGGCTTATTAGACGAAAAGCCCGAGTTCGACTCCCAGGTCAGACATCCTAACGAAAAATATTTCTTCGGCGACTTTCTCTCAGCAGATTTCTGGCAAAGATCTGAGAGTAAAAATTGTCATGAAAAAATTGTCGTTCGGAGTCTACTTTAAACTGTAGATCCCGCCACTCATGTATAAAAATTAACACACACAACACGAGTGGTCCGAGAAGCTAGGATATTGTACAATGGGTCAATTCGATCTCCTAGTACTGTACTTGTCACAATTGTCAAATAACGAAAAGCCAGAGAATTCGACGATAGAGACATATATTCATCTCTGCAAGAATACTTTTCCAAAATGGAAAAAGTAGCATGGAATTTAACAAATAGTGGGTAGTCCAAGGTACCTGTTTGGGGGAATATGAAAACTGCAATGCCCAACATTGATAGACGCCATATGTAGTGTGTTGGCTTATTAACCGTAAGGCCCGAGTTCAAACCCCAGGTCAGACATGAAAACGAAAACATGAAAATATTTCTTCGAGCCATTCCTCTCAGCAGATTTCTGGCAAAAACTGTGAGAGTAAATAAACCATGAAAAGCGTCTTAAAAATCTGTCGTTGACTTTAAACTGTAGGTCCCTCTACTCATGTATAAAATTAACGCGCCCAACATAATTGGTGTGAGAAGCTAAGTCACAATCTTCACTGTATGTAATGCCCAACAATGGATAGTGGCAGAACTAGGGAACTACTTGATTTTGAAAAGAGAACGATTACCATTCTATGGCCGGTTTTATCCGGAGCTTGTGGTGGTTCAGACGATCCTAATCAGGATTGATGTTTTAAAACTAAATAACCCCGTCCTAGGCACGCTAATGAGCGTTCTTACAGGATGTTCCGCATTATATATATTAACCCGAGCGTGGCGTGATGGAAAATACTAAATACAAAGCTTGCGGTGAAAACATGTACACTATGGAGCGCGTTTTGTGTCATTGCGTAGCTGGAAGAGGTTAAAAAGTTTGTACCAGAACCATACTGCCTATAGAATGTAAGGGCCTAATGGCAAGCATAAGACAGGCCTACATGGTGGCTTGACATGACACCCTTGATTGGTCTCCCCTCTCTCTACATATCTACCATGAGTTTATCACATGACTACGAAGTCGCTTCCAATACAACATGCGTTATGTGTGTGTGTGTTAATTTTATTTACCGTGACCTACAGTTTAAAATCTATTTCAAACGAGAGATTTTCTTTCCTGGCAATTTTTATCTACTCCATAGTCTTAAGTCCGAAATGTTTTTTTTTTCTCAAATTTCATTTTGTTCGAGATGTCTGACCTGAAGATAAGTATTATAACCAAATGGCATATGAAACTATTCTCCTATCCTATGCATTATCTACCTTGATTATGGAAGCTTTTAAATCATATTATAATTGGGTTGTTCGGGTTATTATTTCCGAAAAACACAACTGGTTAACAGTATTATAATGTTACGAAAATGGAAATGGTGTAATTAAAATAATAAACAAAAGCTGCAAAAGCAAATATTGTAGATTCGATCATATATGAAATGACAAACAAAAGCTTGAAAAGCAAAACAATGGGCTTGTTTCCAAGATCGATGAATAAACAAAAATAAGAACAACAACATCAGTATAAAAAAATATAAAGGATAATGGTATAAACAGCCAACAACAAAATGCAGCGGACAAAGAAGTAAACAAGCAAAAACAAATTGCAGTATAAAAAAAAAAATATAGCGGATAGAGAAATACACAAGCAACAACTACTCTGCTTGGACAAATGTGATACACAAACAACAATTGTGAAAATATTTCCCAAAGGCCGTCATTCTTCACCGAGAGCATTCATTACATAAAGAGAGCAATGCGTGAGTTCGAATTAAATCGATCGCATGTGAAGACGACACGTGAGATAGAGTTAGAGATTCAGTCAGTTCTGTGTGAAGACGTCAGGTGGGATTCAGTCAGAATTCGGTCAGATACGTTGTGTGTGAAGAGAATATTGTGGTGCGGTTTACAAAAAGTTTGTAAGCAGAAAATAATAACGATTATTATTTCGTACGCGGAAGAGTGTGAAAAAAGCATTGCAATTAAAGTAAATTGGTATTGGTTAAGTCAATTTGTAAAGATGGCACATGGAATTGTGCGAACAATAAAGAATTGATCCAATCTACGAACTCATATTTTAAATGTTTTTAAAAGGTTAAAACGTAACAATAAGTTGGTATTTAACACAATTCATAATTTTATTTTAAATATTTATGACTTTATTTTTCATTCTGACTATAAAATTTAAAGATCTAAACCAACTAATATTTTATTTGGTCGTAAATTTAACAACTTTAACTACCGCTTTTCATAATACTTCTTATCATTTTCTTATTCAAGAATTACGAATGATATCTACCCAAATGCATGCTTCTATTTAATAAAATTTTAAAAGCTTTCTCGGCTTTAACCTGTTTCATGGAATATTTTATTTATTATACTAGAATGGTATGCTGACGTCATGCACAAATTTATACTCTGGGGGGGGTACTTAATAAAACTTTTTTCTTATTTTTGTTGTTGCTAAATATGCAATTAGTTTTGCATTATAGTTTTAAAACGTTTGTGGCTTATAACGCCCCACCTTTGCCTTAAGGGTTGTACGGCTGCACGGTTGTACGGTGATATATGGTATGATTTCAATAGCGAAAGCGACCTTGTCTGCAACCGAGTTGTTTTTCAGTTTATTATTGCTTTGTTACTATTATTTAGTAGATTGTGAAAATTAAGTTTTACAGCGTTTATGTACAAAACTTTATGATTATTACCTCCTTTTATATTTTTCGCTTTGTGGCTGTTTCTTTCTATTTTTTTTTTTTTGTTTTTTGCTTTTTTATTGCAGAACAAAGAAATATGCCTGCCTTGTGTTTAGAATAAAAAATCGTAAAACACATTGAAAATATTGTACTTTGAATGCCGCTTTGCATGGCTTTGGCTAAAACACAAAAAAAACAGAAGAGAACAGAACAGTGGAGTAGCGGCAGATTTAAAATATGATACGAAATAGCG
The DNA here is from genome assembly GCA_014635995.1 of Sarcophaga peregrina. NCBI lineage: Eukaryota > Metazoa > Arthropoda > Insecta > Diptera > Sarcophagidae > Sarcophaga > Sarcophaga peregrina. Next base: position 43,788,206 of record CM025792.1, read on the forward strand.
AGCCATAGGAAATCACAATCTTTAAAACAAAAACAACACATTATTTTGTTATTCAGACATTATGCAGTATATCTCTCGGAGGTATTTTCTCTTTATTATCGTCATACAATAATAATAATAATGCAAACAACTCTCACTCATACACCAGTAAACTGGCACAGGTATTCACCACACCACTTGCTATGTGTACGTATACAATATGTATTGTTTTCGAAATTATGCTTTGGTGTTGCTTTATATATGTATATATGTATGTGTATTACCGGATGTTCATAAAAAAACCTACTTATACAACAACAATACTCCAAAGGATTTATAAGCATTGTACTGGTAGTCGATTTTATTTTCATTCTCACTCTTACTAGAATTCAATGTTTATGGCACAACTCAGCCAGGTCTGGTTAAATGTAGAAAAACAAGTAGATAGAGATAACACAACTAACGGTACTATGCTAGCATTAATGAGATTTAGAAAATATGAAGGGCGAAAGAGAAAAATTAATATGTGCTACTAGCGGGTTAACATAGTTTAGTATATAGTGCACCGGTTCAAACCCCAGATCATATATCCACAAGAATAACGAAATATGAATAAAGATTTCTTCGACAAAAATTTCTGGCAAAAAGTCCTAAATTAACCCTGCTTCTATGTTAGAAAAAAAAAATAAATATGCTCTGTTCAGGTCATATTTTGACCCCAAAATTTTTTTATTGAGAAAATCCAGATTTGTTCATTTCAAAAATATTTTTAAGGCTTATGATCAAAGCAATCAAAGTGTGATCATGCGATATTTCCCAAGGCTTACTAGGAATGTATACTTTGAAAGGACATCTACCTCGAAACGGAATAAGCTGTTCATCAATTGTAATATTAGCACTTGGAACGTAAAGCAGTTACAAGTTTTAAGTCCATTGCTTATAAAATATACGAATAGGAGCAAGTTTATATCCACTATGTTCTGATCATCTTCTTTGCCTATCATCAAACGCTAGTACACGAGAAACAGTGATGCCAACTTAGCCCATTTCGGGCTAGATTTAGCCCTTTTTGAAGTACCTTTAACGCGAAAAAGAATTTTTAGCCCTAAACTAAAAAACGCGCAATTTCAGTGCTTTTTAGTATTCTTGTTTAGCCCTTTTTGCCCGTTTTTCCTTTAACTCTGTATGGCACTATTATCTTATGCTTCTCTGGCCATGTCGAATTGTAAGTCAATGTGGCAGAACTTTTTTTTCTATTTCTTGTTTTCTATTATTTACCTAATAGTTAGGTGGAAAAGAAATGTCAGGCGACGCTAACGTTATATACTGCAATTCATTCACTATTTGCTTCCATAGAACACTTGACAGAGCCAAGCTCAATATCATATAAAAACTTATGAATGAAGGAGAGGATGACCAAGAAGTTCAATCGTATTTAACAATGACAAACAGTGAAAGATTCTAATGTAAATTCTATTTGAAACTAATCTAATACCTTAAATCTATTAAAGACAAAATGAGTTGGCATCACTGACGAGAAATATTCTTAAATCGCTCCAAAGAGAAAAAAGGATGTTCCTGATATTCGACCCACAGGGAGTTAAGACTGTCACCGTACGACTGATAGACTCCTAGAAGAATAATATGTCCACTATACGATTATAGTAGAAAAAATATATTATAAATAAATACCAATAAGTATAAGAACTCCTAGGTAAGCATCGAACTTAATAGCATCTATAGCTTGAAAATTTTCAAAAACAGCACTTACTTGTAAATTGTTGTATTGAATTATATCTCTTTTCATAGCTCCTATAAGCCATACATCAAAAGTATCACGAATTTTCAAAATATGTTGAATTGCTTAAGAAGTCACATCAGGTTTTGTGAGAAGAATATTTTCAACTGTTGTACGACTTGAACATTCTAAAGGGGGTATTATCAAAAAATGATTGGTTACGGTCAATGAACTGAAGGCTTCTGTGGCACTGGAAATGGATTGTTCTGAAGATAAACATACGCCTTCCTAAATACGTCTTCCTAATTTCATGCTCAGTCATATTTTCACGCTGACATCATGGCCAATGCAAAAAAGAATTTTATCGTCAGTTGTTTGCCGTTATCATGGCGGCTCCCTCTTTCAGTACTGGCCAGAGGTCTCTGAGATTCAATTCGTTTAGAATACTTTTCTCTCACTATATTTTGTAAATAAGCTTGTCCTTCATCCTACCAGCTTACTACCTTCGACTTTAAACGATTCAGCTGGCAGCAGGTTATCAGAACATGGACTTTATTATTATTAAGTTAGACAATTGTGTCTTTGACGGCTTCTTAGCTGGACTAGGAAATCTCTACGCCACCAGCCTCTATAGACGGCATTGATGTCGCCTAGGCCATGGCTCTACTACAGGCAAAACTACACATAACCACAAGTTCCCTTTTCATCCTTGTTTTTTTAAACATTTAGTTTAAAGTCGTCATCGAACGACAGATATTTGAAACACTTTTCATGGTAATTTTATTTTATCCCAGACTTTTTACACGAAATCTGCTGAGAGGAAGACGGGAAAAATTATTTTTTGTTTTCGTTTTGTTAGAAATGCCTGAATGGGGTTTGATAAGTCAACACACTACTTACTATATTACGGCGTCATCCAAGTGATACTATCCCTCTATCTAATACGGTAGACTATCCGCATCTCATAATCGAAAACCAGGGACTGTTATCTGGAATGAGTTTACAAAATCTTCTTCCACTACCACGTTGTTAGTCATTATACACTTAACTAAATCTCCGGTAGTGTAGAGTTTGCGAATGCGAAATAATATGTTCACCGAACTCGCTTCTCAATAAGTTCAGTATTACGCTGCTGTGTGGCATGTGCCATCATCTTGTTGAAATCACATGTCATGCAAGTCTTTTGAAAGGCTTCACACCTACATCCTTCCGCCAAATTCTCCACGTTGTTGAGTAACAAAGGCCCAATTGCTACGAATGGCGAATAATCGATAATTGATGGTCATCATTTCCACTGGCCGATAAAACTGTGATATTTTCTTCAGTTCGCACTCTACGTAACCGATGCGAAATTTAGTCACAATTGCCTGAATAACCGATTCAGTGGGTCTATTAAACTGACCATAAAATTGAAAAAAATGCACGATCAACTTTCTTAACAGAGCAGCCATTTTGATAATAAAATTCAATGATTTGCAATACAATTCATGGTTAAATTATAGACCAAATTGAAGATGTTTGACAGTAAAACGAAACACGAAACGTGAGCGTGAGTTATTTAAACCAGTGTTACCAAAAAGATAGTAGCTAAAAAATCACCCTTTATAATGGCTGTTATTGAATATTAAAATTTTTTTTTTATTGCTTTTAATCTTTTTCTCTGTGTAATTTAGTGTAAAATCGCAAAAATTCTACCACACTGGCTGAAACAACCAACGTAACAAGTCTAATTAAAATTTTCTAGCAATAAAAACTTGCAAAATACTTGAAACGAATCGAAAACAACATTTGTGAAGCCACAAAGTTTTCGAAAGAAATTATAACATTTTTCTATGAAAGGAAACAGTACTTAGCAATTTTATGGCTGAGTTACAAGGTTATTTTGAATTCAAAGTAGAGGAAAATGTTCAAAGGAACAAAAGGAAGCAGTTAATTCGATGGGCAGGCATAATGGTATGGAAAATTATTACTTCAAGTTATTATTTGTTATTATAACAGGCTGTAAAGGTATTAATTCTTAAATGATTTCAATAATTTGTTAAATTTTGAAGCAATGGAATGTGAAAATATTATATTTAAATTGGCGTAGTGTAGTAGGGAGTATGTTGGCGTATTAGACGCCAAGCAGGTGGCTTAACCCCCGGCTTAGGCACCTCAAACAAAAGGAAAATATTAAAAAAACATTTCATTCGGCGACTTTCGCTCAGTTTAGTCTTCTGGAAGAAAGTTTCAAAATAAAATAAAATTGCCATGAAAAGTTTCTCAAATCTGTTTTTCGGAGCCGATAATACAGTGTAGGTCCCTCTACTTATGGAAAAGAAAACACACAGACTATATGGGTGGTGTAACAAGCTAAGTTGTAATCACGTTAGTTTGTTTGACTTCATTTCAGTAGTAAATATGCATTAATTTGTAATCTTGCTATTGTTTTAAGTAAGACATTCGTTTGTTTGACAGCAGTATTAAAGTTGCCGTACACTAGTAGACAGTGTGTTGGCTTATTAGACGTAAAGCCAGGGTTCGAGCCGTAGGCCAGACATCAAAAAAAAAATACAAAAAAAGCTTCTCTGTAGGTCCCACCATTTTTGTATAAAATTAACACACACAACATAAGTGGTGTAAGAAACTAGGACAATAATATAGACTGAAGGGTTGTAATGACCAATTGTATGTATTAAACATATTTATTGATTTGTGCAATTTTATGTTAAGATGAGCATTCTGATGACTTTTTCTTTAAAAATGAAATTTTTGTATAACAAATCAGTGAAAGATTTAACGATAGACGAAGCGGTAGTCTGTAACAAATAAAAATTTAGAGCCTTCCTCTAAGCGGTTCCGATTTTCAATTTAAATTGAACAAACAAAAGAGCTATTGATGCCATTATGTTTGGAATATATTGTTCAAATGTCCAACACAGCTTCTGTGGCTTGAGCTTTTATGAAATGTTAAATTTTCCACAGGTCTGGCGCTTATTCGGGAATCCCTGCTAAGTAAGAGATAATATCTAACAGATTCAAATAGTACGATATCAGATCCAAAGATTAGCAATGAATCGTTTTTCCGCTACTCATAAGCACGCATGTAATTTTAAGTATGAATGAATCAACAGAATTGAAATTCAACTACTCTGATTCATTCGTACTCGCTACAACATTGATTTATACATTTTATGTCGCCGTGGTCTAGTGGGTAGTGTATTGGCTTATTAGACAAAAGGCCCGGGTTCGTATCCCAGGCCAGACATCAAAAATAAAAAAAATACAAAAAGTATTTTTTCGGCGATTTCTTCTCTTTCTCTTCTTGTTTCTCAAAAATCTGTCGTTCGGAGTCGACTTTAAACTGTAGGTCCCGCCACTTCTGTGTAAAATTAACACACACAACATAAGTGGTTGTGAGAAACTGCGGGCTTCTTTGGGACGTTTGCTGTAGACTGTCTAATGGTGAAGGTATAGCACTGACCATTTTACAGTCACCAGCAGCAACTCGTTTCCTTACCGTTCGCATCTTCCCTCTTTCTACCTTTCTTAAACCTGCACAATGCACTGTATGAGTAGGGGTCATCCCCTGAGTGCTGGTTTAAACAACAAAAAAAAAAAAAAAATAAGTTGCAATGAGTATGAGTGCAACGTTGACATCAAACTCACAACATTCGAAATATGTTTGATTCATGCGCCTACTCATTCTGATTCATAAATTTAGAAAAATACTTATAAGTAATTCGATTAGCTCGAATTATTCATCAAACTTTACAGCCTTTGTTGTTGTTGGATATACAAACAAAGAAGAAAAGAAAGACAAAGACAACAAGCAAAGCATACAGACAATCTTCTTGTGACTATAGTAGAATTCGTCCTCGAATCACACTTATTTTGTGCTCCGTGTAAAAGTTAAGTAGAGATGAATCCAAGTCAATAACATCATGCGCATTGTTAAGTATGAATACGGCGAGTACTTCCAACTTTGAATATGAGTATGGTATGAGTATGATATGAATATAAGTATGAATGCGTATAAGTATCTGAAATTATAAGTATGCCTCGAACCTACTCATCGTTTTGAATACTTATTGCTGAGCTCAGATCAGATCACCTCCATGTGAGATGGCAATGCTTTTAAATTGTTTGTACAGTATAAAACGTATGCGTTGTTGCTGTAGTCTAGCAGGTAGTGGATTGACGTAAGGCCACTAAAAATGCATAAATTGTAATACATTCTCGACGAAAGTGGCAGATTTAACAGGACGCCAATGCTAATCACTTATCAGTTAATAAGTTAACTATTATCGTGTTTTACATGTTACCACGTTGATTAAAAAATTTAATTCTTGTCTAACTAAGGTGGACAATAGGAGATATCCTAGTTTTCCTATAGCCAAATGTCATTGGCCAAGGAATAGGGAAAGTTATTTTTTCCGAGTTGCTACAGATATATTTGGTACGATGCGATTTTGAATTTTTGCTTCCTCAATAACGGAGATAATTAATCGTTAAAACTGGAACTTCTTGCATATATTCGTACCACAAACTTCAAATATTCTTAATAACACTGTTAATATCAACAGTGTACAGTAGACTGCGTTGGAAGGAACGGTTTCAAAAATATTAATCAAGTTCAACTGCCGAATTACAAAACTATAGAAAATTTATGAGAAATTTTTATTGCTAACATCTATGAAAAGAAAAGAACCAATTCCGAGAAGGTAAGGCTCTTTTGCTTGCGTATTGAAATTCAAATCCACATAAAATCAAAATTTTACAAATATTGGGGAGCCAGAATATCTTAATGTTGTAAGCATAAAAATTCCTGGTTTCCATAAAATGTTTACCGCTAATATTCGAGCGATAACTCTGAGTCTATTTTGAGCAATGAATGAAGTTCCTTATGATCCCACTTTACTAAATTAGTAGAATATAACCGCAATATGACTTAAATTTCATTGTGTTATCGATACTTTGTACGTAGCTCTCGTCTGTCTCCAAGAGCACATCATTTCGGGATCAATCGGCCGCTGAATTATAAAGCTAATCCGTTTTTTGTCTTTCTACCCATTGGGTACCTTAATGCGCCATATCTTCTACCAAGTGAACTTGCTTGTGAAGTGCAAGCTATTCGATAACAGATCCTATTTTTTGTAGAAATCTAATATCCATAAATACTAGGTCCCTTCAATCCTTCAACAGCAATCAATTCTTTTAAAATGTGTCATTGTACAATAGATTATCATAAGTTTTCTTTACTTACTTAAGCACAATGGGTCAATTTCGACCTCCGGGTACTGTACTTGTCGTAACCGACAAATACACGTCCTCTAACCTACTTAAGTTCCATCAACCCCGTGTGATTTTATTATGTTTACCTGAAATCAAAAAAAAAGAAGAAAAATTTTTTTTATAAAATAAGAACGTTTGACAAACCTTAATTGTTATTTTCTTTTTTGCAAAAAAACAAAATGTTGTTGTTTAATATTAATTTCTAATTGCAATTTAATTAACAAATTTGATAAACTTTATAAAAAATCTAGAAAGCTACTAAGGGTTGTTAACAATCCACACTTGTTAATGCATTTGTCCTACATTTGGAAAAACCTAACGATCCAACCCGCTACGATCGTGTTATTCAAATATTCTCTGACGCTTAAACCAAAAAGTATAACTGATGGTTCACGGAACGTTCGTAAGTATTTGGAATGTGAAAAGTAATGAGAACTACACGGTGGCTGATATATAATGCAACAAAATAAAGCGTTATATTTTTTTAATTTTTTTTTTTAATTTTATTGTTCAAAAGGAAAAAATGTTGGAAATAATATAAATTTTTAGAATCAGTTTAGATTTGTTCGAATTGGCCACCTTTGGTACGAATTATGGCCATTAAACGGTCGACAAAGCCATCACAGGCTGCACGAAAGTGGCTTTGCGGTATTTTGGCTCATTCTCGCCGAAGCGCCGTCGAAAATATTCTCTCTTTGACAAGTAAGCCCGATCATTTTGCTTGTACACAAACTGCTCAATTTGGAATGGCTTCTCATCGGAGAAAACCAAATTCGGTAACTAGCCACTTTCGTGCAAGTGAAGTAACTTCTTGGCTCTTTCCAGGCTAACTTTTTTTGTCCATCGGTGATCTCTTGCACTTTTTGGAACTTCAATGGCTTTAGTCCAAGCTCATTTTCAATATGTGTTGCATCCGTTCTCGTGATGTGTTCAGCTCACGAGCAATTTTTCTACCACAGCGGCGTGGATTTCGATCATATCTGGCCTTCACTTTTCGCATCATTCTGATGTTGTTACCGTTTTTTTTTTTTCGTCCACTTTTTGGAAGCGATGTAATACTGCCAGTATCACGGTAACGAGGAATGGTACGAGAAACAAAAGATTTATTCATATTTAAATGCTGGAGGGCTCTAACGATAGTCACCTGTGGTTTTCCAGTCAAATATAAAGCAATCACACTATCACGTTTGAATTCCATCACGAATAACTTTTTTTCTAAATCCAATAGATCAAAATGCTTTTGTAAGCTTGTAAATAATAAAATAAACTGTCACTGGAATAAATCTGTCAGCTGTCAGACAAGCGGTTTACAAATAATAACAACCTGAAATTGGTTACAATATATATCAGCCAACTTGTATTATCGAAACGTAATGTAATTTCGGTAACGCTTTTTATTGTCAGTCCGACGTATTTGTAATTGGATTCATAGGTACGATTCTTCAGATGGACAAAAACAAACAAATGTAGAGGCACCAGATCTGATGTTTATAAGCAGAACAATGTTAAGTTAGATTAGGTAAGGTGGCGGATCCTTTCATAGAAAGAGGTGCCACTTAGAAGAGAATTTAGGCCCTCTGTAATCCCTCAATCAATTCCACGAGGGGGTTAAACATTCCCTATTCCAAAATAAATCATGCTATTGCAGGTATCTTTATATAAGACAGCTCCGTCAAATGTAAGAAGTCAAAAGCTACCGCCTCTTTATGTCTGACAAAGAAAGGGAAAGATAATCTTTTCCTCCTCCTTAGACCCACAGCTCCTATAGTCATTTGCCGGAATGCCCAACAAAATGACAGTGGTCGATTAGAATCGCTATTGTGTAATAGATAGCCATGCATAGAACAACATTTGGTTTATGGTGACAGTGATCTCTTAAACTACGTTCCATACAAACATACGCATTACATTCCTTCAGTCGGAATTACGAGGTAGCTTATAAGTTGTGCGTGTTAAGTATATAAAGCTTAAAGTCGATTCCGAACGACAGATTTCATGTCAATTTTTATTTACTTTTGAGTGTTAATAGAAATTTGCTGATTGGAAGTCGTCTAAGAAGCCAACATACTTCCGACTAGACTACGGTATATTCCTTAAGGCGGTGAATATCTCACAATGACTTCTGCAGAATTTATAAATAATGATGAATAAGAATAGGTAATACTTTAAACCAAGTGTCTGGAAAATTGAGACTTAGGATTCTTGTCGCCTAGAACGTATTAACAATAGGTGATTTGAAAAGATTCGATTCCTTTATTAAACTATCGAGATCGCTGATGTATAAGCAGTATTATAGTGGAAGTATATGACACCCAAATAAGTTATGCTGTTAGAGATGACTGACAATTTAACTTATATTTGGCTTATCTTATTAACGTTTAGCTATTTTAAAAGTTTTAATGAAGAACATTTCTTTAGTTGCTTTTAAATTTTATGAATGGCATTTATTTACTGTACAATTATCAATTGAATTCTAAAGAAACTAGACCAGTTGACGACGTAATCTCGTAGCTAGTGAGATAGCGTATTAGACGTGAGACCACGCATCAAACCCCAGATCAAATATCTCCAACAAAACGAAAAATGAAAAATATTTCTTCGGCAACTTCATCTCTTCAGATTTCTAGCAAACGATTCGAATCATGCTTATAATTTCTGATACTTATTCGCATTCATACTAATTTCAATATGATACTCATACTACTCATACTCAAAGTTGGAACTACTCGTTGTATTCATACTTAACAATACGCATGATGTTATTGACTTCGACTCGTCTCTACTTAATATTTATACGAAGCACAAAATAAGTTTGATTCGTGTACGAACACTACTATACTCACAAGAAAATTGTGTATATGCTTTGCTTGTTGTCTTTGTCTTTCCTTTCTTCTTTGTTTGTATATGGAACAACAACAAAGGCTGTAAATTTTGATGAATGATTCGAATCACTTGAATCACTTATAAGTATTATAAGTATTTTTCTAAATTTATGAATCAGAGTGAGTAGGCGTATGAATCAAACATATTTCGAGTTTGTTGTGAGTTTGATGTCAACGTTGTACTCATACTCAGTGCGACTTATACTTATAAATCAATGTAGTAGTGAGTACGAATGAATCAGAGTAGTTGAATTTCAATTCTGTTGATTCACTTATACTCAAAATTGCATGAGTGCTTATGAGTAGCGGAAAAACTATTCATTGCTGTTCTCTGTCCCTTAGTATGCTCTATAGTGCGACCTAAAACGTCTATTCGGTTTACTCTTCTTTTAATTTTTATTTTTATTTTCTGTGTTTCCTCTGGCTTGTTAGTACATGTTGTTTAAGCACAATGTACTATCAATTTAATTAACTGAAAACACTAGAAAAAAATATCTGCGCATTTCTCTGATATAATAGATAACGAAAAATAAAAAAGAACAAATGAATAAAAAAAAGTCGTGGAAAAAAACCAAACAAAAACGCACCTTCCCCCGCCACCCAAAGTTCGATACTCAGCTCAGCAAGATAAAAGCAACTGGAAAAAATTTCTTTTTCAAAAAAAAATTCTATAAAATACCGCACAACAGCGAGAGTTTTCTAAATTCCAGCAAACTACAGCTAAGGCTACACAGACTGAAAAAATTCTTTTATTTTCGAGTTTTAATTTCTTTTTTTTTTTTGTTTTATTTCGTATTCTGTGCTATTTTTTGATTTTTTTGTTTGTGAAAGTAAAGAAACAAAAAACAATTTCGAAATGAATTTCAACACATTTTACGTTTCTGTTGCCTGTTGTCTGGGTTTTTTGTTCGCCTTCGGTATGGTTCAGGCCAAAATTGTATGTCCAAAGGACCAGCCCGATGATTCGTTGGTCGTACAATTTCCTTCACCAACCAATTGCAGTGAATTTTACAAGTGTGATCGTGGTGTTCCTTATGTTATCCCATGTCCCAGAGGTCTCGAATACAATGCACAGTTAGAGGTACGTAGAGAATGTGATTGAAAATCTTAAGTGCTTTACTCTTTAATATTGAGGGAAAGACAGCCAGAAATATGACATAAAAGGTTAACAGGTTATTCGATTTGCTTGTACTTGAAAGTTGAAAGTTATTGTGTATCTACCACTTGCATATCCCTGAACCAGAACATAATGAAAAATGAAAAGACATTTTAATACACGGCACTGTATATCACCATTTTTCTTGTTTCAATAAATGGTGGAGATGGTTTTTCTGAAGGGATTTTTTGTGACGACATTAAATAAAGCCCTTGAGATTACCAGATTTGTATGGTTAAGGAAAAAGCCCGGCAATGCTCTAGGAGTACGATGTGCTTGTAGAAAAAGAATTATTAATTCGAAACATATTCGACTACTGGGGTGAGATGATATCAAATAAACTGCAGCCAAAGTATTTGGAAATATTACATGAAGAGTATTTCAAGTCTTTTGGATAGACAGAACAAATCTCTAAATAGTCCACATAACACACAAAGACGAGCGTGAGTCCTTTGCGTATGATACTGAAAACTAAAATTAGTACAATGGGAGACAAATCTAATAAGATATTCAAAAGGGAACTAATGAATTGAGTGGCTGACTGTTACTGCCATAATTGCTCCATGAACAGAACCAGTATACTCTAAGATTTCCAGAAATACTTCACAACGAGGCGGCAGACCATTTTTTTTAAACAAACCATTCAGAAATGTACAGTGGCGCCGCGAGTGTCAGTGTCAAGTGCCAGTGTCAAATATTCCGAACTCATAGTAGAAAAACTATGAGTACTTTCCAAGTGAATGTGTCGTAGGCAGATGTACTCAGTTTAATGAAATGTAATCAAAGTATTAAGATACTGACTCTTATAGTGTTATCTTTAAAATAGTTAGTAGTCTGTTACTGATATTAGGAAACTCAAATATATATTTGAATATAGGATTTGTTTCTGCTGATACCAGACCATGTGGGAAATTTCCCGCAATGAGCAGGTATATAAGCTAACAAGTATGGGAATTTGAAAGTGTAAAGAGATGTCGGAAAGAGTAACGCAGCAGATATCAGCAATGAATCGTTTTTCCGCTACTCATAAGCACTCATACAATTTTGAGTATGAGTGAATCAACAGAATTGAAATTCAACTACTCTCATTCATTCGTACACGCTACAACATTGATTTATAAGTATAAGTAGCAATGAGTATGTGTACAACGTTGACATCAGACTCAGAACATTCGAAATATGTTTGATTCATACGCCAACTCATTCTGATTCATAAATTTAGAAAAATACTTATAATACTTATAAGTCATTCGAGTGGCTCAAATCATTCATCAAAATTTACAGCCTTTGTTGTGAGTGTAGTAGTGTTCGTACGCGAATCATACTTATTTTGTGCTTCGTGTAAATGTTAAGTAGAGATGAGTTGATATCAATAACATTATGCGTATTTTTAAGTATGAATACGACGAGTACTTTCAACTTTGAGTATGAGTAGTATGAGTATCATATTAAAATAAGTATGAATGCGTATAAGTATCAGAAATTATAAGAATTGATTTGAATCTACTCATCGTTTTGAATACTCGTAGCTCATCTCTGATACACAGTGAAAGCAATTACAGTGAGAGAGAAAAGACTCTCCTCAAACCAAACGCATACATACATAATTGGTCTTTAGAACACTTTAGTCAGGATTACGATTTAGTTCCTCACACCACTTATGTTGTGTGTGTTAATTTTATTTATAAGTGGCATAATTTTTGACAGATTTTTGAGAAATTTTTCATGGCACTTTTATCTTATTTTCCGAGTTTTTGCCAGAAATCTGCTTAGACAATGTAGCCGAAGAAATGTTTTTTTTTAAACCGACGTCTTACGTCTTTTAAGCCAACACACTATCTACTAGACTACAGCGGCTGTAAATCAAATGAGTTTGACATAACTCAAGTTTTTATTAAGTGATAAGGAGATTTGTGTCATACACTAGACTATCCAGAAATAAACTGGAGTTAGTAGATGCCGGCTTTTGAAAGGATAAGGATTTTGAAAGGATAAGATGAGGTTCCTCTCGATGCATATACGTAGATTCTGTAAGATGAAAATAAATCACAAGAATGAAATATCTTTCTACTACTGAATTGGACAATGTACACTTTAGTCGAGACTACAACCTAGCTTCTCACACTATTCATGTTGTTTGTCTTAACTTTAATTATGAATGGCGAGATCTACAATTTGAAGAGTACAAGCGATAGATTTTTAAAGAAAACTTTCATAGGAATTTTATTATACAACCAGAGTTTTTGCCAGAAATCTAGCGAAGGAAATCGCTCGCAGAGCTCAGAGACGTCTGAGCTGGGTTTAAAACAACATACTATTAACTAGACTACAACGACTTCCATGCTTAATATTTAACCAACGTTTTTGATCCTTTGTTTCCTTTTTTAAATATTTTTTTTTCTCTCTTTCCTTTTGCAGGTATGTGACTATCCCGATCACGCCAATTGCACCGTGCAAAATGCCGCTTAATGTTGTAACTTAATAGCAGACATAATACACAAAAAGACAAAAAGAATGAAGAAATATAAAAACTAAAATAAAATCAAAAAAAAAACATGATGTTAATACGGATATTGAAAATGTTTACAGTTACCACCACGAATAAATGACAAACACATTGTCTCTCGTTTTCTCTCAATTCTATAAACGCAATTACTTACCGGAAATATGGCCATGTGTCGAAGTGTATGTGTGAAAGTATAATTGCGCGCTTTCGTTTAAGAGAGAGAGAGAGAGAGAGAGAATGAGAGGGTGTTCGTATGTGTAAACAACATTGACAAATGGTTTTTTAATGACATCTGAAAATCCTGTAAAAAAAAATAAAGTTTTATTTCCAACATTACATTACAAATGTGTGTCTGTGTGTATGTGGTTCTTATTTCAGTTGTTTTTATCTTCAATTTTTTTTTGTTTTTGTTGTTTTCGTTGTTATTCCAGTGCTTTGTCGGTAGAAAATAAATGTTGATTTAGCCAAAAGTTGCAGTAAATAAATCAAGATTTTTATCATTTATTTTCTTTATTTTTCTTTTCTATTTTTGTTGTTGTTATTTACAAAGTACGTACCAAAAAAACCCCTTTAAAAGTAGAACTGCTTTCATTTATCCACCTAAAATCCAATGTGTTTTTATTTATGGTAAAGAGGGAAATGTGAAAAAGTGAACTTGAAAGAAAATCCAGTAGATACAGTATTTTGTTTGTACTAGTATGTTATCATTAATGAGTTTTCCTTCAGTTTTATATTTAATGATGAATTTTATATTTTTTCTTCTTTCTTTGCCTTAAAAATATTTAACATTTTACTGTAATTACACAAGATTATGAAGGAAATTATGGCAGTTATTATTAAACATTTTAAAAATGAAAACAAAATTAATTGTATCTGTTATGAAAGTGAAAGATTTGAATCTGAAGGAACTAATTATACGCTATGCTGGGGTAATTACAAATGCCGTGTGTTTTAAATACAATATTTTAAACTGTGGAACCATAATGTATGTACAGTGGCTCCATCGCATAATCGGACAAGCATTTGTCTAATATGTATGGGCTTAAAACTTAAAAGAATATATCAAATATATGTTTTTTTTTGGCTTTTATTTACACTCTATATTCCAGACTTTCAGATTAATACAAAAAATTTCAACATTTTTCATGATAACGGTAATTTTTTAAAGCAAAAAGAAATTATCTCAATTTTTTTGCGCTCAACGCATAATGGGACAAATAAGGGCACCATTGCTAAAAATGACTGAAAACAACAATTAATACTTTGTAGCATATCCTTTGTCCTCAAGAACGACATGTAAACGTTTTGGAATTGATTTTGCCAAATTGTAGCGTACCACAGGTACTATGGAGCTTCACGTTTCCAATAAAACCGGCTTAAGCTAATTCAAAGTTTTAAATTGTTGTCGGTATACTTTTCTAGCAAATTCTTCCCAAAAATGTTCAATTACGTTGAGATCTGGGCTTTGTGCAGGGGTTTCTATAAGTTTGGAGCAATTATGGAGCAACCAATGCTTTGCCACACCCGAAGTATGCTTGGTATGATTGTTCTGGTAAAAAGCAAAATCGTTCGCTATGCCTAAAAACTAAAAATATTTCTAAAAAACAGCAGATGTTTGCTTAAATACTATTCGTAATACATTGCACAAATATAACTACCAAGGTAGAGTAGCCCGAAAAAAACCATTTATTAGCCCTAAGAATAAAAACAATAGAATAAAATTTATTAAAAAGTATTTGCTTAAAATAGAAGATTTTTGGAATAAGGTAATTCGGTGTAAAGATATCTTAAAACACATTTTTGCTGATAGTTTTTATTCGTTACAAGGTCCTGTTCACTGATGAGAGCAAATTCAATTTGCATGGTTCAGATGGCAAGATGTTTGTGTGGCATAATCCAAATGCAGAATTTAAATCTCAAAATACAAAAGCTACTGTTAAGTATTGAAGAGGGTCTGCGATAGTTTGGGGCTACATGTCAGTGCAGGGACGGGCAATTTGTATTTCATTGATGGTAAAATGGACAAATTTGTCTACCTCAACATTTTGAAGGCAAATGTAAAGCAAAATGCCGAGAAATTAGGCAAAGCGAACAATTTTGCCATACATTTTCTATAGGGTTAAGGTCGGGTGGCTGTGCAGGCCACTGCATAACGTTAACGCCCTTTTTGTTTCAAAAACGCTTTCATCAATTTGGATATGTGTTTCGGGTCGTTGTCGCGTTGAAATATCAATTGGCGTGGCATTTTATCACGGCCATGTGTCAATATCTTCTCCAGCAATATATTTTTATACATTTGTTTATCCATAATACCGCCGATTTTGTATAAAGGTTCTAAGTTTTCCTCAGAAACCAATTCAACCAACGAATTTAGTCTGCTACTTACAGGACTTCAAACTCTTTTCATTCGGCGCCATCCTGTCGAAACTAAACATCGTTCACATTACTACCATGACCAAATGGTTGGATCGTGTTCATTTTCAAGGAAATATTGGTCAATAATGTCTCCGCTACACATCCAGCACCAAACAGTCAATTCTAATGGCTGCATTGCCTTCTGTAGGACTCCGTGTGAGTTTTCTGAGCCCAAATATGGCAATTTTGGTTATTAACGTACCCAACAAGATGAAAACAAGCTTCATCCGAGCAAACATTTTTCAGTTTCTCTTTTGCTGAAGTGCCAATCGATTCGAGTCGATCGATTCAGTGGAGATAATATACTGCATTTAATAACAGAATAGATTAACGTAAGAATTGACAAATACAAAATAACCGAAGATTCGTTTTATATATATCAGGTGTACTGGTATGAACTGGTATCCTTTTTGTGTGCAGAAGCAATGACATGTTGCAAAATTACCTTGCTGTCTGGTTGCGAATTCTGGTCTTTTCTTGAAGAATTCACAGTTCAAATTGATCATTTGTTGCCGGTATTGATCTGTATTAACGGTTGCACTAGCTTTTCTGAGCTTGTGGCGCAGCAAACCATTCTGGTCCCAGCATACACACGGCACTATCTTCCTTACGAATTGATATGTTTTTCGAGCCGGAATTAATGCTTGCTCTGGATTAATACATACTTTTTTTTTCCATTTAAGATTCTAAAAAAATATCCATTTTTTATTGTCAGTAATAGTTCGTTGCAACACTGATTTTCTAAAGTGTGTCTGAAGCAAAATTTCAGAAGTGACTTTTGGTGGTTTTTCTTCTGGCATCTATCTTCCAAACGTTTGAATAGTTTCCATTCTTCTTAAACATTCAGAAATTGTTTGTTGTGCAACATTTTAATATTTCTGTCATTTGTTTGTGACTCAATTTGTTATCTTCGTTTAAATATTGTTTGCAATTCGACGTTCACCAACTTATTTGGTGGTTTACAATGTTCTTCAATTCTCACACGAAAATCGTTATATCGGAATCTTAGGCACCATATTCTGCATACTGATAGAGCATAATCACCATAAGCCCCAGCAAGCATTCGATGCTATTCTCCAGTATATTTCTTGGAATGCAAACAAGAAATTAATGAATTCAGTAAGCCACCATCACGATGATGTCGATCGTTCACTGACTTTTGTTGTGTACTGAATAGAGATGCCAAACGGGATCGATTTTTAAAAATCCCGGGATTCGGGATTTTGTAAATCCCGAAAAATGTAATGTCGAAAAACATTTTTTGCAATCAACATAGCTGTATGCAGCTTCTAAATATTCACCTCTGCTACCTCCTGATCTATTTAAATAAATCTATTTCTTTGGACAGTTGAGTATCTAAATCAGTTGCCCTATTAATTCGTTTTATAGGGTTGTTTTTGCATTCTTCTATGGCATCAAATAACTTTTTATCTATGGAAGTGGGGTTTTCCTCATCTGAGAATCTATTATCGAAGTCAAGCCATATAGAATTATTTTTTCAGGACCTTTTGTAGGGTCAAAATACATATAAATTCACAATCCCGAAAAATCCCGGGACAAGTTTTTAAAAATCCCGGGATTTGCGATTTAGTGAATCCCGAGTTGGAGTTTCGGGATTTCCCAATTGCCATCCCTTGTACTGAAATATATTTGAAAGACGTCATAGGTAACACGTAACTCATGTCTTACATACATACATAATTGGGCTAAGACCAAGTTTCTCACGCCACCTTTGTTTTGTGTATTAATTTTATCCCTAAGAGGCGGGGTACCTCTATGATTTGGTAAACTTGATACAATTAATTTTATTTATGAAGCTCGGCGTCAATTATACCGCTTGAATAACCCTTCTTTTGTTTTTACTTGTTTTTGCTTTTTTTTATTTTTTTCCTTATGGCTAATATGTAAGCACATACAACACTACCGTGTTGTTATCCACAACCTTATTGACACCCCTAAAATTAGTACTAATCTTGTGGGGTCTAATTAGAGACAATCTAATAATACAGTGAGAGAGACAAATACTAACGACCTTAAGTTTATATTTGATAATGTTAGGGTTTTATTTGTTAATTAAAGGCTTAAAATACAGGAGGTTTTTTCTTATATTTTTAGTCCAGATGGTTAGTATTGTTGTTATAACAACAAATTTCTCAATTGACATTTGTAGGACAAATGTTGTCATACGACTGACTCGTTGGGTATGGGCTTAAACAAGAAATTAAGAAACGTATGGTACGTACGGTATTGCATGCTTTAAAGAATGACTGACTGAATGAATGAATGAATGTTCATAAAATAAATGAATGAATTGTAATGCTTACGAAAACATATGTGCCTGAAACTATACTTCTAATATGGGTTTTTGGTATCAAACCAAAACACAAGTGCTATACGCAATTAACATCTCTCTCTCTCTCTCTCTCTCTCATTCTCTTACATTTTTCTATGTACTTGTATTTTAAAACACATGCTGTGAATATATTAAGTGTGTGTATGTGTATGTTTATATATATTTTAAATATATGCAATTATTATTATTTGTTACTGTGTTGTTGTTATAAATAGTTGTAGAGTGAAATGTTATAATTAAATTGCTGTAAGTCAAATACATTTTGGTCAGATTCATTAGAATCCTCTACAATGGTAAATACCAGGTTTATACACAACCTGTGGCCTGATTACATACAAATAAATCAAAATAATGAACAACAAAATTTAAGTTTAATAACACACTTCTAATTCTGTAATTAAATAACAACAATTTTGGAGGATAGAATTTCATAATTTTGAAATTATTACTAAACAATGGTGGGCCATAATAATTTAAAACGCAAATATTTTCCTTGTAATTAAAATTGTAATTTAAAAACCAAAATAAACGGAAATAATGTCTACCTGTTTCATGATTAAGTTTTTAAGCATAGGAATACTAGAGCTAGAAGTCGCTAGTAGGTAGTATGTTGGCTTATTAAACGTGAACAGTAGGTCAAACATCTCTTCTTCTGGCCAAAAACCCTCAGAGTAAATAAAATGACCACGAAAAATGTATAAAATTATCACACACCACATAAGTGGTGTGAATAGCTAGCTCGTAATCCAGAGGGTTGTAATCACTAGTTATGTATGCATGTATTTGACACTGTAATAATGGCACTGTAATGCATCCATCAAGACTATAGCACATGGAATTTATTTCTTGTAGATTGCATCATTACTAGTGGTTTTTGGACTTCATCTTGGACTTTTTTTGCTGATGCTAAACAGTTTTATGAAGTCAGCGCAGGTAGTATGTTAGCTTATTAGAGGTAAGACTACAATGTGGCTGATATATAATGCAACAAAGTAAAGCGCTATATTTTTATTACCTAAATTTATTGTTCAAAAGCAAAAAAATATTGAAAATAACATCAAATTTTAGAATCAGTTCTGGTTTGTTCGAATGGGCCTTCTTTGGTACGAGTTATGGCCTTCAAATGGCCGACAAAGCCATCACAGGCTGCACGAAAGTGGCTATGCGTATTGCCGGCGAAGCACCGTCTTGAGACGATCGACACTTTGGTATTTTTAAGTGAGAACCTTACTGTCCAAAACGCCCCAGGTGCAAAAGTCCAACGGATTAAGATCCGGAGATTTTGGTGGCCGTTGTGCGGCAGAAATGATGAGAGGAACCATTTTTGGTTGACGGCCGAAATGTTTGTCAATACTGTCTTTAAGGAATTTTTCCGATTATATTCGTTATTTATTTTGACCCCACGGTCGATAAATACGAGCGGGGAGCGACCATCGGCCGTTACCGCGGCCCACACTATTACCATTGGCGGCGCTTGAGTAAACTCGATCATTTTGTTTGTTCACAAACCGCTGAATTTGGAATGGCTTCTGATCGGAGAAAACCAAATTCGGTAAGTGGCCACTTTCGTGCAAGCAAAGTAAATCCTTGGCTCTTTTCAGTCTAGCTTTTTTTTGTCCATCGATGAGCTCTTGCACTTTTTGGAACTTCAATGGCTTTAGTCGAAGCTCATTTTTCAATATGTGTTGCATCCGTTCTCACGGTATGTTCAACTCACGAGCAATTTTTCTACCACTGCGGAATGGATTTCGATGAAACCTGGTGCTCATTTTTCGGATAATTTCTGGTGTTTTTACCGGTTTTTCCGTCTACTTTTTGGATGCGATTCAACATTGCCTGTATCACGGTAATGAGCAATGGTACGAGAAACAAAAGATTTATTAACATTTAAATACTGGAGGGCTCTAACGATAGCCCCCTGTGGTCTTTCCAGCCAAATATAAAACAATCACGCTTGAATTCCATCACGAATAACTTTTTTTCTGAATGCAGTAGATCAAAATGCTTTCGTAAGCTTGTAAATAATGAAATGAACTATCACTAGAATAAATCTGTCAGCAGTTAAACGAGCGGTTTAAAAATGATAATAACCTGAAATTGGTATGGTATTGGTATCAGACACCCTGTGTGTACGGTTCAATCCCAAAGTCGGTTATCTCGTACAAAACAAAGTATTAAAAAAATATTTCTTCGGTGCAGATTTCCCCTCATCAGATTTCTGGAAAAAAAAAACATCTGAGGGTAAATAAAAGTTTCCATGAAAACTTTCTGTCATTCGGAGTTGGCTTCAAATTATAGGTCGCCCAACTTTTGGAAAAAATTACCACCTGCAGCATAAGTGGTGGGAGAATTTAGATCACAATTCTGATTAAATTGTTATAATGAACAACTAAGTAAAAATGTACGTAAGTAAACAATTCTATCATGTTGTTTTCGTGAGTCACATATGACTCATTGGACAGGCAAGTTGTTAATACGCACAACATGGATGTGGGAAGCTAAGCTGTAATACTGGTGAATGAGTTTTAAGAAAGTAATTAGTGTAGGATCAACATTGTAAATACACCGCTACCCATAACATTTTTAATACATATCGCTCCTTTATTGCAACATAGTAATATCTCAAAAAAACTTGAACTTGGTAAAATGCAATTTAAGTTTTCAAAACATAAGTCCTATGATCTAATTGCCGCAAACACTTTTTGCTATAAATTCGGTTCAGTTTGGGTTATAAAATTGATTTTTTTGTAACATGTACAGAAGGTCTAAAAGAGCAGTTTTGCTTAAGTAACTACAAATTTTTAATTTTTTGAGATATGACTATGTTGCAATAAAGGAACGATATAGTGGTTCAAACGACACTAGGTATGAGATTATTCAAATGCCGATTTTGCCACTCCACTGTAATTTGAGTGCACTTTGATGATGTTTAATTTTAATGAAATTTCTACTCATTATCTACTGAATGTGAATACATATATTTCTCTGTTTACCTTTTCCTAATAACCAAATAATTTAAAAAAATATTGCAAGAGAATAGAAAGAAATTGTGAATAAGAAATCATGTCATCATCATATTTTAAAGCATTTAACAGTGTTGATCATAAAGGAGTTAAAAAAATTTTTTTTTCTGTAAATTATATTACGAAATCTAATAACCCCTGGTACTATTATTTAATTTCACATGTAATTACTTTATGATATTTTAAGCGTTATATGAAACTAAATTCTGTTTTTTATCCCTTTTGAGTATTTAATTTTATTTGAGGTTTTCGTTTCTTTTTTTTTTTTTGTTTTTTATCTGAATGTTAGAAACCGAACCTTTGGCTTCCTTTCAATAGGGATGATGTTGCATTTTTTCCCTAACTTTTTTTTTTTTTTTTGTTAAATGTTACTCTTCTTAGTTTCCACACTTTATTTACAAAAAAATTTACAGTTTTTCAATGAAATATAGAAAAAGTTTCCTGTTTTTTGTATTTTTTATTCATACAAGATAGGTATTACTAAGCACATGCATCATACGATTCCATACCACACACAGAAACTGTACAAGTAGAAAAATTAAAAAAAAAAACGATTTTTTTTTTAATCCTTAACAAAACTAATGGAAAAATGGTTGCCAGATGATATGGCACACTGTACTTGTACATTCACATGTTGTATTGGTGAGCAGTAACAGTTAATTCGAGGAAAATGTTACAAAAACTCGAATAAAAAAGGTAGACTTGCTTACAGAGAAGAAGAAGATAAAAAAGATGTAGTCAAGAGTAAAGTAATCTTACTTCACACTTACATAATTGGTCGTTACAACCCTTTAATAAGGATTATAACCTAACTTCCCACTCTACTCATTTTAATTTTATCCATAAAAGGCGGAACCTACAATTTATGTCCATCCGAAGTACTTTTTGTAAGCAATTTTATTTACAGGGTTTTTGCCAGAATTCTGCTGATAGGAAGTCGCCGAGTAACTATTGTTCTTTTCTTTTATTTTCTTTTATCTTTCTCCATATTTGAATTGAACCACGGACTCTCATAAAATAAAGCAACACACTGCCTACTGGATTACGGCAATGGATATGAGACTTTCACCAGATTGTCAAGGATTAGGAAAGTAAATATAGGCCACAAAGTGGAATTCTCTAGCCACTGCTGTGGTATATCGCTACAGCAGACTTTGTGAAAGAGGTTCAACAATGTTGTTTTAAAGTCAATGGTTGTTGTACGGATGATTTGGCAATTATGAAATTAAATTTTTATCTGCACATTCTCTCTTGTAGGAGCAATCAGACCTCAAACTTTACAATAGAATGGTGATCATACTATGGTTTAAATCTCAAACCTCGCAAAATGGAATGGAAGTATCGCCTTTTTACAAGCGATAAAAGACATAAATTTTCAACTGAACTAACATTAATAGAATTCTTCCTCTGCTGCTCAAGAGTGCTGCACCGCTCTATTCCATTTGAGCAAGTAATTGGTCTAGAGAGGACTAGGGATGCCAATTGGGAAATCCCGGGATTTTCGGAATGTTTTGCTTTTTTATATATTTTATTTTTAATGTCATTTAATTCTGATATAATTGGAATATAAATGATTTTCTTAACAAAATACATTTTTTAATTTTTATTATTAAGAGAAAATCGCGATTTTTCCCGTGATTTTTGATCCCGAATTATTTCGAAATATCCCGTCGTTTCGGTATCGGGATTTTATAATCACGATCCAAAAATCACGGGAAAAATCGCGATTTTCTTTTAATAATGAAAATAAAAAAATCCCGATCCCGAAATCATGGGATTTTTAAAAATCAGTCCCGTTTTGCATCCCTTGAGAAGATTGGTGTACTAATCTTGTTTTACCAATGCGGACTAATAGACAGAGTACGTCTGATAGTCAACCCGATGTCATGATCACCAGCGCACTCTATACCATCCGACTAAGGTATTGTTTGCATTCGAGGGAAGCGAATTACTTTATTTATATGTCCCCCATCGACCAGATCTTTGCATTACGTCAAATCCTAGGAAAGACTTATGATGAATAACGTGACATATATCCCTTTTTTCAATTAGAAAACCATCTTCAATTGTGCCATAAGGTCAGGAATCGCGTTTTTTCCGCAAGGTCTGAAATCGGTTTTCCTGTACTAACAAGGCTATGCAAAATGACGTTGAGAAACGTCTGCAGCTCCGTTAAGAGAATGTTTTACAGTGGCACTATTTTCCACAAAAGTGTCCATTTGCTTGTGAATACTGTCGGCATTTAAATAATAGAGCGTACCAAATGCAATATTACTGCTGCCTTTAGCGTAGCAAGATAGGTCTAGGAGTAAATGAGGGCAAAAAGAAGTTTTGGAACCCAGGTTACGGTCGACAACTATACTTGCGATATTGTCAGAGAAATTGTTTATTTTGGCTCCGCCGTTACCAGCAGTTATGATGGAAATGATTGGTCTGATCCAATTCAGTAATGAATAGAGCAATGCTTTTTTGTTTTGATGCAGGAGGGTATACAAGACCACTTTTTCTGCGTTGAAAGGACCAAATCGATTAAGCGCTGCCCCATATTAGTGTAACTAACAGGCGAATGTTTCTGGAAGGATGTATCAATGCAGCCCGAAATTTGATAAACAGAGTTTATAATGTATATAGAATGGTAATGGTTTTTAAAATTGTTACACAAAACTCTGATATCTACAGTGTATGTGATAATTATGGTACAAAATTTCAATGATTATATATACACGGAATCCTGCTTTTCTCTCTCATCCAATAGACAGTATTTCATTTTATTCACACATCAACACAAAAACAAAAAAAATGAAATAAAGTGTAACGAAACCTTATAAAGTATTACAAGGCTAAAAGAGTTGCAGTTTTTCTATATCATATACTAGACACTAACACAGTAATGAATACCATACATACACACATATACACTCGCACTTACATTTTAATCTATTCATAAACATGAAAAGGATATACATAGACATACACGTGTACACATATCATACAAATGTATTCAATATAGCAACTCTTCTAAGTATTCCATTGTATACCCCCTAATGTGTGCAATGCCTTATGTCTGTGTTGCATACAATGGTTGCTACAAGTGTTGCCAACCAACCATCAACATGATGGACTTGTTTGTAAATGCTTATGTATGGGTGTGTGTGTGTATATGGATTTAAGAGTTTTGTTTTACAAACAAATTTAAAACTTCCTCTTCTGTTTTGTGTTGTTGCTCTTTTAGCATTTGGTTGGCCAATTTTTTCGATATTTTTTTTTTGGCTACTTTTTGCTTGCTTATCTATGGGGTTTTTAAAAAATATTTCCAGTTTTAGTTGGAAAACTAAACAAATGGATTTTTAATAAAAATATTTGCAAAAATTGTTTTCCTAAAAAACACCAAAAAAAAAAAAAAACAATAAACATTTATTAACAGCACAAGCAAACTATGAAAAAATTGGCCAATGAATGAACATAAAATTCATATTTTTAGAAGCGTTTGTTAAACACAAGTACGAGTGCTTTAGTAAAACAAATTTAGGGAAGCAATTGTTGTAAAGCATTCATAACTCATAGTAAAGTTATGTAGAAAGGTACTTAAATATTTTTTTTTTTTTTAAATAAACAGAAAACAAAAATAATTGACAGATTTGTAGGGCTGGATGGCTCCAAAATATTTAAGGTACACAATTATTTTCATTCATCATTTTAATCATTCATAAATAAATTAAAGCGTTTTATAAACGAAAACATATAAATTCAACGTTAAGCAGCGATAATATTGCATCATGTACACCTATGTGTGGTGTAAATATTACGGAGACAGAAGGTCTTAATTTTACGGGCATGAAAATTCATTCTGACGCTCGCTAGAAATGACACATTTTTCAGTGCCTTGGTTTCTTAAGACGTTGCAATACATATTTCACTTCATCTGATCTACACCATTTATAACCGATCGAAAATGGAATACAACTCACATGTCTGGGTAAGCCCTTAAAGTCTATTTTGAGGCTTCTCGACCGTGTACAGGTGAGGCCGTAGTAGTTCCTTAATCACGATAGTGTTCCAACTCCTTTGCAATGTGGCTCGTGGCACTGTTCACGAGATATAATAGGAGTTGTTTATGAAAATTATGCATTCCTACGAAACACTCTTCTTTCTCGGCCAGTACTTCCGTATGTGGTCGATTGGCCAGTGTATCGCACACGGCGTTACAGACAAAGTTCGTTTGTTAGACGGACTATTCGTATGTGGAACTGCCTCCATGCAGAGGTCTCTCCTGTTACTTATGATATAAAAATATTCAAACCTAGTCTGCATAAACACTGCTCTTGCTTTCCTCATTCCTATAATATATTTGCTTAGTTCCAAAAACAATGCCAACCTCTGAGTGTTGGTCGTAGGAAAAAAAAAATAATGGCACTTGCCTTTGTTCTTATGAGGGTAATATTAAAAGCTATAATCGAATTTTTGAAATTATCTGCAACGGCGTATAATAATTTATTATCAACTATGATTTTATTAACGAGTTGAAATTTGCTTGTCTTTTAAGGGATTAAAATGTTATAAAATCCAAAAGAAAATAACATAAAAATATAATACTTTACACCTTGTTATACAAAGCTTAAGGAAGCGTTTAGTGTACTAAAGTAAAAGTAAAAAATGATGTAAATTTTTAATTGCTAAAACTCGTCAATCATGTCGTCAAATTGAGCTCAAAATCCTCAAAATGACGATAAATCGTCAAATCTGGCAGCTATGACTGTCAAGGTTACAACCTAGCTTCTCACAACACTTATATTGTGTGGATTAATTTTAGAAATAAGTTACCAGAAATCTGCTGAGAGGAAGTCGGCAAAAAAATATTTTTTTCTTTTCTTGGAGACGTCTGATCTGGGGCTTGAACGGTAGCTTCACATCTAATAAGCAAACACGCGACTTACTCAACTACTTCAACTTTCTCATCCAAATACATAGACTAGGGTATGTAGTCGTATCAGGGAGAATGGAACCAAGTCCTACAGCTCCGTCGCATATGGTATTGAAGACTACAGAATTGGAGA
The DNA here is from genome assembly GCA_014635995.1 of Sarcophaga peregrina. NCBI lineage: Eukaryota > Metazoa > Arthropoda > Insecta > Diptera > Sarcophagidae > Sarcophaga > Sarcophaga peregrina. The sequence goes on from CM025792.1 coordinate 43,814,586, forward strand.
CAATGATTGCAATAATGAAAGACAATCCAACGTAAAATTCATTTTAAGGCTTGTGACTCAATAAATCAAGTGGCTAACCTGGAGGTATCCTGAAGTTTACATTTTCAAGAGGGACAAGAGGGATCATTCTGTATGAGTCAAAATTCGATATTGAACCAGATATTGCAGCCAGACCAAAATATGATTAGCGTTCGTCATCTTCGTAGCAAAAGACAGTGCTATCGAATTATATATGTTTGCGAATGTTTCACAAAAATATATTTCAAAGGAGACAAAAACTGTTCTCAAACCAAATAGGTTTGAGGCAATCTAAACATTTCTTGGTATATTACAATAAAAGGAGATTATAGCCATGGTTCGATTACATGATTACATGATTACAACCCTCCAGATGGCGAGCGTTAATTTTATTCCATACTTAAACTTTTCACGGCAATTGAAAAGAGTTCTCTTGCCAGATGAATGTAATTAGAAGGATTTGGAACTAGGATTGGAATCACGGCTTCATGTATAATAAATCAACACACTTCCGACTGATTTTTGTAACTACATTTTGGTCAGGAAGCTATATTATCAAAAAACATTTGAAAACTTTTACTAAGAATTATACAGGATTTATTTTCCCAGATGTTGGTGTAATAGTAAGGTGCATCCTAATTCGCTCGTTTTCTTAACCTTAATTTACGCAAATCATCTTCATAGACTCAAAATTCACAACTACAGGTATCCCTTGTATAACACGGTAGTTACGTTCCAGGAAAATTCCTTGTTATGTAATTTCCATTATAGAAGACTTAGCTTTCATATAAATTTAGCGTTATTTTCCAATAAACTTTTTTTAGCTCTAAGTATTCTTAGAACGTTTTTAATGTTTTGAATTTTTGAATTCTTCGTTCTCTAACTTAGAATGTTATAGAAAGGAGGCGTCGAATTGATAAAAACATTTTGTTGGACGTTCTTCCTGTTAAAATGCGACTGTGAAATCAGTTATCAGGCTTTGTTTGCTTTCGTTCAACTGTTTTTCGATTTCGTAATAGGGCACTAGTAGGGATGCTAATCGCGAAATTCCGAAACTCAAAATCCCCGAATTTTCGGGATTCACACAATCCCGAATCCCGGGATTTTAAAAAACTTGTCCCGGGATTTTTCGGGATTTTCGGGATTGTGAATTCATATACATATATTTTGACCCTACAAAAGGTCCTGAAAAAAATTCTATATCACTTGACTTCGATAATAGATGCTCAGATGAGGAAAACTCCACTTCCATTGATAAAAAGTTATTTGATGCCATTGGAGAATGCAAAAGCTCTATAAAACGAATTAATAGGGTAACTGCTTTAGATACTCAACTGTCCAAAGAAATAGATTTATTTAGATCAGGAGGTCGTAGAGGTGAATATTTACAAGCTGCGTACAGCCATCTTGGAACTATTTTACCAACAAATGTTGATTGTGATAAATGTTTCCCGACGGCAGCGTATGTTTAGAACTAAATTCGTTCAAACCTATCAGATCACATTTTAGATGCTTTAATCTTTGTGTTGGAATCCAAATAATTTTCTTAAAACTAATGCATTTGTATATATGTGCACAATTTTTAGTTTTGTTATTTTACGCTTTTTTGTTTCTTTTTGTCTTTCTGTTTTAAAATTTTATTTTTAATGATATATAATTCTGATATTTTCCATGAAAAGTTTCTCAAAAATCTTTCGGAGTCGAGTTTAAACTGTAGATCCCACCAATTATATATAAAAATTAATACAAACAACATAAGTAGTGTGAGAAACTAGGTCAATAATCTTGACTGAAGGGTTGTAATGACCAATTATGTATATATATGTATGTCTATAATTCCGATATACATACATAATTGGAATACAAATGATTTTGTTAACGAAATATTTTTATTATTAAGAGAAAATCGCGATTTTTCCTATGATTTTTCGGGATTTTTAGATCCCGAATTATCCCGGGATTTCGGGATCGGGATTCACAAAATCCCGAATCCCGGGATTTTTAAAAATCGATCTCGTTTGGCATCCCTAGGCACTTACAGTAAGGCGCGTTATACAAGTCGAAATTTCGCGGAACTCATCGTTTCATTTGCTTATATAAACATCTTGTCAGTTATCACCTTTATATTCATGTTCATTATTATGTTTATAAACACCAACCCCTAAAAATGCCAACATCAGCCTTTTCAAACATTGTTGTATACATTGTAGCTTAGAGTTGTAACCTTATAGTATACATTGTTGAAGTTTATAAACACCAAACTCTAAAAATGTTGACGCAGCATGCAAATGTTGCATTTTCAAACATTGCAGCATATATTGTTGCTTAGAGCTGCAGCCTTATAGTACATATGAAGCACATTGTTGAGGTTTGCCGACGCGTACATATTACTATTTCTAAGCATACTTAAGATGTTGCTTACGTTAACGAAAATTATAAAAGTTAACTTTTAATATGAATAAAACTAAAACACTGCATAAAATTAGAAGGGTAAAAAATTTATTGATATAAACTTCAGTTTAAGAATTATTAGAATTAAAGTTTAAAATTTTCACAAAACCTGAACTAAATACAAAAATTCTGTTGGATTTATTTTTTATCTTCACACACTTTAAAATTTTTTTAAGTTTATTGATTATATTTATTTATTGTAGTGAATGAAGAGAGCGTTTTCTTGTGAAATTAATACAAAATAAGATACGGCGCACTCCATTCGTCCTAAAATCTGGCTGTGCTGGCTTATTAGACGTCTAGTCAGGGTTCGAGTCCCAGGCCAGACATTAAAATAAAAATACAAAAAGTATTTCTTCGGCGACTTCCTCTCAGCAGATTTCTGGCAAAAACTCTGAGAATAAATAAAAACTGCCATGAAAAGCTTCTCAACCATCTGTCGTTCGGAGTTGACTTTAAACTGTATATCCCGCCACTCATGTATAAAAATTGACGCACACAACATAACTGGTGTGAAAAACTAGGTCGTAATGTCGACCAAAGGCCAATTATGACCAATTATGTATGTATATATGAAATGATTTTTCTTAATTTTATGTCTTTTCTAAAATTACGAACGGAAGAACAAAGCTAAATGCCTTTTATTCCTACGACACAAGTCACAAGATGGATGGTGTTGGGAACTAGGAAAATATATTATGGGAAGGAGGAAAGAGGATGCAGTGTTTATGGGCACTAGGTTTGAATATTTTTATAACATAAGTAACAGGAAAGACTTCCGTAATTCACATACAAATAGTCCGTCTAACAAGCGAACTCTGTCTGTAATGCAGTGTGTAATCTGTGACTGTTCAAACGACCGTATATCGGTGTGCTGACCCAGAAAGACATGATTTTTTTAAAAGCAACTCCCCTTATTTCTCGGGAAAAATCCCTTGGTGGTATCAACAACGAAAGATAAGCCACATTGCAACAATGCTCTAATGAATCAATGGAATTGGATGCACTATCATCATTGACTAGCTAGTACAGGGCCAAGAAGGTCGAACATGAATGCCACACTCACAGGTGACCTGATAGCAATCTCTGAGTGGGGCCGCGCGAACAGGGTCGATTTCAATGCGCGCAAGACCCAATATTGTTTTTTGACGCACCGGCGTGATGCTGGCTCTGGTGTTCTGTCATCTGTATTTATAGGTAATGTAAATATTGAGGAGGCGGGTGCTCTTGATGTTCTGGGCATGAGAATTAGTTGTGATGCTCGTTGGAATGATCACATTTTTCGAGTGTCGAAGGAAGCATTCAAGTGCCTTGGTTTTTTGAAACGGTGCAGGAAATACTTCACTCCATCCGACCTTCTTACAATTTACAGGACCTTTATCCGACCCCGGATGGAGTACAACTCTCATGTATGGGCCGGTGCTCCAAAGTCTATTTTGAAGCTTCTCGACCGCGTACAGGAGAGGGTGAAGGTGCTTATTAATGACAGTAGGGTATCCAACTCTATTGATTCGTTGGAGCATCGTCGCAATGTGGCGTGTGTTTCACTGTTCTATCGGTACTATAATGGGAGGTGTTCTCGAGAGATAAAGGGCTTGGTTCCCGATAACCACATATTTTTACGTGGTACTCGAGCTTCTCACAGAGCACATCCTTTTGTGGTTGATTGTTCAATGAACCGCAGAGTGCATTACAGGGAGAATTCATTTTTTGCCCGCACAGAGTTTTTCCCGTCAATTACGATATTGGTGAATTTAAATCAAATGTCCATAAACACTACTCCCTCTTTCCTCCTTCCTATAACCTATTTTCCTAAACCTGCACAATGCACTGCATGAATAGGGGCCATCCCCTGAGTGTTGGTTTAAAAAAAAAAAAAAAAAAAAAAAAAAAATGGTCAAAAAGCTTCAAAGTAGACGTTGAAGCTCCTACCCAAACGTCAGAGTTGTATTCGATTCTCGGTAGGTTTGGTTACATTTTTTTTTTCTGAAGATTTTTTTATGATTTCAATGAATGTTTTCATTTATCTGATAGTTATCTGTACATACATACGTAATTGGTCATTACAACCCTTCAGTTAGGATTACGACCTAGCTTCTAACACCACTTATGTTGTATGCGTTAATTTTATACATAAGAGGCGGGACCTACAGTTTTTATTTAGTCTATTTAGCCAACTCACCATGGATGAAAATAGACAATGATGTGTGTCTGGTGAATGTTCTCTGAACGAGTTGGTAAGTGAGACAAGCTTTCATTGAAAATTTATTTCTAGAGTAATGGATACATGAACAAAAAAAATTATTGAATTTTAGACTATATCAATAATCTGAGAGTCAGCATATGAATGTTGGTCACGTCTTCACTGTCAACAGTGAGGACAATAGGTCGATGATAACTAACATCTTTTCATCTGATTTGAATCATGTGTAGGATGGCGCTACGTGCGGCACAGCTCGCTCATGCCACATTATATAATCTACGCGAGCAATTTAAGGGCATGATCATCTCACGTGGAGGTTATGTAAACTGGTCGCCGGGATCATGCAATTTTATTTGTTTAGAATTTTTCGTGTGCAGTTTTCTTAAATTTCAGTTGGATGCAAATAAGCCACAAACTACAGCTTAATCCCAACACGATCCATAGTCAACTTGATTTATAAGCTAGGTTTATATCAACTTCTTCTTGTGGATGCGATTGTCTTTAAAGACAACAATTGTAATATGAATAGCTTTTAACAGTATTTTATTATTCTGTAAATGTTCATCATTTTATTATTTTAACATTGAATTCTAACGATGAATTTACGTTAACATGCCTCTATCACTGAAAATGAAATGAAATTGAAATTTTTTATAAGATGATTCTGTCACTTAAAATGAAGATAAAATTTTTCTGGAAACAACAGGTTTGTGTCACACTGACGGTTATGGACGTAGAGTATTTAATCTTTTACGCCAACAGTAGATAATCACGCTGTGATAAAATAAAATTCCACGAATAGGAAAAAATGTAAAACTTTTATTTCATTTTTCACAGTAACAACATCCTTTTTGCAAACAAACACAACCACAATTGCAGGCACTTTTAAACACACCCATACACGTTGGCTACAGACAACAATTGCACGACGATTTATTTTCATATGAAAATAAAAAAAAAAACGGAATTAAAACGCCAAACCATCCACGTTAGTTCAAACAAAAAGCGAAAACGAGAGAGAGAAAGAGAGAGCATTAAGAATTAAAAAACACTCAATGTTGACTTATTTGGTATGTTTGTGTAAATGTATGCATATGTCCTTTATGCTTCATCCATTAATGTATGCAAAGCTAACGGATGCGAGAGTAAGAGCATTATGGTATGTGTGTGTATGTAGGTTTTGTTGAGAGATTGAGTGCATGGGTAGGTTTTTGTTTACCTTTGAGAATTTGTGCATTAAAGCATCGTTTCCAATAATAAACTTGTAAATGTATTGGTGTCAATATAAATGTCTGCCGCTTCATGTTTAATGGAGATGCTTTTTATGAAAGGGATTTTAAGATTTGTATAAAATGTTTCGTTATAAATAGACTTAAGCATGCATTTATAAAGATTAGATATGAAAAGATAATATTTTCAATACAGTAACAAAGTGAGTAGTTAGGGATTTATTCACAGACATGTCATAGATGATGGGTATACAGCAAATTGATTATTTTTTTTTTTAGATTTCTATGACGATTTACTAAAAATTTGCTTCTTAAGCATCCTTTATTATTAGTCTCGAGATTTAACTTTGTCACGCGTACCGGTATGAAGTGAGCATCAAAATACAGATGTCTTCTGAGAGAAAATTTATTGTGAACGAACTATAATTTCTTAGCATTGGCGATGACATCTGTCAAACATATTCAATAGAAATGAAATCAGTGAACAAACAACATCGAACGTGTTAACGACGTATCAGAATGCAACGAATCGCTGAAAGCATTAATTTTTTTGTTTTCATTTAAAGAATCGAATACTTCTCGAGGCATATGGTCATAGCTGCCAGATAAAAAAAATCATCAAATCGTAAATTATTAAAAAAAAATCGTCAAAATCTACACATTTTTTAGTGCCTTAGCTTCTAAAGAGATTGTAAGAAATGCTTCATTTCATCTGATTTTCTAATTATTTATACCGCTTATATCCGAAAGCGATTGGAATTGAACTCTCATTTATAGGGCACTGCCTCAACGACTGTTTTGAGACTTCTCGACCGCTTAGGAAAAAGGATGAAGTTGCCCTTTAATGACGGTAGGATATCGACCTCCATTGATTCATTGGAACATCGTCGCAATGTGATCTAGTTTCACTGTTCTACCGAAATTTTAATGGATTTTGCGAAATAAGGGGCTTGTCCCCGAGAATCATATATTCCTGCTCAACAATCGCTTCTCGGCGGGTACATACAAATGTATGTGGTTGATTGACCAGTGGATCGCTCACTGCATTACAGACAAAATTCGTTCTTTAGTCAAACTATTCGTATGTGGAACGTCCTTCGTTCAGAGGTTGTAGGTTTTTTGGCTTTTAAGGACAAAATATACAGAAAAATTTGGCAAAGGTAAATACAAAGCTTAATACGGGTTTTAATGTACTGCAGTAATGAAAATAATGTAAATTTTTAATTTTTAAAAATCGTCAAAATAAGGGCATTAAACGTTACATCGTTAATATTATATTTTTGGAGCACAAAATCGTCAAATCTGGTAGCTATGCATATGGTGGCATGTTGTATCAGAAGCAACATACAGAAGATGCTGTCGAAGGTTTAGAGTTAACGATTTTGATGTAAGAAATAAAGAACCACTGAAAATGTTTGAAGACACAAAAACATTGGATGACGATAAAGAAAAGACGAGACGCAACCATCAACCTCGGTTGCAAAACCAGATCGATACGGTAGGAAGACAATGCTATGTATGCGTCTCGTGCAACGAGAAAGGTGTGGCGTCCAATCAAGTCCGAAAATATATTTTCGTTTGTACATAAAAAGATATTACTGTACTTCAACGATATACACAAACAAGGCATATTATATCCATTGATAAAAGGATCGAACTAAAGCAGATATGCGTGAGCCTATGATTGGCCCTGACTGCTATTGCATTACTAAGTGGTTTTATAATGACTCCCTTTTTTATTTATTACATTTACCCTATGTGGTCCTGAATAGTAAATATCAAGCCCCTTCTATACTACTAACCTGCAATATGAAAAGGTATTAATTATATTTACTCATTAAATAGGTTCCTCTGGTATTTTTGAGGAAATACGGTTCTTAATCCTCCCTCTCATTGTTAGTAAGCTTCCTAAATTTAACTAGTCTATATCAGTTAATTAGGATTACATAAAAAATATTCGATTGGTCAGTGGCAACTTCCGAATGGCCGGCCGAATATCAATAAAAGAAATATATACACTAACATTCGATGTGTTAGAATGAAATTATATTCAGAAATTAATCATAAACACTTTAAATGCAAAAAATTTAATATATTGAAGCTTTGTTTCACATAAATTTAATTTAATTTCTTTAACAATAGGAACATCCATGTCTGCATTGTAGACATTAGCAACTTTGTTAATAATTTCTTTCAACACTATACATGTTGGAGAACAATGTTTACATTCTTTATTTTTTCTAACATTTACGCAACATGTTTAGGTGTGGATGTTATTTCGAGATCGAATATATGTTGAAACAGCTTGAACACAATGGAACGAATGCTAATAATTTTAATAATAAAAAAAAGATTCCGATTTTGATTTTCAACAAGAATAGCTTACCACAGTTTAACCGACCGCGTACGGAGATAGAAATTGCGCATTAATTACAGTAGAACAACTCATGAGGCATGTACTTGTAGAAAATAAAGAAACTTGTTCACCGTTGTACTGCATTTTTTTTTTAAATTTTTATAATGGGACTATGAAGTTTAAATATTTAATAATCTTTTAATTCTGTAGAGTCTTTCGAAACCCTAAATCTCTCTGATTTAAATCAATGATTTACATACGATAAAAAGAAATTGAATATTTTTAAAGTTAAATTTTATTTATTCAAATAATAAAAAATTATAACTTAATTATGTACCAGACACAATAGGAAAAGCTATTATGTGATTGCAAAAGCACAGTACTATACGTGCAAATATTGAGTATATTTTAAGTCAAAAATATCATTAAGAATGTGACAAAAAACTGTGAATGAACTGCAACAATATACATTATATTGGAATATAAAATTTTAAAATCATAAAAAAAAAATGAAATAAAAGAGAGACAAATTGAAAGTGATAAACGATAAACAGCAAATGGCAAAGAATGCTATCATAAATGTGTACACAATTGACGGAATAATAAAATTGAATTATTCGCTCTCATAAAGAAGAATTAAAACTCATGCATACGCACAAGGCAATAAAAGGAACAACAATTGAATACGTGTTCGTCCTGAATTAATTAGTCGACAGTTTACACTGTACACCTATTAAGGTGGTTTATTATTTTTATATTCTTGTTAAACCATAAATATTATTAACTTAACGTTGCCATGGTCTAGTAGGTAGACCTTTCTTATCATAACTAAGTACAGAAGGAAGAAAAAAAAAAAAAACAACTCGATGCTATATTATGCTCAACACTGTGTCTTATCTTATTTACAGAATGTTGTTTATTTACAGAGTTGTTGTGAATGTCTTTGTTTTGAGGGCCGACGAATGTAATTTAAACCAATAGAGCTATAAAAGTTAAACTTTGATTTGTCGTCGCCCCACAAAACTTTGGCCTACTACTCTCTTGACCAATGCAGATACCGTCTAGCAAAGTCAAGCCGTATTTTCTTATTAACCTTATTTCTAATTTGACTATTTTAATCATTTTCTGGCTGTGTGGACACCAATAGATACCCCTAATTGGTCGTTTGCACAAATAGTAACCTTTAGTGCCGTTTTCCGAGGGTCAACTTTTCCTATTTCTACCATTTGACGGGCAGTAGATTTACGAGGTCAACCACTTCTTGGCTTTCTTTTCGCATTATTTGTTTGACGACATCGCAATGAAATCCTACAAACCGTTGATTAATTAACTCTTTAACGTCTGACCCCAGAATCGGTGGTCCGATTTCGGTGAAATTTGGCACAAACAGTATTTGGAGCAGTTGTATTGATATGAATATTTTTATTTTTTTTTTAGGTATCGTGGAGACCTCTGTAGGGCGTGGGTATTTTTCTATCGACTTCGGCATAAGAGTGCTCTAAAATAAAATTTTTTTCTCTTTATGATATGACGGCTAAACAACATAGTTAAGCTATTTTTGAGAGTTTTATTGAAAATGACACGTTTATGACAATAATAATCTTGACAAGAATGATAAATCTACCGAAATTACTCCATTAAACAATGCACTAAATAAAAATGTCATACAATTTGGCATATTTTCCCATAGTCTTTCTGTGGATGAACAGATGATCGCATATTATGGTAGCCATTTGGCTACAAATACTGGATGTTGGCTTCTATGACAAGATATTGTTATTCCTTCATACCATATATTGGCGCTTCTGATAAAAATAAGGCTGACTACGGATTTGGAGAAAACATGGTACTACGACTATTAGAGAATATTTTAGATCCAAGTCAATTTAACGTTACATTAATAATTATCGTATGCGAGTCTGCGGAAAAAAGTGGTATTGGCCATTACTTACTAACGCTATTGGGAATTTTTATACCCATGTCATTTAATCGCATCAGTAGCTTAGGTAAATAGACGAATTCAAGTAAAAATATTTTTATCGGGTAGAAGATATATTATATTACAAGGCATCTAAAGGCTTTTCTGATAATATCATCTATACATATTCCACAGAAGTTCTCTCTGGAAAATTTTGATTTTGAAAAATTCATGATCTTTGACCTTTCTTCTGTCATCCAAAATATGTGAATAATCATGTCTTACTAATTTTTTTTTAACTCGTTCTATGTCTTCTTTATTCGTTCTAGAAGAAAAGTTTGCGCTCTCGTTTAGTTTTAAAAAAACTTCTTTTTTTGTGAATTTTTCGACCCATTTGGGTAAATGGGTTAAAATATTAATTTGCCTTCTTTTATAGCCCTTATAAAGGCAAATTTACTAACTGCTGACAACTGTTTCTATTTTGAAATTTATAATAATTTACAAATTTTTCATTAAACTTTTATTTTAATTACTATATAGAGCATAGTACTCTATCAATGAGTTCGATAGTTTGAACTACATACATCTCCTTAGTATTAATCTCCATTAAAAGAGTAAGACTTGTTCGAAGTATATCTCTAGCTAGTCAACATTGGCGCACAATTCTAGAAATAAGTTCAAATAAGTGATTAACTGCGAGTGATGCCAATCTCACGTAAAACTGTGCGTCTTAGGGCCAGTTTTTGAATGCAAGTTTAAACTCAAGATTAAGTTAATGTCAAGTTAAAGTTAATTTTTCGTTAACTTAAGTTTCAGTTTTTTAATGGTAATTTAATATTTGTAGGGCTGCTACAATTATATACTAAAATTTCAAAGTATTTCACAATAAGTTGCTTTTGTATAGAAGAAAAACAAACAAACAACAGCTAAATACTATTGATCTTTAAGTAAAACTTCATTTTTGAAAAATAATAAATAAATTAAGGGCCATTATTACAACTTGCCGTTAACTAAAGGGAGGATTTTAACGGAGAAATAAATTGTTTTTCATTATTACGAGTACCCAATAAGATAGGAGTAATCGTTAAGCTAAAGGGAAGATCATCCCACCTTTAACATTTAAAGGTCACTTTATGTTGGAACTTGCCATATCATATACTATTTTCGATATGGCAACATCAAATTTAAACAAATTGAGCAAATACAATAAAAAAATAAAAAAAACTAAGTCCGCTGTTGCCACTGGGTTAAAAAAAACTTGTTTAATTGAGCAGTTTAGTTAATAAAGTTAATTTTATTTTATCTGTAAGTTGTAATAACCAAAATAAGTTAAAGGTAACTTTTCCGTTAACTTTAGCTAAAGGCACCTTTAACTAAAGCAAACTTTAACGAGAAGTTATAATAATGGCCCTAAGACTGTCTCTAGGATGATGGCCTAGTCTCCCACACCACTTATAATGTGTGTGAGCAGCTGGATTTACAGTTCAAAGGCAGTTCTGAACGACAGATTTTTCAGAAACTTTTCATGCCAATTTTATTTAGAGAGTGAAAGTTGGGAGGAAGTTACTTTTTCAAATTTTGTTTAGATGGAGATGTTTGACCTGGGAGTTTGAACAGAGGCCTCATGTCTAATTCTAATAAACGAACACACTACCTACTCAACTACATCATATTACCTCTCACACTACCCATATTGTTTGATTTTATTCTATTCATAATCAGTGAAAACTATCGATCAACTATAACAACAAATTAATATCGAATTAGATTTATTTGAATAAAAATCTGGAATTCTCTAAGAAAGTGTAACAGACAAAATCTATAGAGTCAAATAAGGAGTGCGCACGAAAAAAATGGAAATACTTTTAAGCTTATAACTTTTATCATAATTGAAAAAAATGAATACCGTTATATTGTTTTTGTTAATGATCTGTTTCAAAATCCACGTGCTAAATGTCATTACAATAGCAAAATTAGTTTTTTGAAAATGGGCACCCAACAAGAATGTCGTAAAAAAATAATTGAAATTTACAATGAAAAACCGTGCCGTTTACAAAAAACAATTCTTAAGTTCGCAGGTGTTAACCAAAAAATAGTTTTGCTAAGGTAAGAATAAAACAATATAAGGAGTCTTTAAGTTTTGAAAGAAAGCGCGGAAGTGGAAGAAAAGGATTTGCTGCCAAATCAAACAATGCAAAATAATACGTATTTTTCTAAACCACCCTAAAATGACTGGAAGAAAAGTGGCTCAGAGACCTTTGTCAGAAAAAAATTTTATGCACAAAATAATTCTAATATTAATTTCCTTTGATTGAAATATAAAACGAAAAAAATCCGCCACTTAGTTTTATTTCTATAATGAAAAGTGTAAGTCCAGTTTTTTTTTTTTGTGCGCATTCCTTAGGTAATGTGTTGGTTTATTAGACGAGAGCACGTGGTATACACGCCTTCTCAGGCTGCTGGAGAGAACTCTGAAAAGTTTCTCAATATTCTGTAGTACGGATTCAATGGTAGGTTCCACCACACATAATATAGGTTATGTGAGAATCTAGGTCGTAATTCCGCCTATAAGTTTGCAATGATTAATTAAGTAAGCTGGTGGAAGTTTAACAGGAAGTTACGGGAATCAAGTGAGGCGCATCTTTACAACGACTGCCAATTTAAAAAACGTATTATTTTTTGTTTAAAAAATTACAAAATTACAAAATTTATATTACAAAATTTCTTCAAAACTAAGGAGTGCGCATGAAAAGAAATTGGCCTTACTTTTAAGCTTACATGGTTTTTGTTAGTCATCTGTTTCAAAATCTAAAAAAAATTTTATACACAAAAGAATTCAAATATTATTATTATTGTTAGTTTTATTTCTATAACGAAAAGTGAAATTCCAGTTTTTTTGTGCACACTCCTTATATTAAGTTATATCGTTTAGGATTTTTCTAAATCACATTTACATTCTTTATATTGAAGATTTTGCAACAGGTATGGAATAACTTTTTTTAATAACACTTACATGTACAACATGTGCCCTTTACTTATGAATTATACAGACTCTCTTATATTATCTAATATTTTTTGTTACTGATTATAAATTTATTAAATCAAAAAAATATGATTTTCGAAAGCCAATTCCTGTTGAATATTATACCGGCATTAGAAATATTTTCTACGGAAATAGAAATATTTTCTCACTTGAAACACACAAAAAAAAAATGTCTTTTCCTTATTTACCATACTTTTCTTTAATAATCATAATATATTCTATAAATACATATGTACTCGTATGTATATACAAACATCTGAATACATACGTACATATATTTCGTTTGTGTTTGTTTCTGGGGTGTTCAGATAGAGCATATTGTGTGTTGTTTCACTTAAATTGTACCTTTTGAATAATTCATTAACCTAAAATTGTTTTTCACAATTTCCATGTAATTTCAATGATAACACAAGAGGATACAAGAAAAGACATTCTCATGTAATGCTAAAGCATGTATTTGTCTCTTAAGAGGGCAAGAATAAGGGGAGAGTGTAAGAATATATATGCAATACATATATCTTTTGTCTATCACTTGAAAATATAATTTGAGTGTGTGTGTAACAATAGCAAATATTTTCTTTACACTTCTACTGCTTTCTCTGGCTTTCCTGCTACTTTGAAAAATTTTATTGCACAAGTTACAGAACTATTGAGTTACACACACACACACACGTTTATACACGTTTTTACGCTACAAATAAATATTTATTTTCTACGATTATATGTATATGACAAGTGTCTGAATGTCAATCTATACCATATGTACAGTGGCCAACAATAGTCTAGGTACCCTAATATTTTTTTAGCAAAAATTTACGTCTTTTTTTATTTATTTTATTTATTTACAGTGACTCTATATGCATCAGAGATTAGCAATGAATCGTTTTTCTGCTACTCATAAGCACTCATGCAATTTTGAGTATGAGTGAATCAACAGAATTGAAATTCAACTACTTTGATTCATTCGTACTCGCTACAATATTGATTTATAAGTACAGGTTACAATGAGTATGAGTACAATGTTGACATCAAACTCACAACATTCGAAAAATGTTTGATTCATACGCCTACTCATTCTGATTCATAAATTTAGAAAAATACTTATAAGTAATTCGAGTAGCTCGAATTATTCATCAAAATTTACAGCCTTTGTTGTTGTTGGATATACAAACAAAGAAAAAAGGAAAGACAAAGACAACAAGCAAATCATACACACAATCTTCTTGTGAGTATAGTAGTGTTGGTTCGCGAATCATACTTATTTTGTTCTTCGTGTAAATGTTAAGTGGAGACGAGTTGAAGTCGTGCATATTGTTAAGTATGAATACAACGAGTACTTCCAACTTTTAGTATGAGTAGTATGAGTATCATATAAAAATAAGTATGAAAGCGTATAAGTATCACAAATTATAAGTATGATTTGAATCTACTCATCGTTTTGAATACTCGTTACTGATCTCTGCTATTTACATACTATGATTTATTAAAAAACGAAGTTAAGGTGGTTAATTTGTGCTAGCCCCTTGATCAATAGAATATCCTGCATATCTATATTATTCTCCTCAGCTCACTGAAGGTTAGGATTACGGTCTCACACCACTCATTTTGGGTGCGTTAATTTTATTGATGAGTGGCGGGACCTACAGTTTAACGTCGACTCCGAACGACAGACTTTTGAAAAACATTTTCATGGTAGGTTTATTTACTCTCAGAGTTTTAGCCAGGAATTTGCTGAGAGGAAATCGTCGAAGAAATATTTTTTTTTTCATATTTCGTTTTGATATCTGACCTGGGATACGAACCCAGACTTCAGCCCACTGAATACAAACTGAAAATGATATCTTTGTTTATGCATCGATTTCTACAAAGTCGTCTTCAGAGGCTGTGAGCAGTACTGGCGATTCTTTTCGTTTAGCGTGTTGTATTATTTCTTCATCGCAAAAATCTAACGAACATTCATTTGCACCAGTTGTTCAATCATTCTCTCATATCATATCAGTTCATCAGTTATGTCATGTTCCCTTTATGGTTTTTTTAATGTCGCAAATCGTTGATTTAGGAACATGGAATATTTCGGCAACCTGCCTAATAGTTTTTTTAAATAAAAGTATTCTTGCATAAAAAAACTTTGTCCGAAATGTAAAAGTGTCCGAATTATTGGATTGTCCAGACTAGCTCATGTCCGGACTGTTGAAGTTGTACTGTATTTTTATATATTATAACTATAAAAATAATTGGTCATTACAATCCTTTAGTTAGGATTACAATCTAGCTTTTCACACCAACTATGTTGTGTATGCCAATTTTTCATATGAGCGACAGGACTTACAGTTTAAAGTAGGTTCCAAATGATAGATTATTTTGAGAAACTTTTTCCTGTCATTTACAATTACTCTCACTTACATTGTGTGTGTGTGTGCCAGTTTTCCACATGAGTGGCGGGATCTACAGTTTAATGTTGACTACGAACGATATGTGCTTAAGAAAATTTTTCATAGCAATTTTTTATTTAAGCACAAAGTTTTTGCCAGAAATCTGCTGAGAGAGACAGTCGCCGGAAATATATTTCTTTCATATTTCGTTTTATGGATGATGTTCTACCTGATGTTGGACCCATGGTCTCCTGTCTAATAAGCCAACACACTATCTACTAAACTACTGCTACACAATACTTTATTGCTTAAAATTTAAGAAATTTTGAAAATATATTTTAGGGTACCAAGACCTAGACGAAAGGCCCTGGTTCGAATCTCAGGTCAGACATCAAGAAAAAAAAAAAAAAAAAGAAATATCAAAATATTTCTTCGGGGGCTTCACCTCAACAGATTTATGGCAAGAACTCTGAGAGTAAAAATTGCCACAAAAAGCCTCTAAAAAATTTGTCATTCGGAATCGACTTTAAACTATAGGTCACGTCACTCATGTATGAAAATTAACGCACAAAACGTAAATGGTGTGAGAAGCTAGGTTGTAATCCTGACTGAAGGGTTGTAATGACCAATTATGTATGCATGTAACTAGACTTTTACTGTCTACTGTATCTATGTATATATATACATATATGCGTGTAATTGTATGTATTTGTATATGTGAGAATATAAATATTATATTTATATCAACTCCACATACATACAAATATTTTCTATCCTTTTAATAGGAAACAAATTCTTCTTTTGGGTATTTTTTTTTTTCTTACATTCTTTTCTAGTAAGATACTTAACTCTTCTGCATAGAAGGACGTATTTGTTTACATTTTTTCTATCTTGTTTTTTTTTTGTAATTGTTGTTTTTATTTTATTTTTCTCTATGACACATGCATTCTCCCATTGTTATTTGCAATGTAGCCTTTGAGCTATTAACAACAAAAATATTGTCATACAATACAAAAGAGAAAATTAAACTTGAGACCTTTTATGTGTAAAAATATAAATCAAAAGCAAAAAAAAACAAAAAATAAAATAAAATGAAGCGTTACCTTAAAGTACAAAGAAAAGTGTCACCTATAGGTATTAGAGCTCTGTGTAGTTGAATACGACCACTTGAAATATTGACCAGCAAAATTTAAAAGCATTTCAGAAGAATCATATTGAATTGAAATAAAATTTCTAAACGAGTGTTAAAATATGTCAAAGAAAACTAAAACTATTTCAAAATATTCCTTAAATGGCTGTAATATTAGGAAATACGTCACATAGTTTTACAGAAAATTCATAACAATTTTAAAACAAATTGAATATATCACCCCCCCCAAAACCTTCTAACATCCAATGGGATATTAAGGCACTGAATTCTAACGTAATGAACCCCAAGAAGATGTTAACTACCAAAGATATCTGAATTATGAAAACACATTGATAATCCAATCAACTTTACAGCAGTTGAACTGGACGGAAGTATGGCACATTCGAACAAACTCTAAGGAATTCTCAACAGTGGGCATCCGTCTAAAGATCTGCGGACTTATAATTGGTTCTGATCGCCCTGGTAGTCTAGTGGGTAGTGTGCTAGACTATTAGCGTGAGGGTCGTGGGTTCGATTCCCACCAGAGGCTCTGGTCTGTGACACTACACCGGTCATATGGTCGAAGTTACTCAGCTCGTTCATGAATATAATATAATTTGTAATTGTATTGTAATTCTTAAATAAATAAATAAAAAAAAAATAATTGGTTCTATTAACACCACTAAATAGACGGCTTCAGATATGAATGTAATGGTGCATAAAATCTGGCCGAAGTTAGAAAGGAGGCGCACGACAAATCTATTTAAATTTCAAGGGGATTACAACCCTTCTGTCAGGATTACGATCTAGTTTCTCATAACACTCATGTTGTGTGTGTAAATTTTTTTTATAAGCGGCGGAAGCTACAGTTTAAAGTCAATTTCGAAAGACAGATTTTTAATTACTCTTAATTTTATTTACTCTTAGAATTTTTACAAGAAATCTGCTGAGAAGAAGTCGCCGAGGATAGAATAGTGTTTCATATTTTGTTTTGGTATAGATGTCTAACTTAGGATTTGGATCGTAGCCTTACGTCTAATAAACCCACACCCTATCTACTAAACGATATATTGGATGTATTTCTCCCAACACGATCTCCAACACCAACCTGTTGTAAGACGTGACTTAACATCTATACTGTTGGTAGCAAATGATGCAAGATGAACCACACTCTTACAAAACTTCTTGAGAACGTAGTAGAAACTATATTAGGCCAGCGATGCAACATCTTTCGGCTCCAATTAATATGGCATCCAATTTCTTGCCTTGAAAGAAATCCTGCTGCTTTTAATTAATTTTAAATGCAAGTTCACCTTGTATTTGAAATAAATATTGATGGACTTATGTTCCCAATTTATGGGTTTCAAACTTCTTTTGGTGTACAGAATGCTCTTTATCGTTTACGTTCATATCACAATAGAAGTCGCCATAATCAAGTAGGCCTACTTTTTTTCCAGACATTTTAGGGTGTTTTAGAAAAATACGTATTATTTAACTTGCTTTGTTTTGGTCGGCAAACGCTTTTTTTCTTCTACTTCCACGCTCCATACTCAAAGACTTTTTATATTTTTTTACTTTTACTTTAGAAACTGTTTTTGGTCAACACCAGCGAACCTAGCAATCCTTTTTTGTAAGCGGCGCGGTTTTTCATTGAAAATTTCAATTATTTTTTCACGACATTCTTGTTGAGTGGCCATGTTTAAAAAAATAATTTTGCTATTGCAATGAAATTTCGTACGTGCATTTTGAAACAGATGACTAACAAAAACAATGTAACGGTATTCATTTTTTTCAATTATGAATAAGCTTAAAAGTAGGCCCATTTTTTTCGTGCGCACTCCTCATGTGGTATGGGAAACTAGATTGCAATCCTAAAGTGAAGGATTGTAATGACCAATTATGTATGGGTGTCTAGTAGAGCTGCAAAACTATCAATAGTACTATCGATAGTTTTCTAATAGATTATCAATGGTTTTTTTTCGATAGCAATAGTATCGAAAATTGAACGGCAATTTACAGTTTTGCGGAAATAATATACAAAGTTTCAATTCAAGTTTCAATGTAAAATTATATTTATTAAAAATAAATAATAGAAACACAAATTTCTTCTAATTAATTTTGTAAGTACAGTAGAAGGTCACAAATTAGAACGTCCAGTAATTGGAAAAATTCCAGAAATTAGAATCAGTGCGTGCAATACATAGTATGCTCTAAAATTCGAATTTAAAATTCCAATTTCTGAGCGTTTTTTTATATTTTCTTTTTGCATACTAAAACTAAAAAGAAAAATCAGCAAGTTATATACATTTTTCCGTATTTGATGTTTTTTTTTTTGTCCCATTTATGTATTTTGTAGCTACTTTATTTGTGAAATATGATGCGCGTGTACAAAAAAAAGCGTCCTGAAATTAGAATTGCTTCAAAAACAAAGCTGTTCTATTTTATGAGCGACTACTGTATTTTAGTTTTTATTTACATTTTGGAAGAAATTCATGTCATTACAACCCTTCAGTCAGGCTTTCGACCTAGCTTCTCATGTATATCATTTATAATTTCTTTAATTTTCTAAGAAACAGTAAGAATTATTTACAAAAACCTAATTCAAACCGGAAATTGTATTGATTTTTAAAGTTAAGGATGAAAAAAATAGAAGCAATATAAAATGAACCGTTATATATAAACAAAATTAAAAAATTTCGTTATGGAAAAAGTATGAGTGTAGTTATGTATGCCTGTATAATTTATATTAAAAGTAGGTAGTTTCGCATTTTTTTAGAAATTCGATACCATCGATAGTATCGATAGTTTTACATCGGACTATCGAAACTATCGAATGGGCCGACTATGGTCAACATGGGTGGATACTAAGGATGGCAAACGGGCACGATTTTTAAAAATCGCGGGATATTCGGAATCCAGAAAGCCCGAAAAATCACGGAAAAAATCACGATTTTCTCTTAATAATAAAAATATTTTGTTATCAAAATCATTTGTATTCCAATTATGTACAGTCAAACCAGGTTATAACGAACCCCGTGGGACCAGAAAAAATAGTTCGTTATAGGCAAAGTTCGTAATAAACGGGGTGAAGTCATTGAAGAAAATATAAAATACAAATAATTTTTATCATTTATTAAAAACAAAAAGTATTTTTTTTATTAAAGTCCAAAAATATGTTTTAATTCTTTTTATCTATCAGCTGATTAAAGATGCTAAGGTATAATTTAATGCGGCCATATTACATAAAAGTAAAGACTATTGCCACACTTCAAAGTTTTTTCTGAGGGTTCGTTATAAAAAAGGTAAAATGTATGAAATTTAATTACTGGGACCATTTAATTACTGGGACCTTTTAACCGAGAATTCGTTATAAACGAGTTCGTAATAAACGAAGTTTTTTGTTTGCAAATTGTTATTAAAATGTTGGAACCAGGAATTCGTTATAATCGAGTTCGTTATAAACAAGTTTGACTGTATATCAGAATTATATGTCATTTAAAATAAAATATAAAAACAGCAAGACAAAATGTAACAAAAAAGCTTAAATTAACAAAAATAAAAATTATTAATATACATGCAATTGCATTAATTTTAAGAAAATAATTTGGATTTTATCAAGAAGATTAAAGCATCTAACACGTGATCTGATAGGCTTGAACGAATTTTGCTGTCAATATACGATGCCGTTGAAAAACACTTCTCGCAATCAACATTTGTTGCTAAAATAGTTCTAAGATAGCTGTATGCAGCTTGCAAATATTCACCTCTACCACCTCCTGAGGTAAATAAATCTATTTCTTTTAACAGTTGAGTTTCTAAATCTAATTAGTTTTATAGGGTTTATGCATTCTTCGATGCCATCAAATAACTTTTTAGCAATGGACGTAGGGTTTTCTTCATCTGAGATGCTATTATCGAAGTCGAGTGATATAGAATTTTTTTTTTCACAACCTTTTGAATGGTCAGAATAAGTATGAATTCACGGTCCTGAGAATCCCGTAAAATCCCGGGACAAGTTTATAAAACTCCGGGGATTTCGGGATTCGGGATTTCCTGATTGGCATTCCTACTGGATACTACGAAAGATTGAATACTAAAAAAGTTTTATCATAATGTGTATTGTTCGACCAACGTTTCACACGCTTTCAAGTCTAGTGGTTCAGTAAACGATTAAACAACACACGTACGTTAACAGAATGTATGATTTGCTGAAAATATTACCGCTTTTCGATAGAGTATGCAGAAAAATACGAGACAATGGGTGGCACGTTGGTCACAATAACTCGTTCTTTGGTTGACCACAACTTGGCGAATAGTTCACCCTAACTTGGGCCTATGCATACATATATAACTAATTTGATCATTACAACACTTCAGCCAGGATTATGAGCTAAGTTTTCACACCGCTTATGTTGCGTGTGTTAATCTTATTTACATGGAAGTGGCAAGACCTAGAGTTTAAAGTTGACCACAAACGACAGATTCTTGAGAAACTATTTCGTGGCAATCTTATATTTACTCTCAGCAGTATATGCCAGAAAACAATTTTATATATGCTCTAATTTTGTATTTACTCTGGTATAAACTGCTGATGGGAAATTGCCGAACAAAAATCTTTTCATATTTTTTTTGAATTGATAAGTTAAGAAAGTGAGATGTCTGACATGGCGAACACACTACCTACTAGACTACGACGAGTTACAAACTTAGGCCTGCACCCATCCATAATTCAACTCTACCAGTAAAAGAATACAAAACAAACACCATAGACAACGGCATCATGCTTTCTCTGAAAAGGCTTTGAGTCAATAGGGAACGGAATCCAATCAAAAAACCATCTTCAGCGATAAGCAATATTTCTCGATGAGTTGATAACATCTAAGAGTATGCAAAATATCTCGAAAGAATCACTGTTAAACTCGAAATTTTGGCTGGCGGTATACCGGTGCAAAAACGATGTGAGATATGTAAGACAATGATATGTAATTCTTATTATAAAGTCATGAATGAATTCTGATTTGCGTGAGCACAAGCGTCGAAACATATCTCACGTATGTTAAAAGACACATGGTAAATATAATGCGTAGACCAACACCTCTACTTTCATTCTGTAAACACTGGCTACAGCCAGGAAGCAGGTACCAAATCGAAGTCATGCACTTTGGGTATGACTCCCCTCTTGTTTAGGGCTCTGAGACCATCTAAATTCCTGCAAATGCGTTAAGAATGTACCGCCACACCGTACTCGCGTACTACCCGGGATTTGGGTCTAAACCACAGAAAGTCCCTGGGACTCTCAGTATCCGTGGTTCCAGATTACGACCTCTGCCAGTTGAACCCCAAACAGTTGCTGACTGGTAGCAGCACCCATTATAAAGTCATGTAAGAAATGTCTGAAAATTAATTGGGGTATCACCATAAGACTAAATGGTGACTCTGCTATCCTACTTCTAACTAACATAAAATTTTCTATTTCTTGTTTATTTTCAGACGGATTTTTTGTGAGTTTCTTATACTGTTTCGGTTAGATTATTGATTTCATATGATTTAACATTTCTATAAAACTTTTAATGATATTTTCCTGTAACCGGAGGAAAGCATATTGCTCTGTTAATTATTTAGATAACCAAGAGCGATAAATGTTGAATCCTTATACATAATAGGTGAATTTTTTTTTTTTTTGCAACACTCTTACTGGACAATTAAATCTTTCAAAAAAAAAAAAAGACTTTCCAACGCCTTGAAGGTGTGAAATAGCCTCCAAAAATACTACAACTTTCATCAAACTGAGTTGCTATTTTTGTTCAGTAAGGTTTGGCAAGGCATTATAAACCTAAAAACAAACATTTTCAAATTGTGGGCATTTTCCTTTGAAGAAATAAATTTGTTCTTCCATCTTATGAGGTAACATAAGCCGCCCAGTAAGCAAACAATTCGTGTACTTTTTAAACGTTTTCCTTCTAATTTTACTTTCCTTGATTCCAAAACATCAACAGGATAAAGGACTGTTTATAACGAAGAGAATATTGCTGCTGTAACTTAAGATCTTGAAGAAGATATCAAAATATCGACACATTAGCTTTCACAATCTATTGATGTTTTTTGTAACTACACGGTTGATAATTTTTTATTGAATATAGTCTTTCAAAGTTTTCTGGCTGAAAACTGCCTCATTAGTTTGACTATTTTATAAACCACGTGTAATTCTCAACACTTGAGTAAAAAAGCTGCCCAGTCATAATCAAAACATTAAATTTTTGGTTTGTTATTCAGCCTACTAAAAATATTTTAAAAGATCTTGTCGAACATCGTAGTTACACTTAAATACTGCTTTCATACAAGTTATCACACTTATTTGATTTTCAATTAAAATAATGATAAAAATAAAATTTCATTCAAAACCAAACCTAAAAGTATGCATCATTTGCTTACCTTGATTTGTTGTGTTTGTAATTGTTTATTGACACTCAAACATAAAACTCAAATAGGAGAGGAAGAAGGAACGAAATCAATTTATTACTTCCTTTAATAAAATTTTATAATAGTATGTTTTCACACCATAAAAAATTAAAATGAAATTCACTCACGCACATACAAGCATTCGTAAAAAGAATAAAACACTGAAACAGTTGCCATGAAGTATGCAAAAGAATATTTTTATGAGCTTTAGAATTTTGATTTTTTTATGTAATTTTTATCTTTTTTAAAATATTACTTTTTATTTGTATGTAAAACATTTATTTTTATGTTTGGTGGTGTAATTTTTTTTTATAGATTTTTAAGGTAACACATTTTTTGTGGCATATAATTAGGCTTATAAAAAGAAGAATTTCTTTTATATAACTTTTGTTTTTATTAAATTTAATTTATTTTTTATTGTTGTTTATTAAATAATATTTTTAAATCTCTAAAGCATTTATTTGTGTATTAATTTTGGGTGAAAAGTTTTTTATTTTTTATTTCATATTTTTTCTTATATTCTAAGGCTTTTCTCAAACCCTTTTCCGATAGTATATTGCCTTAGCTAAAACGTACATAATATTCGTCAAACATGTTTTAAAACTTAACATTCGTAACATTTGAATAGATAACAACCGTTACTATTAGCACGACACCATGTTTTTTTATAAAATGAAAAGTTTTTTTAAGATTTAAACAATACAACAACACAATCAACAATATGAATACGAATATTTAACAGTAGTGAAAAATAAAAGAAGCATACATATAGGCGTTTACAAGCTGCTGTAAAGCAAAATTATGGCTTCGCACATAATCAATCATTGTTTGGCACTTTCGCTTCGGTTTTTCCGTTTTCTTTTTTACATTTTTTTTTCAATGAAACACTTTAGGTGAGGCCAGCAATTACAATAACAAGAAAGTGTGTGTTGAACAAAAAAAAAAAAAAAAAACAACAAAAAATTTCCTTTTTTTGTGTCTGCTTTTAACAGTAATTCCTAGTGATGCCTTAAATTAGACTTTACATATTTCTTTTGTTTTTTTTAATCGTTTCCATACCACACACTTATTTCACTGTGCTTTCTTTTGTTGATGATCTTAAATGCCTTAAAGTATGCACTAAAAAATAATTATTTTTATTTCTCTTCACATTTTTTTATTATTAAATTTTCATAAATTTTTGATGCGCTTACGTTTACCTTCCTTAACGTTATAAAATCGTAGACTGATTTCTTGTTGTGTTAGGACATGTTTCATTTATTCCTTTTGCAGTTTACGACTCTTTTTAAATTTCAAATCCTTATTTCTTTAAACCAGTATTTAAACCCCCTATTCTGCTTAAGCGCTTGCGTGAGATTTCCTGCAGTGTAGAGTTTTGCAGCGTAAAGTGTAGAGTTTCCAAGGTTTTGTTTGTCGTTTGGCTTTATTTTTTCAGTGTTTGATGACTTTAGTCAGTCGTTGTTGTAAATTTGCTGTCGCAGCCTTAACATATGCTGCATTTTTGCCATATTCCTTTTGCCGTGTTGTTTTAACTCGAGTTTGTTTTTGTTTTTCTTTTTATTTCAAAGTTGTTTTTGTCTTGTAACAACATTTTGAATGGAACTTTATTTCTATTTCGGTTTGTTTTTCTTCTTTTCTGTTCTGGCCTCCCCTCGTTCCTTTAGTGCTTTTGTATTGCACTGACCTTTGGTAAAGCACCGAGTATTCCATGTTATTTATTGTTATGCAAAACTATACTGGTGTATAACTTGTCCTGCTTTTTTTCTATTTTTTTTCCTTTTCTCTTCTATTTCTCTACTTTTTTCTTTTTCTTGTTCTGTGCTATTATTATGGCACATTAAAAGGTTTAAAGCCAAATTGGGTTATCATGCCTTAAAGCGTTTAACTTGCAAACTCAGTTGAATTTAATATTAAAGCAGCAATCCATGTCACTAATGGCAATACAGGCTGGAATGTTTTTTCGACGACCAAGACTTGTTGAGAACTTTAATGCTGTACATACACAAGCATTTATTGATTTTGTACTTTTCTTTTTGTTGGCATTACATTCTTGAGCTGTTTTATTTAGTCATTAAATTGTTCGCCAAACCAAAAAGGCTAAGACCAACAGAGTCACGTAATTCCAATAGTGATATGTTTTACGGTCCATGCGTCATAAAATTATACAAGTAAGGTTCAATGAATAGCCAAAGGAATTAATTAGGATTTGAAGCAGCAAATAAAAATTAAAGGGGATTCATTTCGTCAAACGAGGGCATTTAAAATTTCATATTCTGTCCTTGCTTCAATAGATTCTATTCGTAATTCCTAACCGTTATTCATTATCGGTTTATTTGCTTTGCTTTTCTATGTAGGGAATTACGCATAGTTTAACTCACACTTTATGAAAATTCTTCTGCGATATGTCTCTTGTCTGCATATTTTTTAGTCACCCTTACGCATTTGGATGTACGGCCGCTAAGGTTCCAAGAATTTCTTCCATTGCTTAAAATTCATTGCAAAAACCTTTGCTCCATTAACTGTTTTTATAAACGTATTGTTACGTTTTTACGTTTTAAATAATAATAATTCGTTATTACAGCCTTTCAGTCAGGATTACGACCTAGCTCCTCACACCACTTATGTTGTGTGCGTTAATTTTATACAGAAATGGCAAGAAATACAGTTTAAAGTTGCCACCGAGCGATAGATTTTTGAGAAGCTTTTTTTCTGCTGAGAGGAAGTCACCGAAGAAATATATTCATATTTTCGTTGTAATATCTGACCTGGAGTTTGAACTCGTGCCTTCAGAAATATACCTGACTTCATGGGGGAAAAATTCACTTCCGCGGTTAAAAACGACAGCTTCTGTTCCAATATCTGTTAACAATTCATTTGTATATCATAGAATGCTTCCTCTTTTAAAATAGTACTTAGAACCTAGATTATGCCATTCACGTTTGTCACAGTTGCAAAGTATTTTCCAAAATCATAGAGTCTACTGGTTCTGTCAACCATTTAATTTGTTAGATCATGAAATGCATTGATGAAGTCCCACATTGCTACTACTAACCATAGCTACTACTTACTTAATAGGTCATTGCAATCCTTTAGTTAGGTTTCTTTACCTAGCTTCTCGAACTTCTCACGTGATAATTTTTATCCCACGGTTTAAAATTGATTTCTAACGGAAGATTTTTGAGAAATCTTCTTGGGTATAACATTATTCATCCAATATAAGCAACTCGGGTATACTAATTTCCCTCTTCTTAGCAATCCCTTTGAACTTTAGCAATCTTATGTTTTGCTTTAAACTGTTCTGAAGCTATTTAAAAAAATTACCTCATATTTTAAATTTGCTTGTAAAATTTTGTTAATACGTACTATCTTTGTGACAAATTTTTAAGAACATTGGCCCTGTTCACTTGCTCCACCGTTTGTGTAATTAAATAATTCTGGATTTCTTGAATCAATGCAACCTAATATTCACCATTAACGCCATACAGCAGATTTATTGGAAAAAGTAAAGAAAAATATCTGCCCAGCGTAATGCAATTCTCTAGAATGTCCTTGAGGCAGAGCCTACACTCTATACTTACCGTCCTGAAGACATAAATAACTGAGGCAACACAATCTCGGATTATAGACTCCTGAAAACCTATAATCCATCCAATGTCAACCTTTTGTAATACATGAAGCTCATCTTCTATTATTTGGAGCTGCTGTAATACTAGGGCAAGCTAACGGTTACATTTGGAAAAATCAGTCTAAAAAACTGGGAATAAAAATATATCCGATATACACCTATAAAACAAATCCTAAAAAATGTTGCTTATGAAAATAATTTAAAGAACTCCATTTTGAACGCATTTGCATTGCTTAGATTCTGAATATAATTTGGTATGGAATTCGAAAGACTAGTCGTGTGTAAAAAAAATTGTCACTGAGACAAAAGAGTCTTGAATCGTTGCTGAATAATCTTCCTACTCCGATAGGATCTAGCAAATTTAACCCTACAAAATAAATATACCGGCCGTTCCTTGTAAATTATTTTATGAAGTAAAATAAGGCATTTAATTTTCAAGAGATTATCAAATTTTACATTAAGAATCCGGCAAGCCAAATCAGCAATGTGATCACGACGTCCTTTATGAAAGACATATCTAGTTATGATATAAAATGCCAAGTTAAGTTTACGGTTGTCAGTACAATCACAATTCGCGAAGATTTCACACCCATACAAAAGTATCGGAATTAAGTGTGTTCTAGCAAGTTGCATATGAATGACAAAAGGAGTCGAATCAATTCACAAGTTCCTAAACATACTATAAATTCTATCAACAACGACACCTATATGGTCAGACGACGATAAACTGCCATTAAAGACGAATCCCAGATTTCTTGCAGATTTGACAAAGTCAATTTTACTGCTCCTGATGCACAATTCAGGCATGATAAATGATCTGTCAGTTCTCGAAAGTATAATACATTTAGACTTGGAGGGATTGATGCAAAGTTCATTGGCCGAGGCCCAGTTGTTAATCCTAACCTAATCACGATTAATGAAATCCAAACAGGAATCAATATTCCCCCTAGGAGTACTAGTATAAAGCTGCACATCATCAGCATACATATGAATATTACAGTGAACCAAGACATCCGGTAGATCATTTATATACATTCAAACAACAGAGACCCAAGTATTGACCCCATATTAAGTGGATCTGAGATGTTGCAAATAAGAATAAATTAGATTACAGGCAGAATTTGAGAAATAAAACAGTTTCCGGAGCTTTTTCAATAGAACTTTGTGATCGACTGTATCAGAAGCCTTGGTGCGATCAAGCAGAACCAACAACTCTACACTATTTACATCCAGTTTCGACCTAAGATCTTTAACAATATTTATTAGGGTAGTAGTACAATTTTTATCTTTCATAAATCCCGATTGATTAAGAATAAAGTAATTGTGACTTTCCAGATAGTTAGTGATCTGTCTGGCCATTATATTTTCCATTGCCTTGGACAAAAAATGAAGGATAGCAATTGGCCTGAACTCGTTGTTTGTTTTTTAAATGGTTTTTTCCAATTTCCAATATTCCGGAAAAGTAGATTTAGCCAGAACTGTATTAACCTGTATTGTATAGTATGGCAAAGTTTAGGAGTCAGAGCTTTCAAGAATAATGATATATGTTTTAAGATTCCGTTTTGTCGGTTATGGCTGACCTGGAGTTTGAAACGTGGTCTCACGTCTAATAAGGCAACATATATTCTACTAATTTATGGCGACTAGAAGGGCTCTTTACTATGCCTACTACTACCATCATGGCAGTGATCTAGTATTATTGCGGTGGTTTAGCAAATTATAACTTTGCACACGACAGCGAGCTGTAGGAGATGATCTAAGATCTCTTTAACTAGGCGACATTGCATCAAATACAAAGCCGTTGTTGTTAATAAGACAAACATAATTCTATCAGCTTGAAAGGCACGCATTGCTCTTAAGTGCGGGATTTTTTTAAAAATATAAATAAATATAAAGGGAATACAATGTATAGTTATCCCTCGTATAACGCGGTACTTCTACAAGACGTTTTCGATATAACGCGATTAAAAAAAAAACAGTGTCATTACAACGCGAAATTTCAACTCGTATAGCACGCCTTATTACTAGGGCCT